>JASVEL010003122.1:0-215591 GCA_032618575.1 Nicotiana noctiflora
CTGAACATCCAAAGCAATTGGCCTCTGATTGACTGGAATATAAACAAGACTGCCCATACTGGCTGACTTCCTACTCAAAGCGTCAGCCACCACGTTTGCTTTTTCCCTGATGATATAAAAAGGTGACATCATAATCTTTCCGCAATACCAGCCACCTTCTCTGCCTCAAATTCAACTCTTTTGTTTAAACAAATACTGAAGACTCTTATGATCGGTGTATACTTCACATACTACACCATACAAATAATGCCTCCGGATCTTCAATGCGTGAATAATCGCCGCAAATTCTAGATCATGCACTTGGGTAATTCTTTTCATGCATCTTCAACTGCCTCGAAGCATAGCCAATAACCTTGCCATCCTGCATTAACACTGCACCAAGACCAATACGGGAAGCATCACAATAATCAGTATAAGGTCCCGGCCCGTACTTGTGGGTAAAATCAATACCGGTGCTGTGGTCATGGCTGTCTTGAGCTTTTGAAAGCTCGCCTCACATTCATCTGACCATTCAAATTGAACACCTTTCTGTGTCAATCTGGTCAGTGGGGTTGCAATAGATGAAAACCCCTCCACGAATCGCCGATAATAACCCGCTAATCCCAAGAAACTCCAAATCTCCGTGGCTGATGTCAGTCTAGGTCAGTCCTTGACTGCCTCAATCTTCTTCGGATCAACCTGAATACCTGCTGCCGTCACAATATGACCCAGGAATGCAACTGAACTTAGCCAAAATTCACACTTCAAAATTTTTGCATATAGTTGGCTATCTTTCAGAGTCTGCAAAGTCACTCCGAGATGTTGCGCATGCTCCTCATGACTGCAGGAGTATGTCAATATGGAAACAATGAAGACTACAACGAACAAGGCTAAATAAGGCACGAACACACTCATGCGTATGCACATATCCATGACTCTGAAGTCTGGCCATAAGAGTTATTCTTAAATTACAACATTGTCAATTAACCCTGTTATCAAATACTTTATTCAACAAATCCCACTTTACTCAGAATGAGGTATGGTGACCTCGTGATTATTTTCCCGAATTAATGCGTCATATTTATCTTTACCTGGTGCTCGTCTCAAAGGCTAAGCTCAACGGTTTCAAAATAGAAATGGCTAAATTTGAATAGAAGCTATACAAGAATTGTCAAATAGTCCTAACGGACATGACTCTTATTTACGAATGCAATACGAAAGTATTAATTCATAAAAGAAGAATTTTACACACATAAACTCTTACTACCAGGACCCAGTCCTCATATGATATCCACCGCATCTTGAAGCTCGGCTTAGAAATATTTCACATTATGACAAAAATTGGAGGATCTCATCCTCAACTCTGAATCACAGTGCTTGCACATCATATAATCTGAAATTTTTCATTTCCTTTCTTTCTTCCTTTCAATAATTGTCCGTCAAAGATAATCACGACATAAAATGAACCCTCATACTGATAGGGCACACAATTAATGATTAAAATTAGTTATTCCGAGAATTATATCAAAACATACTGTAATAAGTAATATAAAGTCACTCTTAGTCTCATGGATATTTAATGACTAACACCTAATAATAGGGATGTCTATCCTCATGTAATATCTCAACCGGAGTATTTCCCTAAGTAGTATGATTACGATGCTCGCTCATGAATGGAGCATGTTAAACAGACTCGCCTAAATTTTCTTTCAAAAACCAAATCAAATTAAGGGAAAATTATTCTGTTTATAACAATCTGAATTATACACGTGATGACACCATCTGGTGTAATGACCTTCCTCATACCATAAAAAGTATATCAATGGTTGGGTCTCCACCTCTAGGATTTTCACCTCCACCTCTAACATCCCGACCTATACATCTGGCTGGCCATGTAGGATAAATATTAACTGCAATGGAGCGTGTAGCCTGAGTGCTTTCCTAAAATTATATTTCTCCAAAATTTCCACATTCACAGCAATTCCTTTAAGGCTCAGTTAACATGTTGTTCATGACAATATATATTCGGACACGGTCATTGTGACCTGGTACAACCGTTCAGATCGCATATACTACATATTGCAGAGAATCTCGGGGTGACGTCTTCATAACATTTTCTAAAAATAGAGTTCAGTAGATAGCGTTGCATTGGCCGGCTTGCCCAACTTGTCACGAACATTGATGGCCAATTTCCTCTTTTGCTATGTTGGCTTAACACTGCTGAGCTACCCCGTTTACTCACAAACTCTTCGTTATTCTCTGGGGCGATTTCTTACCCCATAAAAGGAACCAACCTTAAATATGTATAAATTATTTAGAGGACCTTTCTATACCATATATATACAGTCCAATAACTCACCATATTTGTCCTTCACAACTCCAACACATCGACCGGACGTCAAGGTCCGTTGAAACCCAACACGATTTATTAGGTGATCTCCTGATATAATTGCACCTTCCGTTGGGACCATAACTCGTGTGGTAAATACATTATCTTCCCACTATTTCTGTATGCCTTCTGTAGCACAGTAAAATGAACCCCTCGCATTCGACTATTCCCACGTTCTGTAATTCCTCATAAGAACTGTCAAGCACAATCTCGTGGGTTCTCAAAAGATGCACCGCTGAAGGTGGTAGCGAAGACTTTGGTGAAACCTATCTGTCCTCCGTAAAACTTTTGAAGGCATAGTTGATCTATCACCAGCCTGTGCCATTGTTCGGCTGGATAAGCAGTACGTGACTACGCCATTCGTGGGAACACAAGAGTGGAAATTTAAATTAACACTTTGAAGAACAAATTCGCACGATAAGAAAGAACAAATGAGAGACTCTTTCCTAACTCAATAGACTCTTTGGAGGACAAGTACAGACGTCTCCGTACCTACCTCTCAAACTCTACTAAGCTTGTTCGTGAGTGGTGAGACCTATGTAACCTAGAGCTCCGATACCAACTTGTCACGACCCGGATTTTCCCCCAACATCGGGATCGTGATGGCGCCTACTCGTGGTAGCTAGGCAAGCCACTGTATTCATACTATCCTGTTTTTAACACAATTTTAATTAAATAAATGCGGAATACTTTATTGAAATACAAATAACTAATTACAAGACGAAAATCATACTGAAATCCTCTACCCAAGACATGGAGTCACCAACTCACGAACTACTATTGAATACTACACATAAGAGTTTGAAAGAAATATAACATAATTCTGTTTGTCTCGGAACAAAGAGACTACAGCTAGTAACATAAATCAAGAGAGAGACGCCGGGCCTGCGGACGTCCGCAAGCTACCTCGGTCTCAAATGTGATCAACTCCCACACAATCGAATTACTGCTGCTGCTCCTGATCGTAACCTGGACCTGTGCAAAAACGCACAGAAGTGTAGTATCAGCACAACCGACCCCATGTGCTGGTAAGTGCCTGGCCTATCCCGGCGAAGTAGTGACAAGCCTAGGACCAGACACCCACATAAACCTGTGCAGTTGCAATATATATATATATATATATATGTACATAAACATTTATAAGGAAATACTCTGCTCTGCAATAACAACCAATAACTCATAATATCCAGATTAATCTAATCAACATAATTAAGTCTTACTTTCGTGTCTCAATTCTTTACTTTTCTTTTCTTATCTCGTGGTAGGCGTACCACCCGCTCCCAAATATATCAATAGGCTACCGGCAACTATGGCCAATGCCAAGATTTAAATCACTTTGTGGTCGGCGTGCCACACGATCCCATTTCTTATCATAAAAGTGGTCGGCGCGCCACACGATCCCAATTCTTTAATATATATATTACCACAATTAACAAGAATTAACCAAGTAATAACACAATAAGGAATATCTCAAAAGAACTCAACAATTAACAACGGTTAATAAGTTCACAAGGAAAACAAAGTATAATGGAAACACAAGTAATATCAAGTCAAGGAATAGCAAATAGTTGCACGGCATCACCCAAATAAAATATAATGGAAAAACAAGTAATATCAAGTCAAGGAATAGCAAATAGTTGCACGGCATCACCCAAATAAAATATAATGGAAAAACAAGTAATACCAAGTCAAGGAATGGCAAATAATTACACGGCATCACCCTTCGTGCTTTTACTCTCATCCTCACCAAATAAGTAAATAAAGTGCACGGCATCACCCTTCGTGCTTTTACTCTCATCCTCACCAAATAAGCAAATAAAGTGCACGGCATCACCCTTCGTGCTTTTACTCTCATCCTCACCAAATAAGAAAATAAAGTGCACGGCATCACCCTTCATGCTTTTACTCTCATCCTCACATCCATAGTACGGCATGATCCTTCGTACATGGTTCAATAACAAGGCATGGCATGATCCTTCGTGCATAATCAATAAAACATGGCACGGCATTAACCTTCGTGCATAAATAATAAAACATGGCACGGCATCACCCTTCGTGCATTATCACTCTTCCTCACCCAAATAACAATCACGGTTAAGGGCAGAGAAAGAAAACAACAAATCATGAACCGTCCCGGCAAGGGACACAATAATCATTCTACAACCCGGCAAGGGTTCCACAATTTATCTTCAAAATATCTCACAACAAATATCAACAACGACTCACGGTCATGCTAGACGCCAGTGTATGGATGCTCGTCACCACAGCCCATACACCGCACTCGATCACATAGCACATAATCCTATTCCCTCAAGCTAGGATAGAACAAACACTTACCTCGAATGTTTATGAACAATTCAATCCGTGGCAATGCCTTTTCCTTTCAAATTTGGCTCCAATCCAATCGTATCTATACACGATTGATTTAATATCATCAATACTACTCAACAAACTAATTCATAAGGCTAATTATAACTTTTACAACATTCTGCCCGGAATAGTGAATTTCGACCCCGAGCCCACATGGTCGGAACTCGGGGTTCGGACCAAAATCCGGTTACCCATCCCCCCACGAGTTCATGTATATGATTTGTTTCAAAATCGGACCTCAATTCGAGGTCCAATTTCCCAATTTATGAAAAACCCTATATTCTAACAAAAACAAGAAATTCTACCATGAAAACCTTTGATTTCAATTGAAAAACATGTTTAATGATGTTAGGAATTGAAAGAATTAAGTAAAAAGTGACTTACAATTGTTTTGAAGAAGAAGGAATCCGTGAAGAATCGCAAATGGGTGTTTTTGGTTTGTAAAAAGTGAAGAAATGAACTGAAAATCGTGTTTTACAGGTCTCTGTGTTCGCATTTGCGAACATGGGTTCGCAATTGCGAACCTCGACCAATTTCCGGAGTTTGAAAAATAAGCTAAGGCTGGGAAGTTCGCATTTGCGAACTTTTGTTCGCATTTGAGAACACTGGCAGAAAAGGGGAGTGTTCGCATTTGCGAACTAATGTTCGCATTTGCGAACACAGGCAGTATAGGGCAGTGTTCGCATTTGCGAACAATGGTTCGCATTTGCGAACACAGGCAGTATAGGGAATGTTCGCATTTGCGAACTGTTGTTCGCATTTGCGAACTATGGTCCAGGTGTGCCAGTGTCGCATTTGCGACACTTTGTTCGCATTTGCGAACTTGGTTGGTTCTGGCAAGCATCGCATTTGCGATAATGGGTTCGCATTTGCGAACCCAGCCTTGAACTGCCTTCTTCGCATTTTCGAGAAATTCTTCGCAAATGCGAAGCCAACAGCTGGGTGAAAAACCAGCAGTGCATAAACTCAGAAATTGATCCTACGACCTATCAAATCTTTACCCGAGCCCCCCGGGCTCCAAACCAAACATGTACAAAACCTCAAAAACACATTATGAACTTGTTCGTGCGATCACATCGCCAATATCACATCGTTTTCATCAAATCAAGCCTCAAATTCATGAATTTCATACTTTTGGTTTTCAAAACCTTCAAACTTGGAACTCGAGGTCCAAAACATCTCAAACGACATCCGAATGTCACCAAACTTTACAGAAATCACATATATAATATTTAAGACTTGTACCGGGCGTCGGAACCAAAATACGAGCCCGATACCAAGGTCAATTAATTCATTTCCTTTAACAATTACATCAAAAACAATTTTATAGAAAAATTCATAACTTGGGCTCTAGGCCTCAGAATTCGACTTCGGACGCATGTCCAAGTCCCATATTTTCCTACGGACCTCTCGGGACCATCCAATCTCGGGTCCGGATCCGTTTACCAAAAATGTTGACCGAAGTCAACCATATCAATATTAATATCATTTTTATCTAAATTTCTTATAAAATTCATATTTTCTATCACAAAAATCTTTCCGGCTACAAGCTCGGATCGTGCACGTGAATCGAGGCAACATGGAATGAGGTTTTCAAGGCCATCATGACTCCCGATGGTGGGAAATCCGGGTCGTGACAAGTTGGTATCTGAGCACTAGGTTGTACAGGTCTCGCAACTCACGAACAACCTTAGTAGAGTCTGAGGGATCGGTACGGAGACGTCTGTATTTATCCCCTAGAGGCTACAGAGTTAGGAAAATATTCCCTTCATTCTTTCCTATCGTGCGAGTTTGTTCTTCAAATGTTAAGTTGAATTTCTACTCTTGTCTTCCCACGAACGGCGAAGGCATGTACTGCTTCTTCAGCCGACAATGGCACAGGCTGGTGATAGATCAACAATGCCTTCAGAAGTTTTACGGAGTTTTGGATAAGTTTCACCAAACTCTTCCCTATCTCCTTCAGTGGTGCATCTTTTGAGAACCCAAGGTAATTTATTGATTGTTGCTATGAGATATTGCAGAACGCGGGAATAGTTGAAGGTGAGAGGGTTGATTCTATTGTGTTTCAGGTAGCGAGTGAAGTAGTGGAAACATAATGTATTTACTAACCGGTTGTGGTTTTAATGGACCTTGACGTCTGGTTGATTTATTTAAAGTTGTGAAGGATAATTATTGTGGACTATCGGATGTTGTGACTTTGACTTATAGCCAAAAGGGGGGAAAACTACTATTAGTGAATGGACCGAATGGCCATGTTTTATGTCAGTTTCGGCTTGGAATGTATACATATGGTATGGAAAGGTCCCCCAAATAAATTATGCATGTTTGAGGCTTAGTACTCTGCAGGGGGTAAGAATCGGCCCAAAGAGTAATAAAGAGTATATGAGCAAAAGAGGTAATTGGTCGTCAATGTTTGTGACAAGCCTATGAAGAGGGCAGACCGGCCATGCGACATTACCTACTCAATCCTATTTGTAGAAATGTTTGGAGGAGTTACCTCCCTGACACTTTGAAAGGTGCGGTATGTATGATCTGAACGATCATGTTAGGTTATTATGACAGTGTCCGAATATGTCGTCATGTCCAATAAGTTAACTGGGCCTCAAAGGAATTGTTGTGAATGTGGCAGATTGGAGAAATATAATTTATGAAGGCACTCAAGCTACGTGCCCCATTGCGGTCAATACTCAACTCACATGACCAGCTAGAGTGAGGGGTCAGGATGTTAAAGGCGGAGGTGAGACTCCTAGAGGTGGAGATCTAGTTGTTGACATAATTTCTATGGTGTGACTGAGGTCACTACACCAGATGATGTTATCACATGTACAATTCTGATTGTTATAAAAGGAACATTTTTTCTCAATTTGATTTGATCTTTGAAGAATTGAGGCAAGTCCTCTTAATATGCTCCGCTCATGAGTGAGATTCGTAATCATCAAATCTACATATGTGAATACTCACGTTATGCTATTAAATGGAGGTAATTATATCTATTATTATGTATTGGTCACTAGGAATATTGATGAGGTCAAAAGTGACTTTATATTAATTATTACAATGGGAATGAATTCCTGAAATAACTATTTTAAATGGTTAAATTATATACCATGTCGGTATGAGGGTTCTTTTATGCCGAGGTACTCTTTGACGGACAATAGTTGAAAAGAAGAAAGAAAGGAAATGAAAAACATCAGTGGCAGAATGTGCAAATACTTGTGATTTAGAGTGGAGGATGAGATCCTCAAAATTTGTATAACGTGAAAATATTTGTTTTAAAAACCGAGCTGCAAGCTGCGGTGAATATTATATGAGGACAAGGTCCTGGTGGTGAAAAGTTTGTGTTTAAAATTTTCCCTTTTTGGAAAATAAAAATCTAGCATAATATCCTAAATTTGAGCCATGCCTGTTAGGATTATTTGACAATCCTTGCACAGTTTCTATTCATATTTAGCCGTTTCCATTTTGTGACCATTGAGTTCTAGACTTTGAGATGAGCACCAGGTAAGGATAAATATGACGCATTAATTCAAGAAAGTAATCATGAGGTTTCCATACCTCACTGTGAGTAAAGTGGGAGTTTTGGAATAAGATATTTGATAACGGGGTTAATTGACAATGTTGTAATTTAAGAACAACTCTTATGGCCAGACTTCAGAGTCATGGATATGTGCATACGCATGAGGTGTTCGTGCCTTATTTAGACTTGTTCGTTGTAGTCTTCATTGTTTCCATATTGACCTACTCCTGCGGTCAGAAGGAGCATGCGCAGTATATCAGAGTGACTTTGCAGACTCTGAAAGATAGCCAACTATATGCAAAATTTCGAAGTGTGAATTTTGGCTAAGTTCAGTTGCATTCCTGGGTCATATTGTGACGGCAGCAGGTATTCAGGTTGATCCGAAGAAGATTGAGGCAGTCAAGAACTGACCTAGACCGACATCAGCCACGGAGATTCGAAGTTTCTTGGGATTAGCGGGTTATTATCGGCGATCCGTGGAGGGGTTTTCGTCTATTGCAACCCCACTGACCAGATTGACACAGAAAGCCGTTCAATTTGAATAGTCCGATGGATGTGAGGCGAGCTTTCAAAAGCTCAAGACAGCCTTGACCACAACACCGGTATTGATTTTACCCACAGGTACGTGACCTTATACTGATTATTGTGATACTTCCCGTATTGGGCTTGGTGCAGTGTTAATGCAGGATGGAAAGGTTATTGCCTATGCTTCGAGACAGTTGAAGATTCATGAAAAGAATTACCCAGTGCATGATCTAGAATTGGCGGCGATTATTCACGCATTGAAGATGTGGAGGCATTAATTGTATGGTGTAGTATGTGAAGTATACACCGATCATAAGAGTCTTCGGTATTTGTTTAAACAAAAAGAGTTGAATTTGAGGCAGAGAATGTGGCTGGTATTGCGGAAAGATTATGATGTCACCTTTTTATATCATCAGGGAAAAAGCAAACGTGGTGGCTGACGCTTTGAGTAGGAAGTCAGCCAGTATGGGCAGTCTTGCTTATATTCCAATCAATCAGAGGCCAATTGCTTTGGATGTTCAGTCCTTGGCCAATCAATTTGTGAGGTTGGATATTTCTGAGCCTAGTCGAGTACTAGCTTGTGCGATCGCTCGCTCTTTATTATTGGAGCGTATCCGCGATCAACAATATAATGATTCCTAGTTATGTGACCTTAGAGACACGGTTCAGCGAGGAGGTGCTAAACAGAGTCACCTTAGATGCTGATGGGATCCTAAGGATGCAAGGGCGCATTTGTGTGCCAAATGTCGATGGACTTCATTTATGGACTTCCGATGACTCGGAAGAAGTTTGATGCTGTTTGGGTGATGGCAGATAGGCTGACCAAGTCAGCTCATTTTATTCCTATTGCCACTACCTATTCATCCGAGAGGTTAGTTGGGATTTATATCAAGGAGTTCGTTCGCCTTCATGGTGTGCCTATCTCTATTATTTCAGATCGAGGTGCACAGTTTACCTCACATTTCTAGAAGGCGGTTCAACGAGAGTTGGGCATGCAAGTTCAGCTAAGTACAGCCATTCATCCCCAGACGGATGGTTAGTCCAAGAGGACTATTCAAATACTGGAAGATATGCTTCGGGCGTGTGTTAAGATTTTGGAGGTTCATGGGATCAATTCCTGCCTTTGGCAGAGTTTGCTTATAATAATAGTTATCAGTCGAGCATCCAGATGGCTCCTTATGAAGCGTTTTATGGTATGCGGTGTCGTTCTTCTGTTGGATGGTTTGAACCGGGAGAAACTCGGTTATTCGGTACAGATTTATTTTAGGAGGCCTTAGATAAGGTCAAGATTATTCAAGATAGGCTTCGCACGGCTCAGTCTAGACAAAAGAGCTATGCAGATCGCAAGGTTCGAGATATAACTTTCATGATTGAGGAGCGAGTATTGCTCCGAGTGTCGCCTATGAAGGGCGTGATGAGATTTGGAAAGAAGGGCAAACTTAGCCCTAGGTTTGTTGGCCCACTCGAGATTCTTGATCGTGTGGGAGATGTGGCATATAAACTTGCCTTGCCACCTAGCTTATCAGTTGTGCATCCAGTGTTTCATGTGTCCATGCTTCGAAAATATCACGGCGATCCATCGCACGTGTTAGATTTTAGCACTGTCCAATTGGACAAAGATCTATCCTATGAGGAGGAGCCGATAGCTATTCTAGATCGGCAGGTTCGATAGTTGAGGTCGAAGAGTTTTCCTTCTGTGCGAGTTCAGTGGATGGGTCAGCCTCCTGAGGCATCGACCTGGGAGTCCGAGTCTAACATGCGGAGCCAATATCCTCATCTATTCCATGACTCAGGTACTTCTTTATTTGTCCGTTCGAGGACGAACGGTTGTATTAGAGGTGGAGAATGTGACGACCCAAAGGGTCATCACTTGTTTTATTAATCATTTCGAGCTTTTGAGGCCTTGAAAACCTCATTCTATGTTGCCTCGATTTACGTGCACAATCCGGGCATATGGCCGGAAAGTTTCTGTGATAGAAAATATGTATTCTATGAGAAATTTGGAGAAAAATAATATTGATATTGATATGGTTGACTTCGGTCAACATTTTTGGTAAACGGACCTGGACCCGAGATTGGATGGTCCTGAAAGGTCCATAGGAAAATATGGGACTTGGACATGCGTTCGGAGTCGAATTCTGAGGCCTAGAGCCCAAGTTATGAATTTTTCTATGAAATTATTTTTGATGTAATTATTAAAGGAAAATGAATTAATCGACCTTGGTATCGGGCTCGTATTTTGGTTCCGATGCCCGGTACAAGTCTTAAATATTATATATGTGCTTTTCTGCAAAGTTTGGTGACATTCGGATGTCGTTTGATATGTTTTGGACCTTGAGTTCCAAGTTTGTAAGTTTTGAAAACCAAAAGTATGAAAATCATGAACTTGAGGCTTGATTTGATGAAAACGATGTGATTTTGGAGATTTGATCGCGCGAGTAAGTTTGTATGATGTTTTTAAGTCAGTGTGCATATTTGGTTTGGAGCCCCGAGGGCTCGGGTGAACTTTGGATAGGCCACGAGATCAATTTTTCATGTTAGAAAGTTGCTGTCAGCACCTGGTCTGTAGAGTTCGCAAATGCGAACAAATGTTAGCAAATGCGAAGTCGTAAATGCGAACAAAAGTTCGCAAATGCGAACAAAAGTTCGCAAATGCGAACTTCCCAATATTCTGCCTGTGTTCGCAAATGCGAACAAAAGTTCGGAAATGCGAAGTCGCAAATGCGAACAAAAGTTCGCAAATGCGAACTTCCCATATTTTCCCTGTGTTCGCAAATGCGAAGTCGCAAATGCGAACAAAAGTTCGCAAATGCGAACTTCCCAATTTTGTCTTGGCTTCGCAAATGCGAACAAAAGGAGTTTTGTCTTGGCTTCGCAAATGCGAACAAAAGTTCGCAAATGCGAACTTCCCAACCTTAGCTTATTTTCAAACTCCAGAATTTGGTCGGGGTTCGCAATTGCGAACCCCTGCTCGCAAATGCGA
Source organism: Nicotiana noctiflora (assembly GCA_032618575.1). Taxonomy (NCBI): domain Eukaryota; kingdom Viridiplantae; phylum Streptophyta; class Magnoliopsida; order Solanales; family Solanaceae; genus Nicotiana; species Nicotiana noctiflora. Next base: position 11,764 of record JASVEL010003122.1, read on the forward strand.
ACACAGAGACCTGTAAATCACGATTTCCAGCTTCATTTTCACATTTATCAACCCAAAAACACCCATTGGCGATTTTTCACGAACTCCCTCTTCTTCAAAGCAGTTATAAGTCACTTTTTACTTAATTCTTTCAATTCCTAACATCATTAAACATGTTTTTCAATAGAAATCAAAGGTTTCATGGTACAATTTCTTGTTTTTGGTAGAATATAGGGTTTTCATGAATTGGGTAATTGGACCTCGAATTGAGGTCCGATTTTGAAACAAATCATATACTTGAACTCGTGGGGGGATGGGTAACCGGATTTTGGTCCGAACTCCGAGTTCCGACCAAGTGGGCCCGGGGTCGAAATTCACTATTCCGGGCAGAATGTTGTAAAAGTTGAAATTGGCCTTATGAATTAGTTGTTGAGTAGTATTGATGATATTAAATCAATTGTGTATAGATACGATTGGATTGGAGCCGAATTTGAAAAGAAAAGGCATTTCCACGGATTGAATTGTTCGTAAACTTTCGAGGTAAGTGTTTGTTCTATCCTAGCTTGAGGGAATAGGAATTGACTTTATGTGTAAATTGTGATATGTGGGGTCCGACGTATAGGCATGGTGACGAGTATCTATACGTTGGGGGGGTCGAGCATGACCGTGAGTCTTAAAAATGGATTAAATTCTTATTAATCCTAAGTGATTATGTGAAGGGAGATTATTATTGGTTTTATATCGGTAAAGTACATATAAATTGTTGATTAAGAGTTATTGGTATTACACCGGTAACGGGGATGCATCGTTGATTTATTGTCATTTATTGGTTACACCGATAATATCAATATTGTTGAAATAATTATTATTGGTTTAATACCGGTACTACTTTTATATATTCACTATTGATCAGAGATTATTGGCTTATTGCTGGTAATATATATATTAAAGAAATGGGATCGTGTGGCACGTCGACCACTTATATATTAAAGAAATGGGATCGTGTGGTGCGCCGACCACTTATATATTAAAGAAATGGGATCGTGTGGCACGCCGACCACGTTTATGATAAGAAATGGGATCGTGTGGCACGCCGACCACAAAGTGATTTGAATCTTGGCGTTGGCCATAGTTGCCGGTAGCCTATTGTTACATTTGGGAGCGGGTGGTATGCCTACCATAAGATATGAAAAGCTTATTGTTATATTTGGGAGCGGGTGGTATGCCTACCACAAGATATGAAAAGCCTATTGATATATTTGGGAGCGGGTGGTACGCCTACCACAAAGTATAACTTATTGTTACATTTGGAAGTGGGTGGTACGCCTACCACAAGATATGAAATGAAAAAATGAATTGAGACATGAAAGTAAGATTTATTCTGTTGACTAGATTACTCTAGATATTATGAGTACTGACTGTTATTTCAGAGCAGAGTCTTTCCTTATAAAAGTTCGATAATGTTTTTTACTATTGTATATGTATATGTATATTTTAACTATACAGGTTTATATGAGTGACTGGCCTTAGTTTCGTCACTACTTCGCCGGGATAGGCCAGGCACTTACCAGCACATGGGGTCGGTTGTGCTGATACTACACTCTACGCTCTTTTGCGTAGATACAGGTTACGGACATCAGCAGCGGCAGTAGCGCGATTGTGGATATTCCGACTACTGAGACTACGAGGTAGCCTTGCAGGCGTCCGCAGGACCCGTTGTCTCTTCTAACTCTGTATTTCATTCTATTATCACATGTATTCGAGATAAACAACTTATACTTCTTTAAGACAATTGTGTGTATTATTCTTAGAAGTTAGTGAGTATTGTGACACCAGTCTTGGGTAGAGTATCGTGTTTGGATTTCTTTATCATATTTGATAAGATTGACTAAGTCTTCCGCTAAGTTTAATTATTCCGCTGTAATTTATATGTTTTTAATTTTAAAGTCTTAATAAGAGTTTGGTAACTAATGGAAATGTAAGTAATATTTGGCTTGCCTAGCTTCCACTAGTAGGCGCCATCATGACTCCCGATGGTGGGAAATCCGGGTCGTGACATTTCCCCTCGGCACGAGTTGTCCACTCGGGTAAGCCAGGTCTATATCAATAAACCTAGGATTTAAACCTAGAGGAACAATAAACTCATACCGGATCCCTAGTAGGACGCTTATTTGCATCACGTGCATTTTGACTTAGGGGACTCAACACAGGGGTTGGGTTCATCTAGGATAGGTGAACCGAATTAAAATGATTATCCAGATGCATATTATGTTCTACTTGCATTAATTTGCTCAGCTCCGCATGTTGACCGGCTTGTATACAATGAGTGAAAAATTACGAAAATAGCAGTGTTAGGACTAAGAGAGGATAATCATTTATTGTGAAAACCCAATGTCCAAATCGTACAGAAATGGTGCCATTTTTTTTTGGAAAAAAATGAATGAAATGAAAAAATATGAGAAAAAGAAAAGATATTTGAAAAAAAAAATGGAAAGTAATTTGTTGGTAAAAAATAGTTCTGATTTTGGCCAAACAGCCCAAACTACGCTTGTTTGATTCTAACCACATGTGAGATATGTAGGCAACCCTTGATGTGTCTAACTACTCCTTTTTGCAAAAATAGCCGAAAAATGTCAAATCTTTGATTTGGTTATAAACAAGTCGGGTGATGCTACACTTGCTCAAAATAATCCGAATGTTCCTCGAAAGGACACCGGAAGGCCATTTTTGCAAGAATAGCCAGCCTGAGTCAATTGTAAATAATTTGCAAGCACAACGTTAATATATCCCTTTCGAGTGTGCTGAAAGGACATATCCGCAAAATCAATTTTATTCATTTAATAACTTTTAGAAAAATAGCCACCTTTCTAAATAAGCTATTACATGGCCGGTTTTTGCTAAAATAGCCATAATTCACAGTAAAACTTTCTCAATCTTGTGTTGGCCTGTGGTGATGCTGAGTGGCGCCCCACAGGCCCCATGATGAGAAATTTAAATCTTTGAGTGTGTACAGAAGTTTTGAAAAAATAGACACTTTGTGTTTTAAGTCAAAATAAGCCATTGCATAGCTAATTTTTGCTAAAATAGTCACAATTGACATTGTGCCTATGGCGATGCTGAGAGATGCCCCTTGGGCCCCAGGATGGGAAATTTTCGAGTTTAAACAACATTTTGCAAAATAGACACTTTTCCAAAATAAGCCATTACATGGCTAGTTTTGTTTTTTAAATAATAAATAAATCATAATAGTCATAGTTGACATTGAAACCTTCTCAGTCTTGTGTTGGCATGTGGTGATGCCGAGTTATGCCCCACAGGCCCCACGATGAGAAATTTGATGTGCTTTAAATCATTGAGTTTGTTGCTTCTTAAACGAAATTTTGAAACAAAATATAACTACTTTGTCAAAATCAGTCATTAAATTGCCAGTTGTTGAACTAGTCTCAGGTGATATTGAAACATTCTCAGTCTTACTAAAGCTTGTGGTGATGCCGAGTGATGCCCCACGGGTCCTAGGACGTGAAGCTTTGATGTACTCTCGATCTGGTGTTAATCATTGAGTTTGTAGTTGGAGTCTGCTTCTGTAATTTCCCCTTAAAGAAAAATTTGAAACTCCCAAAAACATCTATTTGCAAGAACTACGCTCGGTCTGATTCAAGCAGGGTCATGATACGTAGGCAATCCACGTAGAATTCGACCATAACCCAAAGAAAAACAAAAAGAAATGAGAAAAGGAAAAAACACATAAAGGCAAAAAGAAAAGAAAATAGCATAAAACAAAGAAAGAAAAGGAAAAATCATTGACTTAATGCAATGTGGTGGCTTCAATTTTGTCATTATAGAACGGTGGTTAGATTGTGGTACCGGTACCTGACAACATTTGGATGAACGGGATAATGCGTTGAGTGAAGAGGTGCGAACGTTGAGACAACACATGCCAGATATGTATCAAGCCTGGATGACTGGAAAGTCATCACCCCCGCCACCACCAATGTCTCTTGTCGTATCCATTACCCCCGACAATGAACACGAGAAGAGCCCTCGGGGTGAACTTCACACTTGAAGTGAAATGGTCACATAAAAAGTAGGGCAAGTTGAAGTAGCCCTAAAGCAAAAAGAACAATCCTTGAAAAACATGCCATGAATGAGAGGTCATGGTAACATGGTTTGCAAAGAATTGTCTGCGTCCCCTGACTTTCGCTTGCCCGCAGGATTCAAAGTGCCAAAATTTAACTTGTACGATGGGATTGGAGATTCGGAAACTCACCTGAGGGCCTTTCAATGAAATGAAAAGTGTTGGGGATAAAGATGATTTGTTGATGGCATACTTAATTAAGAGCTTGTCTGGGGAAGCATTAGAATGGTATAATCGTTACAATATTGGCAAATGGCCTACATTGAGTGATAGGCTCAAGATTTTGTGCGATATTTTCAGTACAATAAAGACATTGTCCCAAATTGCCCTTCCCTATCTCGGATGGAAAAGAAATCCAAGGAGAGCTTTAAGGATATTTGGCTCAAGTGGAACGATCAGGTTGCTGGGGAGGGTCCTGCCATTGAAAGAAAAGATGTTGATAAACCGCAGCCACAACAAGGTCCAATAATTGTTCTTGCCAAACCTGTTCAACCTCAATACCGATCCCAAACCAACTCCACGAACAACATCCGATCTTTTGTCCAACCATCAGGTCATAGCCTCCACCGACGGTGGGGTCCGATCCTCAGTCTTGCTAAATGTTGTCCACCATAATACCGACCCCGTTATCATCCCCAAATTCCACACAAATCCCCCCATCTACCAAATAACATCCGGCGATTTGTTCTACCACCAAGTCACTCCCTGAAGCCAGCACCAACATACCAAAATTCTTGTGTACCTTCACAGCATTTTAAAGCATTCAACAAACATAGAAAACCAGGGCATGAAGGGAAACAATGGCAAATGGATAATTGCACGCCCATTGGAGAATCCTATTTAAGTTGTTTAAAAATCTAAAACATCTCGGCCTGATTAAGCAGCTCCTTGGATATACTCCAGACCTAAATGAAAAAATCTTTGATCCTACTATTTGATGCATGTACCACTATAATGTCCTGGGGCATATCATTGAAGACTGTCGATCTTTGAAAAGGAAAATAGAAAGAATGATTCAAGAAGGATTAATTATGGTCAATCGCAATGACAAGGAGCATGCGATTTATCTTGGGAACGTGTTGATTAATGTCAATAATGGTTTTAGCAATATTTATGTAAAACTCAGTGGCTAAAATGCTAGGTGTGGTAATTGGGAAGATTCTCCATCTCTCGATCACCTAGAGTGGAGTTTTGGTGGCTTATTTTGGTCTAATTTCTGAAGGTCCGGGTTATTTCAGGGTTGTAATCCGGATACTGTCATGGGAGTCAAAACCTTCCATCTTTCCACTTCGCTTTGTTTAGTAATAATATCTTGTAGTTCTAGTCTAGTCTATTCGTTTTGTTGTTTCAAACCATCAGTCTAATACAATTCTCTTTTCCCGAGATTTATAGTCACATCATTTCTACTCGTTTTACAATTCTTTTCATGCTGACTTTAGTGATATGACATGCACACATAATTCTCGGTCTGGTTGTTTAAAGTCAATTTAACAATGAAATAATGTTGAAGATGTGAGGGAACTCGGAAGAAATAAAAACATATTGGAATACTTTGAAGCTTGAAGCAAGTGAAACTGGGGAAAATAGAACATAAAGAAATACTGTTGAAATGCACCATGCCTCATCGGTTTAAAGCCAAAGGCAAGAATACCCCAAGTCTAAAGGAGCCATTCGTGGTACCGAGATTGTTGTCCAATGGCACTAGGAATTGGCAAACACAGAAGACAAATATGTGAATTAATCAAAAGGCATTTGTTTTACTTGGTATGTTTTGAAGATTGGAATGATGAAGGCATTTTATTCTGCTATCCAAACACTTTATCCTTCATTATACATTTGAGCCTTATTAGATTTTCTTTCATATCCCTATTTCGGAATGAACAACAAAACTCGAGGATTGAATAGGGAAGTAAGTGAAAAAAAGAAGAAGAGAAAAACAGAGAAAAAAAGAAAACAAAGAAAAGAAAAGAAAAAAAAAGAATAAAATAAAAGAGAACAAGAAGAAAAGAAAAAGAAAAGAAGAAAAAAAAAGGAAAATAAAAAGAAGAAAAGAAAAGAAAGAGAAAAGAAAGGAAAAGAAAATGAAAAGGAAGAACGGAAGGAAGGAAAACATCGCAACAACAAATGTAGTTTCCTGAACTACGTTTGACTTGATCCCGAAAGGGTACGTAGACAGCCTCACTGAGGTTCAGTCACAGCAAAAGAAAAATCCAAACATTCCCAACAAGTAAACTGGGAGAGAAGTTAATTTGTTTTGCAAGAAATATGATTCCAAAAGTTGTATCACTTTAACCCACGTCGAATTATCTTGAGCCTCTATACCCTTCTTTCTAAACCCGTCCAAAGGCCACATTAAGGTCCAAAGAAAGACCTTCCAATCATCTTCAAGAAATGCCAAGTCAAGAGAGCAAATGTGAATCACATCAGGGGCAACACCTCAGTTCAAATCAAGGAAATAAAGAATGAGAGAGTCTGGATAATGAGAACCACCACGGGTACCTCAAGATGAGAGAAATCAAAATGATAGAGTAGAGAGAAAAATCAAAATGAGAGAGGCTTGATGGTGAAAACCCTATGGGCACCACAAGTCGACTAAGGATGATGGATCATATCGGGCAAGATAAATATTAAAGACCGGACTCATGGCAAAAATTGCAACAAGAGCTCAACATCAGATTTGTTAAATAGAGTAGGCTACAGGTGCATGTCAAGGTTGCTATATTCGGTATCTACATCTGATGATGTTCTACTCTGTAGGTTTCTTATTATGAATCCTCTCTTTCCATTCACCTTCACTCTATTCTTCCCACCTCGTCTTTCCCTCTTCTTGAGTCTATCTGGTCATACCAACTAAGAAATGACTCCAATATTTTCCACAAGCTTTCCAATTGTAAACAACGGGATCTGGTCAGCACATCAAATTGTCGTAAGTCAGAAAATAACATTAAACATGACTAGGGTTGACAACAATTAACATTTTTGGAAGTCCTTGTGAAATACAAAGGCTTAGTGTACATCAATTCATGAACAACACAACACATGAAGAGCGAGGTTGAGCAGATTAAAGGGATTTCCCGTTATAGGATTGACACCACTGACAATAAAGATCTCCCCAAAAAGAAATCAAAGTTATCATGGCTAGCGGTGGAGCAATAGACATCATAGACAACGCTAGTGGTTTAAATAAAAAAAATAGCAACATGTGCACTGAAGTTGGTAACAATTAAAATCATGTGGGGTTCATGGGAGACAAAAAGGTTGGTAAGTGTCAATTCAGGAGCAATACAACAAATAATGTATGGGGTTAGAACGGAAGAGAGGCATATTTTGATAAAGGAAGTGGTCAGTCAAGGAATGATTGAGGTCTTCAAATGAAATCAGTTATCATGACAAGTGAAGGAACAAAGTCGGGGCCAGTGGTTAGGTCAAGAGAGAACAATATATACCTTGAGGGGGTAGCAATTGACATGCTTTGAAGATTCATTAGGAATACAAGGGGCTAGTACATATCAATTCATGAACAATGCAACAAATATAGAAGGGGTGGTGAACAGATCAAAGATATTCTCTGTGTCAAGGGTAACAAAGAAAGTGGTTAATAAATAAACAAACAAAGTCCTCGATTGGGAGTTAGTTGTCATGGAAAGTGAAGGAACAATAGACTTTAAGATCGGAGCTAGTTGGATCCGTCAAGAAAGAGCAACATTCACTTTGACTGGGATGACATGGTCATGCTTTGAGATTCATGGAAACAAGGAATTGGTAAATACCAGGCCGTAAGGGATGCGGGTTTGAACAGAGAAGAGGTACTTTTTTGTGATAAGGACAACGGGGAAAATGGATAGTCAGTAGACAAACAAGGCATTCAAGTTGAAATCAGTTATCATGGGAAGTGAAAAGCAATAGTCATCAAAGTTTAAGGCCACAAACCAACCACCACATTTAAAATTAACAAGATTTTCTTTGATTGAAACACGGGAAGAAGTTTCGGAGAAATCCTGCGTAAAAAAATGCAGGACCCGAACATGTATGACTGGAAATTCTCAGGATCCTCCTGGAAAATGGAAAATTCTTTAAATGTCAAAACAATCATAAGAAACATAACTTGGCATAAAAAGGAATATATGTTCGTTCCAAAGTTTAGATGTTTAGGATAGGTTTCAATTAAGAAGTTTTCAGGACCCTCATGGATAATGGGACGTAGTTTAGGGTTAGGTTAAATAACAAGATGTGGTGGAAGTCGTAATTGCAATAGATATAGTTCAGGTTAAAACAACCTTTTAATTAGAAATTATCAGAACCTTCCAGGATAATGGAAAGTAGTTAAGACCTTTTGATAATAAATACAATGGAAGTAACACCTTTAGAAGAGAGTTTAGATTTGTAAATGTTAAGAGTTGTCAGGACCTCCCTGGATAATAGGACTTAGCTTGCAAATTCTTAAAATAGTTGGTAAAATAATTTAGTTTAACACTCACCCATGCACCCAGCCACCAAACTCCGGTAGAAAATCTTCTTTGTTCGTCTATTTCGTTGAATTTAGGTACCCACCTAAAGAACAAGGGAATACATTTCAAATTTGGCAATCAGGCGCCCACCTGGATAACAAGGGAATATATCTCAGGAATCGCAATCAGGCTGCCCACCAGGATAATAAGGGAATACATTTCAAGTATTAGCAATCAGGTGCCAACCTGGATAACAACAAAATATATTTCAAGTATTTGCAATCAGGTGCCAACTTGGATAACAATGGAATATCTTTGCAAATTCAGCTATCAGGCACCCACTTGGAGAAATAGGGAATACATTTCAAGTTTAGGCAATCAGGCGCCCGCCTGAAGAATAAGGGAATACATTTCAAGTTGTAGCACTCAGGCACCCACCTGAAGAACAAGGGTAGTATAGTGCAAGTCTTATCTCTCAAGTTTACTATTCAGTAACACAACGCACCCAGTTATCTGACTGGGGCAGAAATTTTTCTTCGTTTTGTATGATTGTCGCAAGTAGGAGCCCACATGAAGTATAAGGGAATACCTTTCAAAATTTAGTAAGCAGGAGCCTGCCAGAAGAATAAGGGATTATCTTTCAAATTTAGTAAGCAGGAGCCCACCTGAAAAACAAGGGAATATCTTTCAAAATTTAGTAAGAAGGAGTCCACCTGAAAAACAAGGGAATATCCTTCAAAATACAGGAGCCCACCTGAAGAATAAGCGAATATACTTCAAAATTCAGCAAGTAGGAGTCTACTTGAAGAATAAGGGAATATATTTCAAAATTTAATAAGCAGGAGCCCACCTGAAGAATAAGGGAATATCTTTGCAAATTTAGCAAGTAGGAGCCCACCTGCAAAACAAGGAGATATCTTTAAAAAATTCCGCAAGCAGGATTGTCACGACCCTAGTTCACCAATTGTGAACATGTCGTGATGGCACCCAGTCCCCAGGACTAGGTAAGCCTAACACGTTGCGGAATATACAAATTATAAATACTTAAATAAGAAACAACGGAAAAATAGCATAAAAGATATGTAATCCGTGCCGCTTGGCACATACATCCATCACACAATGAATAAAATACTACCAAGATCCGGAACCCCACGGTAACACAGACTAAAAGAGAAAATACAACTGTGGCTCTATGTGTAAAGAGTATCTAACAACGAAATGAAGAAAAATGTCAACTAGTACTACTAGAATAGAAGGAAAGCCTCCGGATCTGCGGACGTAGCAGATCATACCTCGAGGTCTCCGGAAAAGCTGCGGAAATCACCTAGCACGAGCCTGCTCTGATGTACCTGGATCTGCACAACAAAAGTGTGCAGAAGAGTAGCATGAGTACACCACGGCGGTACTCGGTAAGTGCCAAGCCTAACCTCGATGGAGTAGTGACGAGGTAGGTCAGGGCCCTACTGAGAAAACAATAATATAATGATGATAACAAAATAAACAGTTTAAATGATAATAATTTCCGAAATAACAACATTATGATGATTACTGCAACTGTCTACAATTAAGCTAACAACAAATAACCAACTCAAATAAACAAATCCAGGATATGTGGGAATTGAACCCACAGTCCCATTCTCAGTACCTCCGGGTCTCCGGGAATCGAACCCGCAGCCCATGTCTCAATAATATCTCAATAACTCAGGATCTCCGGGAATCGAACCCGCAGTCCCTACCAATAAGTCAGGATCTCGGGAATCGAACCCGTAGTCCACATTTCAATAATCTCAGGATCTCGGGAATCGAACCCGTAGTCAACATTTCAATAATCTCGGGATCTCGGGAATCGAACCCGTAGTCCACATTTCAATAATCTCGGGATCTCGGGAATCGAACCCGTAGTCCACATTTCAATAATCTCAGGATCTCGGGAATCGAACCCGTAGTCCATATTTCAATAAGCTAAGGATCTCGGGAATCAAACCCGTAGTCCATATTTCAATAATCTCAGGATCTCGGGAATCGAACCCGTAGTCCATATTTCAATAAGCTCGGGATCTCGGGAATCGAACCCGTAGTCCATATTTTAATAAGCTCAAGATCTCGGGAATCGAATATGCTTAATGATAACTTCGCCGATGAACAGCGCCAGCGATTACCAAGAAAAACTCAAGTAAGTCAATTAAGCAACTAGACAATTAGATTCTATCTAATCATGCTTTTCTAACTACTACCGGGTAGAAATATCGAATTTAACAACTAAGAACAGGAATATCACTCATTGAACATTTTGAGTAAAGTATGTATTCAACAACCAGCGCATGTACACGCCCGTCACCTCGCGTACAAGGCATTTAAAGTATCACAATAATATCCTAGGGGTGAAAGTCCCCCACACGAGGTTAGACAAGCCACTTACCTCAATTCCGGTACAAAACCGCTAAGAAATAACTCTCTTGCCGCGAATGTCGGCCTCCACGGGTGTAATATCTGATAAAAATCAATGGAATCACATCAAAATAGGCCAATTGGGCATTACCCAATCAAAACAATCGAATTACACCCAAACCACAAAGTTGCCAAAACCCGACTTTCGGTACGCTTCTCAAAAAATTACGAAAGTTACATTTTCGGATTCCTTATCTCAACACGAGTCTAACCATACCAAGAACACCCAAATCGGACCACAAATGGCCCATCAAATCCTTGATTCTATCCAAGAGGGTTTTCTACCATTTTTAACAAAAATTCTCAAATTAAAGACTAAAACTTGCAATAGATTCGAGCTATACAACCAAAATTGAGTTAAGAGTACTTACCCTTTTGATTTCTCCAAAAATCTCCCAAAAAATCGCCTTACCCGAGCTCCAAATTGTCAAAAATGGCAAATGGGACGAAGTTTGAACTTTATTCTGCTGCCCAGGCATTTGTTCTTCGCGTTCGCGGTCCTTCTCTCGCGTTCGCGAAGAACAAACTCCCAGAAATTCATTTTTCCAACTTGCTCGGACAGCCTCTATTGCAATGGTCATAACTTTTTACACACAACTCAAAATGACTATTATAATATGTTTCTGAAAACTAGATTCAAAGAGCTACAACTTTCGTTTTTGAATCACCTCAAAATTCCTTGTAGATAAAAAGATATGAGCTTCCGAAGTAGGACCTGTGCGACAGAAAATCCTTCTTCGCGAACGCGAGGGACTCTTCGCGAACGCGAAGAACAAAGGCTCTGATGGAAAATCCTTCTTCGCGAACGCGATGCCTTCATCGCGAACGCGAAGAACAAAGTCTTAGAGGCCAAATTCTTCTTCGCGAACGCGATAGGACCCTCGCGAACGCGAAGAACAATACCAGATACCAGAACAGCAGCAGTCCAAAAACTTTCAAAAATGACCCGTTAGGCATCCGAAATCGTCCCGAGGCCCCCGGACCCCAACGAAAACCACCAACATACTCCAAAACATGATACGAACTTGTTCCAATCATAAAAACACCATCCTAAACATCAAAATCACCAATTACACACGGATTCAAGCCTAAGTTTCTTCAAAACTTTCGAAACTAACATTCAATCAAAAACCCGACCAAACGACGTCCGAATGACCTGAAAATTTGCGGACATATCCATAATCACATAACGAAGCTACAGAAATTGTCGGAATTCCATTCCGACCCCCGGATCAAAATCTCACCTAACGTTCGGATTCGCCAAAATTTCAAACTTCGGCATTTCAAGCCTAATTGAGCTACGGACCTCCAAAATACATTCCGAATGCGCTCCCAACCCCGAAATCACCTAACGGAGCTAATGGAACCATCGAATTTCCGTTCCGAGACCGTCTTAACACTGTTCCAGCTACGGGCCATTTTCTAGCTTAAAAGTTCTCATTTAGGGACTAAGTGTCCCAAAATGCTCCAAATTTCAGAACCGACTCTCCCGGCAAACCACAATAGCAAAAATGAACTTAGGGGAACAGTTAAATTAGGGATTGGGGCGTGATTTTCTAAAACGACCGGTCGGGTCGTTACATCTTCCCACACTTAAAGATTCGTTCGTCCTCGAACGAGCATAGAAAACATACCCTGGAGTAGTGAAAAGATGAGGGTATTGGCTGCGCATATCCTGCTCGGTCTCCCAAGTCGCCTCCTCGACCGGCTGGCCCCGCCACTGAACCTTTACCGAAGCGATGTTCTTTGACCTTAGCTTTCTGACTTGCCTGTCTAGAATGGCTACTGGCTCCTCAACATAAGACAGATCCTTGTCTAGCTGAACAGATGTGAAATCCAACACATGCGACGGGTCACCATGGTATCTTCGGAGCATGGAGACATGAAATACGGGGTGAACTCCGGCTAGGCTGGGAGGTAAGGCCAACTCATAAGCAACCTCCCCAACATGCCTCAAAATCTCAAAAGGGCCAATAAATCTAGGGCTCAGCTTTCCTTTCTTCCCAAACCTCATAACGCCCTTCACGGGCGAGACTCGAAGTAGAACCCGCTCGCCAACCATAAAAGCCACGTCGCGAACCTTCTTATCCGCATAACTCTTCTGTCTAGACTGGGCTGCACGAAGTCTGTCCTGAATCACCTTGACCTTGTCCATAGCCTCCCTGAACCATATCAGTACCTAGCAACCTGGCCTCGCCCGGCTCAAACCAACCTACGGGAGACCCGCACCTCCTACCATATAGGGCCTCATACGGTACCATCTGAATACTAGACTGGTAGCTGTTGTTATAAGAAAACTCCGCCAGCGGCAAGAAGTGATCCCATGAACCTCCAAACTCAATCACGCACGCACGGAGCATATCCTCCAAAATCTGAATAGTGCGCTCGGACTGACCATCAGTCTGGGGATGAAACGCTATGCTCAGCTCTACCCGAGTACCTAACTCCTGCTGTACGGCTCTCCAGAACCATGAAGTGAACTGAGTGCCTCTATCTGAAATGATGGAAACTGGAATACCATGCAGCCGAACTACCTCTCTGATATAGATCTCCGCCAGTCGCTCCGATGAATATGTAGTGCTCACCGGTATAAAATGGGCGGACTTGGTCAGCCGATCCACAATGACCCAAATGGAATCAAACTTCCTAACCGTCCGTGGAAGTCCGGATACAAAGTCCATGGTAATGCTCCCATTTCCACTCGGGAATCTCAATTCGCTGCATCAATCCACCCGGACGCTGATGCTCATACTTCACCTGCTGGCAGTTGAGGCATCCGGAAACATAATCAACTATATCCCTCTTCATCCGCCTCCACCAGTAATGCTGTTTCAAGTCCTGATACATCTTCGCGGCTCCCGGATGGATGGAATACCGCGAGCTATGGGCCTCTGCTAGAATCGGCTCTCGAAGATCATCTACATTGGGCACACAGATGCGTCCCTGCATCCTCATAACTCCATCATCTCCGATGGTAACATCTCGAGCATCACCACGCCGAACTCTATCCTGGAGGACAAGCAAATGAGGGTCGTCGAACTGACGCTCCCTGATGCGGTCAAATAGAGAAGACCGAGAAACCACACATGCCAGAATCCGGCTGGGCTCCGAACGATCCAATCTAACAAACTGCCTGGCTAAAGCCTGAACATCCATCGCCATAGGCCTCTCTGAAGCTGGTAGATACGCCAAACTCCCCAAACTCTCTGCCCGACGACTCAAGGCATCGGCAACCACATTAGCCTTGCCCGGATGATAGAGAATAGTAATATCATAGTCCTTCAGTAGTTCCAACCATCTCCTCTGATGCATATTCAGGTCCTTCTGCTTAAGTAAGTGCTGCAAGCTCCGGTGATCGGTGTAGATCTCACAAGGAACCCCATATAAATAATGACGCCAAATTTTCAAGGCGTGAACAATGGCAGCTAGCTCCAAATCATGAACAGGGTAATTCTTCTCATGCACCTTCAGCTGTCTCGACGCGTAGGCAATCACCCTACCGTCCCGCATCAATACCGTACCGAGTCCAACTCGTGAGGCATCACAATATACAGTATAGGACCCTGAACCCGTAGGCAACATCAATATAGGGGCCGAAGTCAAAGCTGTCTTGAGCTTCCGAAAGCTCGCCTCACACTCGTCTGTCCACTGAAAAGGGGCACCCTTTTGGGTCAATCTAGTCATAGGTGCTGCAATCGAAGAGAACCCCTCTACGAAACGACGGTAATAGCCCGCCAAACCGAGGAAACTGCGAATCTCAGTAGCGGAGGAGGGTCTGGGCCAACTCTGCACGGCCTCCACCTTCCTCGGATCTACTTGAATACCATCACTCGACACCACGTGGCCCAAAAATGCCACTGAACTCAACCAGAATTCACATTTAGAGAACTTGGCATAAAGCTGCTTCTCCCTCGGAATCTGAAGCACTATCCTCAAATGTCGCTCGTGCTCTTCCCGGCTCCGGGAATATACTAGAATATCATCAATGAAGACAATCACGAACGAGTCCAGATAAGGCCTGAACACACTGTGCATCAAATGCATAAATGCTGCTGGGGCATTAGTCGACCCAAAAGACATCACGAGGAACTCATAGTGACCATACCGGGTCCTGAAGGCAGTCTTCGGGATATCTGGCTCCCGAATCTTCAGCTGGTGATACCCGGAGCGCAAATCAATCTTAGAAAACACATGTGCGCCCTGTAACTGGTCAAATAAATCATCAATACGGGGCAAAGGATACCGGTTCTTCATTGTAACCTTATTCAGCTGACGATAGTCAATACACATACGCATAGAACCGTCCTTTTTCTTCACAAACAATACAGGAGCACCCCAAGGCGAAACACTGGGTCGAATAAAACCCTTGCCCAATAACTCCTGTAACTGATCCTTCAACTCCTTCAACTCAGGAGGAGCCATACGGTACGGTGGAATAGAAATGGGCTGAGTGCCCGGCAACAAGTCAATAGCAAAGTCAATATCTCTGTCGGGCCGCATGCCCGGAAGATCAGCTGGAAATACATCAGCAAAGTCACGTACCACATGAACGAAATCAATAGAGGGAGTGTCAATACTGACATCCCGCACATAGGCTAGATAAGCAGCACACCCCTTCTCAACCATACGCTGAGCTCTGAGAAAAGAAATAACACGGCTAGGGGTGTGATCTAGAGTACCACTCCACTCAATACGTGGAATGCCTGGCATAGCCAGCGTCACGGTCTTGGCGTGACAATCAAGAATAGCATAATGGGGCGACAACCAGTCCATGCCCAGAATAATATCAAAATCGACCATCCCAAGCAGCAATAGATCCGCTCTGGTCTCAAAATCACAAATGGTAATCAAACACGACCGATATACGCGGTCAACAGCCAAACAATCACCCACCGGAGTGGAAACATAAATGGGGGCACTCAAAGAATCCCGAGGCGCACCCAGATGAGAAGCAAAGTAAGAAGACACATATGAAAAAGTGGAACCGGGGTCGAATAGAACCGATGCCTCCCTGTGACTAACCAGAATAATACCTGTGATAACAGAGTCAGATGCAACAGCCGCAGCGCGATCAGGAATAGCATAGAATCTGGCCTGTCCCCCCTCTCGAGGGCGGCCTCTAGAACCCTGACCCCCGCCCCTGGCTGGCTGGGCAGGTGGAATAGCAGCTGGAGCTGGAATGATAGCCTGCTGACCCCTGAGAGCCACGCGGATGCTGTGATGACTGATGAGGGGCTCCTCTCCTGCGCCTGGGGCACTCCCTAACCAGGTGGCGAGTATCCCCGCACTCAAAACAAGCTCTGGGAGGACGCGGTGGCTGTGACTGATCGGCCTCACCCCCACTAGTCTGACCCCTGGAAGGACCCCGCGCAGGAGGTGCACTGGAAACTGGGGGAGCATAATAAGTCTCCTGAGGTGCTGGAAGACCCGGGGTACTACCGGCTGCGGGCAATGCCGAGTGAACTGGTCGACCGGAATAACCCCTGCCAAAATGACCGGCTGATGAAGTGCGGGCACCAGAGAAATGGCCCGACTCACGAGACCTCTTGGCCTCTCTCTCTCTCCGCTCTCTAGGGAGCATACTCTCGATCCTCTTGGCAATGCTAACCGCTTGCTGATAAGATATATCTGTCTCAAGCTCTCTGGCCATACTGGATCGGATAGGCGGAACAAGGCCCTCAATAAATCTCCGCACTCGCTCCCGAACCGTGGCTACCAAAGCCGGTGCATGCCGGGCTAGGCGGGTGAAACTGATAGCATACTCCGATACTGACATGGAGCCCCGTCGCAACCGCTCAAACTCCGAGCGCCAAGAATCCCTAAGGCTCTGTGGAACAAACTCCCTCAAAAACAGATCTGAAAACTGCGTCCAGGTCAATGAAGCAGACTCCTCCGGACTATCCAACTCGTACGTGCGCCACCAATCATAAGCGGCCCCACGAAACTGAAAAGCGGTGAAGGAAACCCCGCTGGTCTCCACAATCCCCATAGTACGAAAAATACGATGACACTCCTCCGGAAAACCCAATGCATCATATGAAGCCAAACCACTAAATAACGGAGGGTCATATTTCTTGAACCTTCTCAACAACCTGCTGCTCGTCCTCGGAGGCGGCTGGTCCACCTCCGGGCCGTGCTGGGGCAGCGGGAGGCATAACCAAAACATCCGGAACCTGTCCCACGGTGCACACGCTCGCTCCGGTGTAACGGGCTGCGGGAGTACGGGCCCCTCCCCGGCCCGAGATGTAGGCGCGACAAGAGGAAGCAGTCCTGCCCGGGCTAAAGTGGTATACATACTCATGAGCTGAGCCAGGGTCTCCTGTAGTGCTGGAGTAGTTGCAGCTGTAGTCGGTGTACCAGGTGCCTGCGCTCCAACCTGGTCTACCTGTGGCACCTCAGCGGCAGCGCGCGAGGGTGCTGTGGCTGCACCTCGGGCGCGTCCTCGTCCTCTACCTCGGCCCCGGCCTCTGACGGCGAGCAACAGGGGGCGCGGGTACCCGATCATCGCGAGTAGCTCGTGTCCTCACCATCTGTGAGAGAATAGAAAGCAGTAGTTTAGATTTTTGATGCCAAAAATGTCGCACGACAAGGAATCCAAAAGAAATGAAGAGTTTCCTAAACGGTTACATAGCCCCTCGTAGATAAATACAGACGTCTCCGTATCGATCAGCGAGACTCTAAGTAACCGGTCCGTGTCCCGTGACTCCTATGAACCTAGAGCTCTGATACCAACTTGTCACGACCCTAGTTCACCAATTGTGAACATGTCGTGATGGCACCCAGTCCCCAGGACTAGGTAAGCCTAACACGTTGCGGAATATACAAATTATAAATACTTAAATAAGAAACAGCGGAAAAATAGCATAAAAGATATGTAATCCGTGCCGCTTGGCACATACATCCATCACACAATGAATAAAACACTACCAAGATCCGGAACCCCACGGTAACACAGACTAAAAGGGGAAATACAACTGTGGCTCAATGTGTAAAGAGTATCTAACAACGAAATGAAGAAAAATGTCAACTAGTACTACTAGAATAGAAGGAAAGCCTCCGGATCTGCGGACGTAGCAGATCATACCTCGAGGTCTCCGGAAAAGCTGCGGAAATCACCTAGCACGAGCCTGCTCTGATGTACCTGGATCTGCACAACAAAAGTGTGCAGAAGAGTAGCATGAGTACACCACGGCGGTACTCGGTAAGTGCCAAGCCTAACCTCGATGGAGTAGTGACGAGGTAGGTCAGGGCCCTACTGAGAAAACAATAATATAATGATGATAACAAAATAAACAGTTTAAATGATAATAATTTCCGAAATAACAACATTATGATGATTACTGCAACTGTCTACAATTAAGCTAACAACAAATAACCAACTCAAATAAACAAATCCAGGATATGTGGGAATTGAACCCACAGTCCCATTCTCAGTACCTCCGGGTCTCCGGGAATCGAACCCGCAGCCCATGTCTCAATAATATCTCAATAACTCAGGATCTCCGGGAATCGAACCCGCAGTACCTACCAATAAGTCGGGATCTCGGGAATCGAACCCGTAGTCCTCATTTCAATAATCTTAGGATCTCGGGAATCGAACCCGTAGTCTACATTTCAATAATCTCACGATCTCGGGAATCGAACCCGTAGTCCATATTTCAATAAATCTCCAGGATCTCGGGAATCGAACCCGTAGTCCACATTTCAATAATCTCAGGATCTCGGGAATCGAACCCGTAGTCCATATTTCAATAAGCTAAGGATCTCGGGAATCGAACCCGTAGTCCATATTTCAATAATCTCAGGATCTCGGGAATCGAACCCGTAGTCCACATTTCAATAATCTCAGGATCTCGGGAATCGAACCCGTAGTCCATAACCACAGCAAGTAAAGGAATACACAGAGAGAAGTATAATATGCTTAATGATAACTTCGTCGATGAACAGCGCCAGCGATTACCAAGAAAACTCAAGTAAGTCAATTAAGCAACTAGACAATTAGATTCTATCTAATCATGCTTTTCTAACTACTACCGGGTAGAAATATCGAATTTAACAACTAAGAACAAGAATATCACTCATTGAACATTTTGAGTAAAGTATGTGTTCAACAACCAGCGCATGTACACGCCCGTCACCTCGCGTACAAGGCATTTAAAGTATCACAATAATATCCTAGGGGTGAAAGTCCCCCACACGAGGTTAGACAAGCCACTTACCTCAATTCCGGTACAAAACCGCTAAGAAATAACTCTCTTGCCGCGAATGTCGGCCTCCACGGGTGTAATATCTGATAAAAATCAATGGAATCACATCAAAATAGGCCAATTGGGCATTACCCAATCAAAACAATCGAATTACACCCAAACAACAAAGTTGCCAAAACCCGACTTTCGGTACGCTTCTCAAAAAATTACGAAAGTTACATTTTCGGATTCCTTATCTCAACACGAGTCTAACCATACCAAGAACACCCAAATCGGACCACAAATGGCCCATCAAATCCTTGATTCTATCCAAGAGGGTTTTCTACCATTTTTAACAAAAATTCTCAAATTAAAGACTAAAACTTGCAATAGATTCGAGCTATACAACCAAAATTGAGTTAAGAGTACTTACCCTTTTGATTTCTCCAAAAATCTCCCAAAAAATCGCCTTACCCGAGCTCCAAATTGTCAAAAATGGCAAATGGGACGAAGTTTGAACTTTATTCTGCTGCCCAGGCATTTGTTCTTCGCGTTCGCGGTCCTTCTCTCGCGTTCGCGAAGAACAAACTCCCAGAAATTCATTTTTCCAACTTGCTCGGACAGCCTCTATTGCATTGGTCATAACTTTTTACACACAACTCAAAATGACTATTATAATATGTTTCTGAAAACTATATTCAAAGAGCTACAACTTTCGTTTTTGAATCACCTCAAAATTCCTTGTAGATAAAAAGATATGAGCTTCCGAAGTAGGACCTGTGCGACAGAAAATCCTTCTTCGCGAACGCGAGGGACTCTTCGCGAACGCGAAGAACAAAGTCCCTGATGGAAAATCCTTCTTCGCGAACGCGATGCCTTCATCGCGAACGCGAAGAACAAAGTCTTAGAGGCCAAATTCTTCTTCGCGAACGCGATAGGACCCTCGCGAACGCGAAGAACAATACCAGATACCAGAACCGCAGTCCAAAAACTTCCAAAAATGACCCGTTAGGCATCCGAAATCGTCCCGAGGCCCCGGGACCCCAACGAAAACCACCAACATACTCCAAAACATGATACGAACTTGTTCCAATCATAAAAACACCATCCTAAACATCAAAATCACCAATTACACACGGATTCAAGCCTAAGTTTCTTCAAAACTTTCGAAACTAACATTCAATCAAAAACCCGACCAAACGACGTCCGAATGACCTGAAAATTTGCGGACATATCCAAAATCACATAACGAAGCTACAGAAATTGTCGGAATTCCATTCCGACCCCCGGATCAAAATCTCACCTAACGTTCGGATTCGCCAAAATTTCAAACTTCGGCATTTCAAGCCTAATTGAACTACGGACCTCCAAAATACATTCCGAATGCGCTCCCAACCCCGAAATCACCTAACGGAGCTAATGGAACCATCGAATTTCCGTTCCGAGACCGTCTTAACACTGTTCCGGCTACGGGCCATTTTCTAGCTTAAAAGTTCTCATTTAGGGACTAAGTGTCCCAAAATGCTCCAAATTTCAGAACCGACTCTCCCGGCAAACCACAATAGCAGAAATGAACTTAGGGGAACAGTTAAATTAGGGATTGGGGCGTGATTTTCTAAAACGACCGGTCGGGTCGTTACAAGGAGCCCACCTGAAAAAACAAGGGAATATCTTTGCAAATTCATCAAGCAAGAGCCCCATCTGGATAACAAGGGAATACCTTTTCAAGCAATCGCTAGCAGGCACCCACTTGGAAAACAAGGGAAGTACAATCCAGACTCTAGACTTTAAATAGCTGATAACATGATATGCCTAGTCAACAAACTGGGGTAGAAAAGTATTTCTTTGTTTGTCTATTTTATCAGGCACCCACCTGGAGAACAAGGGAATATATTTTTAAATCACGAGACCACCTGGAGAACAAGGGAATACATTTTTAATTCGGGAGCCCACCTAAAGAACAAGGGAATACATTTTTAAATCAGGAGCCCACCTGGAGAAGAAGGGAATACATTTTCAAGCATCACAATCAGGAGCCCGCCTGGAGAACAAGGGAATACCTTTTCAAGCAATCACAAACAGGGGCCCACCTGAAGAATGGACAGATATTTCAAATTAAAGTACTCAAGTATCATCAAGATGAATGGTAAAACATCGGTGATGAAAGAACAAGAGTTCCATTGGAAGAATACAAGATACAAGTTCAAGGCAACACAAGAGCAAGTTCAACTACGTAGATAGGATCTTTTGTAATTCCAAGATCATAGCTTAGGTTAGCTTCTTTTATTTTACCATGGTGTAATAAGGGGTCAGCGAGCAGTAACAGTAGCAACAACACAACTACTAGTAGTCCTAGCTACATGACATCCCCAAACTACACTGACCTGATTCCTGTTTAGCCCGGCATATGTAGGTAACCTTTGAAGCACGGTGCGGTCAAAACTTTTCAGAAATGCTTCACAATGGAATACTCGAACAGGCAAAAATTGCTCGTACTTGCTCACTTATCTTTGCACGAAAACTCTTTGTGTGTTCGAGCAAAGAGGGGTGTCAGCACATGATTTTTGCCCTATATATGAGTTACTCTCAGAAAATTCAAAATAAAATAATTTTTAGTTTGCTTGCAATTGTTGTGAATTTTGTGTTATTTTTCTTGTATTATTTGTATTTGTCTATGCATGTTTATTTGTTTAAATAAATGAAAATACAAAAATATATTGGATTTGAATATAAAATTTAAGTTTACAAATAGGAGTAATTAAGTTTGTTTTACAAAAATAAAAAATCCCAAAAAATATGCAAAATTTGCATTTTTAGCATTCAATGTCAAATTGTACAATTTTGTTTTACTAGTGTTTAATTGTGTATGATAATTGTTGTTAGAAATTAATTAGTATTTTGATAAGCTAATTTATTTTATAACTTAATTTAGAATTTTGGTTTTTATGAATTAGTAAGTAAAAGAGAAGAGAGAAAAAAATAGAAAGAAAATCAGTGTCACGACCCCAACTCCGGCCGTGATAGCGCCCAGAACATTGCTAGGCCAGCCTGACCAATCAATAAAAATGACGGAGCTTGGAGCTCGCTTTATCCCATTTAAGCATATCAAAACATGAAACAACAGTGATACATATATCGAAAACGGGGAACCAAGTCCCAAAATATAGTAACTCCCATAGACTGCAGGGTCAAGAGTCATGAGCCTCTAAAGAACATAAGTGTAATAAAGTTTATAACAAACTCAGTGCGGAAAGGAAAGACAACAAGATAAGTAATGACAGCTTGAAGGGGAGTCAGGTCATGCGGACGCTGCAGCTACCTCGACTATCCCGCACAATGCCTCCGAGAGGGCTACCGAATCAGGTCTGCTGAGAGGTACCTGGATCTGCACACAAGGTGCAGGGAGTAAAGTGAGTATTGCCAGACTAAGTGGTAATAAACAGGGGTAAGACATCGTAGAAAAGAAATCCACAATAAAACACTATGTAAAGCTGTAACCAATACCCTATAACAGTTCAATATCAACAGTAGAGAACCAACAATATCAACAACAAGTATAACAACTAACAGATGTAGCTAAATGCAATGCAATGCATGAAATGACCGCTACGGCGCGTAGCCCGATCCAATTTGGGTACCCGTGCTCACTGTGGGGGTTCAAACTCCGGAGGGGCTCCTATAGCCCAAGCATAATATTACTGCGGCGTGCAGTCCAATCCAACATATATACCGCTACGTCGCGCAGCCCGATCCACTACCAGTCAGCTAATATGCAATTACAGCCTTGCAGGCTCAAAAGTAGTTTTTGAAAACTCTTTTATCATTTTTCAGTTGAAAACAGTAATATCAAGTTCCAGAGGTTGGAAATAGCATGATAACAGAAATAGCTACGGACTGGTAGTAAACTAGCATGTCAATATCACAAGACAATGATAACGATCCTCGCGAGATCCAATAACTGACTCACAGCCCACAAGTATACTCAACCGTAAAAAAAGACGGTTCAACGACTCAAGAGTAGCCAATATCACAATATAGTATGCAACCATCCGAGGAGGAGGTTCGACGGCTCAAGAATAGCCTAATATCATAACACAATATCAACAAGTCGGACTAAGCCATAGTCCCCAATCACAATCGACCCCGCACTCACATGAGAGTACGTGTCTCGCCGCTATACAGCGTCACAAAGTGGTATACCGGGGTTTCGAACCCGCTGGTCATCACCCACATCTATTAATCACCTCAATACGGCGCGACGACTACTCCGCAATGCCCTTGCCACGAGAATCAAGCTCCGCACGCGTAGAATCTGATCAAATACAGTAGAAATGCAACAAATTAGGCCAATGGGACGACACCCAATCAATACAACTCGATTTACACCAAAAATGGCAAAGTTGCCAAAACCCGACTTTTGGTATGTTTCTCGAAAAATTACAAAAGTCACATATTCGGAATCCTCATCTCGATACGAGTCTAGGCATATAAAATTTACCAAAATCGAACTCCATTTGCCCACTCAAATCGGTGTTTTTCTTCAATTTAGGCCTAGGGCTCAAACCCACTTTTAATCTTCCATTTACAGAGAATTAACCAAGGATTTCATGTTAAAATGATGTAATTAAGCCACAAAACTTACCTCCGACGATTTCCCAGCAATCTCCCGTCAATACCTTCTCTTAGAACTCAAAAATGGAGGTTTTGGGTATGGGGTTCGCGAATGGACTGTTCTGTTATATTAATTCACTGACTGCCAGGCGACCCTATGCGATTGCAGCCACAGGCTCGCGATCGCGATGACCAACTTTACCAGGCTCCAAATTTACTCTACGCGATCGTGACAAAACCCATGCAATCGCATTGCTTTAAATAAATAACCCTACGCGATCGCAGGCATCCTCACGCGATCGCATTGCTTCCAATTCCTGACTTACGCGATCGTAGACTTCACTTCGCGATCGCAGACTTCACTTCGCGATCGCAGAGCTCAAGGTTATTTCCCCCTACACGATCGTACACTTGGAATCGCGATCGCGATGCATTACGACAACACATTATGCGATCGCATGGCTACCTCCGCGATCGCGGAGAGCAAAATAGCTCTGCACTTATTGCAGCAGAAAACAGCAGTGCCTTTGGCACAAATTGGTCCGTTTGGACCCCCGAATTCATCCCGAGGCCCCCGGGACCCCAACGAAAACCACCACCCTACTCCAAAACACGGTACAAACTTGTTCCAATCATAAAAACACCATGCTAGACATCAAAATCACCAATTACACACGGATTCAAGCCTAAATTCCTTAAAACTTTCCGAATTACACATTCGATCAAAAACCCGACCAAACGACGTCCGAATGACCTGAAATTTTGCGGACATATCCAAAATCACATAACGAAGCTACAAGAATTGTCGGAATTCCATTCTGACCCCCGGATCCAAATCTCACCTACCGTTCGGATTTCGTCAAAATTCAACCTTAGCCAATTCAAGACTATTTCTACACCGGACCTCCAAATTCAATTCCGATTGCTCCCATAAGTCACAAATCACCTCCCGGAACTAACCGAACCATCAGAATCTGATTCCGAGCCGTCTAACCAAATAGTCAACTCTGGGTTGACTTTCCTTATTCAAGTTTCCTTTAAAAAGGCTATATGCCTCCTTTTCAATCCAATTCACTCCTAACTCACCCGATAGACTCTAACACTGATATAAAAGAATAAAACATGTAATTACAACATAACGGGGTGGTAATTCCCGTGACGACGGGCCGGGTCATCACATTCTCCCTAACTTAAACAAACGCTCATCCTCGAGCGTACCAGAGTGGTACTAGAAGCAACTCAATAGCTGAATGACCTTACCAAGCATATATTCGGGCGATCACACATCACCCTATCTCTCATAAGCCTGAAAACACCATATAGCTGAAATCTCACAGACCATCTGAACCATAAACCACATTGCACTTTTCGAAATCATATACCAATTGCTAATCCCATGCCTATACTCATGATACACTTGAATCCACTGCAATAACTCACACTCACCACTCCGGGTGAGATCATATGATGTATCAAACAACCCAATCACTCGAGACAATAGTCTCTAATCACAATAATTTCCCACGATAACCAAATACCAACAGAAAAACATTTTTCATTAGATAGAGTCTTGTTCCATCACCTTCATATCATGCCCACGGCAACCGAACACGCGATATATCGAACCCATCTCTCAGGTCAACCATTCATGAATCCATTTCACTTTTAACTGATACCACAACAGATTTCGGACCCACATCTCGGTATTACCTTTCTAACCCACTCAAATCACATATGCTCGCTCTCCATTATAACTCAAATGATCATTTCGATTATAACACACCGCACTGGTGATATGTCACCTCAACACCGGCCTAAGCCACGACGAGCACAACACAGGCTCCAATAGAGACATCCGAACATACTCAAATCATGACAATTGTCTTCAACAAGAGAGCTGTAATTCAATTCCTTTGTGCCATCATAACATAGAACTGAGATCGCATCTTGCATTATAGAAATAGAGTACATGACTTCTTCTCGAAAGGTCATAACATCACGTGGCCTTGCCACGATTCATGATTCTATCCAAACACTATTACTCATGAAGCACCTCAATTTAACAAGCTCAAAACGATCAGCCACGCACATATTTAGGTCTGAACCCAAGCAATCAATCTCAACCACGGTGAAACAATTAATGTATGCTATCAAATCCTAAAAGGACACAACCGATGTGCCATTCGCCAAGCGATACTCAATACGGATTTTTCCTCAGAAGCCAGGAAGTATTGTATACTAGGTAACATATAACTAACTCTATTTTCACATTACACTGTTGTGGCGTGCAACCCGCTCCAATGACATACCTGTGGCGGCGTGCCACCCGATCCAGATACCATACCCGTGGCGGCGTGCCACCCGATCCAAATAACCGTACCTGTGGCGGTGCACCACCCGATCCATATAGAAACCTCACTAAAGAAATGCGCGTCGAGTCAAGTTGCTCATTATGGTAAACATATATATATATAGCCTCAAGTTCGGCCACCAGAAACGCATCCGACAAAGTTCCTCAATACCAGAACTAAATCAATGGTAGAAACCTTTGCACTGATATCCGCCACGAAGGCCCAACTGACAAAGCAATACTCACCAGCCGTCCGCTGGTCCTGAGGTGCAACTACCCCGCTAGAGCATACTTTGATGCACTCTGCTACGCGATTTGTGCCATACCATTATAGTCCATATCACATTAGTCTAGACAACCTGTCCCAATGATGACCAGTCAGCAATCAAGTATCATAATTCAAATTCGTCATATCAAGTTGAGAGAGAAAGCTACTAGAGCTTCCGATTTTTTTTATAATCATAAAATGGTGTCGATACACATGATATACAACAACTGCATAGGTGGACTAACGAGAACTTCAAGTCTCCAACACATATATAACACATGAATCACAATGCCTGATCCCATACTCCACTGTACGGATACACAACGCACATCAAGCGTCCATTCATTCCACGAAAGCCATTCAGGAATTTCACTATGCCATCAATGAGTCAATTATTACAGTCGATCCAACAAGAGAATACCACCATACCACTAGATATTATCATCTTACATTACCTTGTCCTTATGGACCATATACCCTGCCAAATTACTAGAATAGCAGTACCATTTTCCTTAATCGCCAGAAAGATCGATTCTTTAAATCACCTGCAGCTTCCCGCGATGCTCGATAATTTTAATGACTCCCCATATATTATGAACTGATCTCAATACCTTGAATATGCCATTATCAAATTTCCATCACACATCGCATATGCCACACCACACTAAGATAGCATGGAAATTCATATTCCTTTCCTACACCGCAAACATCGGCGCACTCAACTAGTCAAGAACTTTCATGTTCCCATATAGAGAAAACTCATTACACATTCCAAGCCTTACATACCAACAAGAAATACACTCATTTTTAAACCACGTTAAAACACATCATAAACTCTTTCTCCCAATTACATTGCATAAGTTAAACTGCCAGGACTGAGTCCATATACCCATATCGAGTTACGAAACTATCAGCACTCAAAAGCTTTATTGGACAATATCTGCAAGACTCATTACTTCAATCACACACCAATAATTAATCGTATTCCTTATCATACCGCTTTGGTTTATTAACAAGTTGTTCCATGTACCTACTTTCCTTTCTAATTCATCTTTAATTTAATATTAGCCCTTACTGTAACACCATAATACATCAACTCATGTTACCACACGAGACTCGTACGTAAGACCACACCGTCTAAGACCCATAGGCCACTCAATATTCTCTCAATGTTTTCCAAAAGTACCACATTCTACAATACTTTATTTTGAAGAACTTCCTGCGATTTTGAATTCGTTATCATTACCTTCAAATACGGATTACATAGAATCCCATCATTCACATAATATAACACAAGTCTTGACCTATTCTTATGAAACCACCATCTGTAGCCACATGCAAAATCTTTAGACACCTGACTGTTACAAGCAAAATCTTGAACACCGTAAAAACAATTCTCGGGCGTCATTCACCTTTATTCAACTGTAATTCAACTGTCTTATTGGACAGGACCACTCGTGCCCTGTTAGAACTCTGGCACCACAGAACATGATTACATACGGATACAATTAGCTATCTTTCTTTTCTATACACCGAACATTCTTTACCAACATAAGTTCACAACATCCTAGTATTTCTTCACATCTACGAAGCACCATAACCTTTATCAAGATTACCTATCATACCTAGAGACAGAACCAATATAGCACACAACAATGCAATCAGTTAATCAATAACAGCCTCCCCAACTTGGCTCGGAGCCATACATCAAAGCACTTTTAGCCACACATAGCATTCTTACTCAAATGATGCCACAATGTTCTAGTTAGATGAAACTCAAGTCATTTGCAAGCTTCGGTGAAGATTCGAATCATCAGAAATATTAACTCTTTTACAATTCTTGTATTCATTCACACACATCAGTTAAGCCCGCTCTTTAGGTGACAAAAATCTTTTCTAAGTCCCAAATTTTCCAAAAATTTTGGCAGTGTTTCCTTTGTAACTTGGCGTATCCACCTGCCAGAGAATCACCAAAACCATCCTAGCAATACATTCACAACTCGACAAGACATCACAATGCATATCAACAACATTAGTCTCAATACTACACAAATCATATTATCATAATTGTTACATGAACATGTATTGTACCTGCTCGAATCATAACACATATCAAATACCTTTCAATTACACATGAGGATCAACCCTCCTACTTCTTCTCAATTTAGCATTTCATCACAATACCTTCCACCAGGATACACATAGCATAATCACTTTAGTCTTCCTGAGTTTAAACTCATTCCACTACACATAAGGCACTTTACCTTCCAATTATGAGATATGGTAATTATTCACCACGCCCATAGCTCGAGGCTACACAACAGATTAGACAAGAGTCGAAAAATTAATAGTTCATCCATTAGTAAGCCTCCATAATACACTACAGATCGGCACAAGGCCCCAAACATGGCTACTAGCCCAAGTACATAGATATAAGCCCAGTCTCAGTCACTTTACACAGTAATTTATCAATTGGGAAGGATCAAGTCCAAATCCCCAGTCACAATACCACCACGCTCGTCACAAGACGCGTATTCCATCTCAGCATAATACTGTATAGTGCAAAATACGGGGTTTCAAACCCTCAGTACATTATCTATTGCCACCACTCACAAAATCAGCACCTCAATGCTCAAGTCATAAACAAGGTCCAGCCCCAAGCCTTTCCGACTGGCCCAACATGAACTCACGGAGATTATCTCTCGCCCCTCGTTCGGGGAAATCACAAGCCATAAGGCAATTATATTACTGAGCGCTCGATGCGTACACAGACGTGTGGAAGGAATTTTCAAAAGTATATCTCAAGTTGAATCAAGTACGCAATAAGAATTCCAAGAAGTGTGAAGTGTTTCCTAAAGGTTCGCGGCCTCCCTAGGATAAGTACAGGCGTCCCCGTACCGATCCACAAGACTCTACTAACCTGCTCAAGACTCATGACGCCTAATAGCATTTTTATGTTTTAATTAAAAAACTACAATAAAAATAGAAATTAATTAGTTTTTAAAATTAGAAAAATCATAAAAAATAAAAGAAAAGAAAATACAAGGAAGAAATACAAAAATACAAAATACAAACAGAAATACAAGATAAATCATATAAATATATACAAAATTGGACTGATAATATCAGTGGCCCAAAAATCAAGTACACTAGCCCAATTAACCCCAAGCCTAAAAAGAAATACCCGTCTGCTTGGTTTTAAAAACAAATGACACCATCTAAGTTTAAGAGATCTGGGCCATTGATTTATTGATCAAATGGTTAGGTGTACAAACCATTTAAAAAGCCAAACGACGACGTAGCAGTCGTCAAATCCTGGACGTTCAGTTGATTGATCTAATGGGTGGAATTGAATCATCACTTAAGTGAGACGACACTTTTTCAGAGCCCAGTGGATCTGAGCCGTTAATATACTTAATCCAACGGCTCAAAATATTAGATGATTTTTAAATAACCTAGTGTATAATTACACCATTAATCGTTTCACCTTCCACCCATCTCTACACAAACCCTAGCTGCCCCATTTTCCTCTCACCAACCCCGCCAGAAACCTAGTGGCGGGATATAATACTTACTCTGTTGCCTTCCCCATTTACACTTCCCGCTGTTAGTTTCCCTCAAAACAGTCAAGATCTTCACGAATATTTGTTCAAGTGTTGCCGGAACCCTACTCCGGCGAACACAAGGTTTGCTTTTGCCTTCGCCCTTAACACCCCGAAACCGCCTAGCCTTCCTCAATCCACCCCTCAACCTATTTTTCCTCAAACAAGCCAGAATCTCCTCGAATATTAATTTAAGTGTCGCCGGAACCCTACTCCGGCAAACACTACATCATTAAAACCACTTTAAAATCACAATGTGACCACCCTCAACCCCGTTCTAAAGCTTACAAACCTTAAAACCCAGTGAAAAGTTTAAACTAAGATCCAAAAGTTTTCAAGAAGTTCAAGAGTCCAAGAAAATGATATCCAAGACTTTTAAAGTCCTCGAAAGCATTCAAACTAAAAAGAAAGACAGAAAAAGAAAAGAAAGAAGAAAAGAAAACAAGAAAGCTAAGTTCTTGTTTCCTTTCTATTATTTTTACTTCTATTTGGTTGCATGTCTATGACTTTCTTTTTGTTGTTAATTCTTTATAAAAATGATATAGTACTTTGGGTTTTTTTATTTCTGTTCAAATAGGTTCTGATTGTTCGATAACTTGATTAGTATCAAGGGTTTTTCTTTCAATTAAATAGTGTTATTCTTTATGGTTTGATTGGTTTTTCAATTTTGTTAATTAATTAGTATAAGTTTGATTACTTAGGTTTGGTTTGGTTATAACTGTTAATTGACAACTAATAATTAGTTAATTTGGATAAGTTTTGATTAGTTCTAATAATTAGTCGAGGTTTATAATCTTGATTATCTGAATAATTTTGTTCTGATAAGGGCATTTGGTTATAATTGGGGTTAACGGCAGCACGGGTGAAGGGTAATTGAAATATGGAATCAGTGTTAGTTTGTGGAATGTCATTTGGGTCATCAGTAATAATCCTATGGGGATAGGGGTAGATTTGGGAATGCTAATTGGTCTAATTGTAAAAACTTAAAGGATCAAGTGCATTTTAGGCATAACAAAAGGGCAGTGTAGTAAATGCTATTTATAAGTGGGGGTAGAAGAGTAAAAGCAAAGGAAAAGAACATTCTAGATTGGGGAAAAGGGGTAATACAGCATAAATAAGGGGAAAGAGTCGATTAAATAAAATATAATAAGGGTTTGTGCTTCTCTTCTATTTGGCTTTGGTGATCGAATTAATGTTCGTTTGGGACTATGTTGAATCAAGTTTTGATTTGTGGTCTAGTTTAGCATCTGTGGGTTTTTCTACTAGTTTATTATCATTTTAGCTTGAGTCTGGTTTGCTGGAGCTGTTTTGATCGATTAACGAGTTGTTGTTGATTGTTGATCCTTACTTTGCCTAGATCTCATTGATTCCTCTTTGTTTCCAGGTACAATCTCTATTAATTGAAGCCGTAAATGCATATGAAGGAAAATGATGTTTAGTTGCTGATTATCTTTTCATTGTATCAATGTAGAATCTAGTTAAAGTGTGTATTCGTTAGGATTAGTTTGTATATGTTATAACTTGGACTAGACTGTTAAACTTTAAATTGAAAGTAGCCCTAATTTTAAAACAGTTTCACATATTATCGTCGAGATTATATGACAATATGAGAAGATCAAAATGAAAAGTAAAGTACATTTAAATTTCTGGAACTTGTCCTGTTAGATTAATAATATAGTGATATTTTTCTTAAAAGTATTACTAACTGAATACTGAAGTCAGTTTAGTTTGTAGAGGTTATTCATGTAAATGCGTGTTCAACATCTGATAATTCATATGGATTCAAATCATAATTGTTTCATGTTTAGTGAATATAACAGATTCCGTAGATTAAGACATTACTATAATGTGTCAATTTGATTTCACCTTTGAAATAATGTCATAAATTAGGAATAGTTCAAATATGATAGCAATAAGTTTAGTTCAAAGTGATTAATGATAGAAATAACTTCAAATACTTAGTAAAATAGTACCCGTGATAGAATTATAGCTTGTTTCAATTTTTAATTTTTTGTTACATTAGATCCAACTATGTACATAAATTTGTAATAGAGGAAAGTTTCTTGTTGTTAGGTGCATAATTGTGTTTGAGTTTAATCTGAAAAAATGAAGTAATAAAAAACATCTCCTGTTGCGAGTTCAAATGCAAGGCCCGAATTCAGTAAATGTTATACATGTGCCTGCAACATATAATAAGAAAAATTCCTGGTTTGGGCTATTCGTAGAACACTTACGTGAATGGCCTGGTCGAATGGTACTAAAAGAAACTGTTCTGGACCACAATTTTATGGACTGTCTTGAAGCAAAATTCGGCCAGGGAAATTGTTATATGGGTTGTAATTAAGCCTAATAAGAAATAAGCCTGGACTCTTATAAGGTTTTTGCCAAATAATGCAAAATTATTAGGTAATGATAAACAATTAGGATTTTCCCTTTGATATTAGAGACAAAACACATGGAATATGTAGTATAATTTAGATATGGCCTTTATAAAAATGAGATGAGCCTCGCCGCATTAAATACACAATTGCGGGGCCCTCAAATAAATTGTTATAAAAATATTAGAGTAGGAAGGACCCTTTAGTGTATTTCATGGTCCTTCCCAAAGTTAACAAGACGTAGATGCTATAAGCACCATTTGTAATAATATTACCTTATTAATACGGGTGCACATTTATGTGACCCAAATCCAAGTCACAACGATGTCGAAATGTGTTAAAAGCCACGGTCGTACTGGTACGGCGTGGTCCAAAATACATTTTCACGACGTTGTAATTCTTTCTACAATTAAATAATAAAGAGGAATATTAAAGTGTACATAAAAAGAAAATATATATAGAAACCAGATAAAAACAAATACAATAGTTGAGCGACCGTGCTAGAACCACGGAATTCGGGAATGCCTAACACCTTCTCTCGGATTAATAGAATTCCTTATCTGGATTTCTAGTTCGCAGACTATAATAGAGTAAGAACTTTCCTTGGTTCGGGATACAACCTGTCACGCCCCAAATCGAGGGACATGCCCTGCGCCTGACCGGGTAGCCCCAGTCAAGCGGACCTGGGTGCCTTTCCTAATCCGCGCGTCACCCCTGTATTGTTCATTGCTTAAAAATCAAGGACTTTACCAATTTATAGTTAAAATAATACATTTAACAACATAACAACACACTTTACTTCTTAACAAGTTCACAATTTACAACGCCCAACATAATATGTACATAAGACTATAATCCCACAGTTTACGGTCTGCAAAGCCTCTAGGATACAAAGGATGATACAATACTTGCCGGTAACAAAGCTCTAGCTATACCTTACAAAATAAAAATACAAATCCTAAATAGAAGTGGCGTGAGCCACACAGGGCTCCGAGAGGAAAAGGGGCTCACCAAAACGGCCAGTGGAAGATGAAGAATGCTACTACCGATGAGCTGAAGTGCCTGCTACGGATCCACCTACAATCATAACACGAATGTAGCGTCCCCGACAAAAGGGACGTCAGTACACTGGAATTGTACTGGTATGTATGGACAAGGCTTTGTCACAAGTAAACTCAAGCCATAAATCAAATAAATCACGATAGTAAACAACCAACGATTACACCAAGAAATAACAGAGCCAGCCAATCACGTTCCCACATTACTTCGTTTCAAGTAGTCCTCAGCCCAAGTACAATTAAAGTTCAACAAGGAAGGCAACAACCAAACAAACACGAGAGTACAATCAAGTCAAACAAAGGGGCAATCAATGCCCCACAGGTTGCAAACTCTCCTACTGTCTTCTTTCACAATTTCACATCAATGATTTCATATCAATTTCAATGGCAATTTCGATCGCTTTCCACCCTTATTACCTCGGTCACCCTTATCACCCTAACCCACACCGTATTACTTTGTGTTGTGGCGCACAAGAAGATCCCACCACACAGTTTCAAATCACAACATTCACAAACAGCAAACAAGAGCACTACACAAGATTACAAACAAGGGCAATAAGCGAATCACAAATTTGTTCATGCTTTCAAATACTTTTCTAGCCATTATCACAACAAAGTTACAATGTTTCCATATCTGAGAGTATCCATACCATTATGTTCAATGGTTTATCACAATTCGAGTTATTTCATTAGTTTCCCACAAGAAGCCAAGTATGCCATCATTACAATCGTTCACAATTTCCTTACCAAATATGACTTCCTTTTTCATCTTTCATTTCTCATCCCATCCCACACAACACATGGTTCAAATCAATTAAATATCCAACAACTAAATCAAAGATTTACACAACGATTCTCAAATTATCACATACCAAATGAATTGTACACATAAGGCGATTTCATAAGGATCAAAGTTAGCCATACATACCTGGAGTTGAATTTACTTCCTTCAATCTCTTACTTTAAGTTCACACAAGTTATCCTATGTTTCCAACTTCCGTTTTTGCAAACTCTTACTACTACCCACTTCTTTTTACAATATTTCAAGTTTAAATAACATGCAAGTGTTAAATTCTATTTTCAAAAGCTATAGCATGCAAATCTTTCTTCACCTCTGACAACTGAAAATTAAAGAAAAATAGCTACGGTTTTTACCTTTTAGAGATTGGGGAAGATGACACTTTCCCTAGGATCTTTCGGACCAAACGATTAGAAACAATCTTTGAAGATGGTTAGATTTCTCTCTCTAGGATCCCTCTTTCCTCTCTCTCGTTTTGCAAAGAAAATATGAGAAAATGAAGGTTTAAGGTGTTTTGTTAAAGAAGGAGTCGGGTTAAAAGTTTATAAAAATCTGGGTCGAGTCAAATATGCGGTCGCATCTACGATCATAGAATCAACATGCAATCCGCATAATGGACTGCAGAACAGCCCCAAAAATTCACATGTTGTGTTACGATATGCGACCAGAATGCGGTTCGCATTCGTATTTTATGGTCGTAGAATGCACCGCAGAATTGACACTAAAAAATTCTTAAGAAATTATGCGATGGATCTGCGGTCCGCATTTCCGTTATGCAATCGCATATTGGACCACATTTTTCAACACAAATTTTGGAAAATATTCTATTAAACTCTACGGTAGGAATGCGGTCCGCCAAGCAGATCTGCGACTGCATTCTTGACCGCATAATCGACATTTTATGGAAAATTTTATTCTTTCAATTTTTAAAGCTTAGATTACCACCAAGGGTCCAAACCGCGGCGAGCAAGCTCTCCGCAAAGAATTCTATGCATTCCTAACACATTATTCGGACCATGATACCATGGCAACTAGGTTTTTAAGCACAAAATATTTATGGGGCCTTACATCCTCCCCCCTTAAAATCATTCGTCCTCAAATGAGGATTTTGAAAATCAGTTAGTTTGGAAAGACATGATATGCAAACTGTCAAAATTTTTACTCTCCTATATTTTAGAAATATTTCGCCAGAGTTTCCTTTGTATTATGGACATATCCACCTGTCAGAGAGCCCCCGAAACACATTACCAAATAACAACACATATTTACAACAATTTCCATAGCTTGTACACACATCCTTACCTTAACGATTGCACATATTCTATCACACTGTTACATATGCACATAAACTAGTCACTTCAATAAGTCCTTACCTTATTTAACAATCTCAATACACCATATATACACAAATAAACAATTATCAATTTACACTTACTATTAGTTGTTTATTTAACACATTAGTCTTTATAAGGCTTTCATTTATCAAGGAAGGTTCAAGTGACCTAAGGTAACTGCACATATAACTCTTTGCAAAATGCAAGGAACTGTACTAACACTAAGAAGTAAGCAATCTGGACAAGATGATAGTTGTTTCAAAAAAAAGTAGAAGGGTCACCTAATTTCTTCTAAGCTTGATCAAACAAATGGGGGTACTTTCCTTCATTTCTTTTTCTGCTACCCATGTGGCCTCCTCAACTTGTTGACTTCGCGACAATACTTTGACCGAGGCAACTTCCTTATTTCTTAACTTACGAACTTGCCTATCAAGGATGGCAACCGGAACTTCTTCATATGATAAATCATCTTTAACCTCAATAGACTCGACTGGCATGATGGTGGATGGATCTCCAATCACATTATTCAACATGGACACATGGAACACCGGGTGCACTGATGACATTTTAGGAGGCAACTCCAGCCTATAAGAAACTTGCCCAATCTTTTGAACAATCCGATATGGCCCGACATACCTAGGACTCAATTTCCCTTTCTTTCTGAATTGCATGACTCCCTTCATAGGAGATACCCTCAAGAATACCCAATCATCGACTTGAAGCTCTAAATCTCTTCGTCAAATGTCTGCATAGGATTTTTGGCGTCTCTCTGTAGTTTTCATCCTCTCCTGAATAAACTTAACTTTTTCCATAGCTTGGTACACAAGATCCGGTCCTAGAAATTCCGATTCACCTACCTCAAACCATCCAATTGGTGACCTACACCTTTTTCCATACAATGCCTCAAATGGGGCCATCTGAATGCTAGCATGAAGGCTGTTATTATAAGAAAATTCTATCAGTGGTAAGTTTTCACCCCAATTACCTTTGAAATCCAGGACACAAGCCCGCAATATATCTTCAAGCGTCTGAATAGTCCGCTCGGCCTGACCGTCAGTCTGCGGATGAAAAGTCGTGTTAAGATTCACCAGAATTCCCAAACCTTGCTGAAACGTCTTCCATAAAGTAGCTATGAACTGAGCCCCGCGATCCTAGATAATAGAAAGGGGAGTGCCATGAAGCCTTACTATCTCCTTGATATATAACTTTTCCTATTGCTCCGCAGTATTAGTGCACTTGACTGTCAGGAAGTGTTTCGAGTCATTGCGGAGGCAGAAATTGATGATGATAAATGGGTTAAAGCACGGTTGGAACAATTAAGCTTGATTGATGAAAAACGACTAGCAGCAGTATGTCATGGGAAATTGTATCAACAGAGAATGGCCGGAGCTTATAACTAGAAAGTGCCTCCACAAAAGTTCCAAGTCAGACAATTGGTATTAAGTCGCATCTTAACTCATTGGGCAGAAGCAAAAGCAAAGTTTGCTCCCAACTGGCAAGGTCCATTTGTTGTATCACGGGTGTTGTCCAATGGAGCATTATATCTAAAGACATGGAAGGAAAATGTGTAGAAATGTCTCTCAATTCTGACGCAGTCAAAAGATATTATGTATGATTTCTTTACCTTTATGTATCTGATTGTATTTGTCATATTTTGAAATTGAAATGATGAAGGCATTTTGTTCCGCTATCCAAACACTTTATCCATTGCTATTCCTATGAGCCTTATTACATTTTTCTTTCACATTCCCTTTTACAAATAAACAACAAAGTCATAAATTGAATGTGGAAAGTCAAGTGAAGAAAAGAAAACGAAAAGAAAACAAAGCAAAAAAAAGGAAAAAAAGAAAAAGAAAAATAAATGTGATGACCCGGCCCGTCATCATGTGAGTTATCACCCCGTTTTCCCTACTAAATGCTTGTTAATGTTTCAATATGTATGTTTCGTGAGGTTGACTAAAATTCAGATTGAGTTTTGTTGCAAATGAGACAAATAGTCTCTTAGAAGAAGCAATAATTGGGAAAAATCAGCTGGATGTTGAATTGTGAGTTAGAGAGCTCGGAATCGAATTCTGATGATTTGGTGAGCTCCGGGAGGTCATTTGTGGCTTAGGAGAGCGATCAGAATTGAATTCATAGGTCTGGTGTAGTTTTAGGCTTGAATTGGCTAAGGTTGAATTTTGGCGAAATCCGAAGGGTATGTGAGATTTGTATCCGGGAGTCAGAATGGAATTCTGACAGATGCAGTAGCTCCATTTGGTGATTTTGGATATGCTTGCAAATGTTCAGGTCATTCGGACATCGTTTGGTCAGGTTTTTGATCGAATGTTGGTTTTGGAAGTTTAGATGAAACTTAGGCTTGAATTCACTTGGATTCGATGATTTATGTGTTTAAAGGCGTGTTTTTAGGATTGGAACAACTTTGTATCGTGTTTTGGAGTTGGTTGGTTGTTTTCGTTGGGGTCCTGGGGGCCTCAGGATGAATCCGGGGGTCCAAACGTACCATTTTGTGCCAAAAAGCACAGCTGATCTGCTGCACAGAATTGCAGGAAAAATTTACACATCGCGATCGCGTACATGGCCATGCGATCGTGTAGTGTATCGAAGAGCTGAGATGAGGGATACAATCATGTAAGGTCCGATTCGAAAGCAGTGCGATCGCGGAGAGTAGTTCATGATTGAGTAGAATGGTTAGGCTGATCATTGCGATCGTGGCTAGGCCACGCGATCGCGTATAAGGAAAACAGACCGCCAAAATCTGTACATCGCGATCGCATGCCAAAGGCTACGATCGCGTAGAGTAACGAGGCCTTGAAGAAAGGTTAAGTTCAGAACATTTAATCCGCGACCCATTTACACAAAACCTCCAATTTTGAGTTCTTAGAGAGCAAAGTGACGGGAATTGAAGGGGATTTCACCGCGTAAACATTGGAGGTAAGTTCTATGGTCTAAATATGTGATTTTATCCTAGAATCTTCAATTATTTCACTGTCAATGGGAGGATTAATGAGGGATTTTCTCCCTAAGCCTGGTTATGGTAAATAATCGATTTGAATGGGCAAGTGGAGTCCGATTTTGGCAAACTTTATATGTATAGACTCGTGTTGAGATAAGGATTCCAAAAATGTAACTTTTCTAATTTTTTGAGAAGCATACCAAAAGTTAGATTTTGACAACTTCGTGGATTTTGGTGTAAATCGAGTTATTTCGATTGGGTAATGTCTAATTAGCCTATATTGATGTATTCTCGTTGATTTTAACAGATTTGGCATCCGCAGAGATTGATTTACGAGGCAAGCGCAAAGCGAGCTAGGACTTCTACCGGTTCGAGGTGAGTGGTGGTAGTAAATGATGTACTGAGGGTTTGAAACCCCGTAATTGCACTATATAGTGCTATGCTGAGATGAAACACGCGTCGTGTGGCAAGCGTGGTGGCATAGTGACTGGGGAATTGGACTTGGTCCTTCCCGATTGATAGTCATACTGTATATTATGACTGAGATTGAGCTTATAACTGTGTAATTGGGCTAGTAGCCATGTTTGGGGCCTTGTGCCGATCTGTAGAGTATTAGGGAAGCATATAGAGCTAAGAGACCCTTATATCATGCAGAATACATACACTCAGTCGTAATTATAGCAGTATAACATATCATGATCCAGTACTAGATGTGTACTTTGAGAGTGACTACCTAGGGTGGGATTCCTTGTTCTAGCTGAGTGGGCCTGAGAGGCCAAGTCTATATTGACTGAGATAGGGTCGAGGACCCACTGTCAGATATTATATATATACATATATAGATATATATATATATATATATATATATATATATATATATATATATAGGACTCGGGTTGCACGCCGCAGCACTATATATATTGGATCGGACTGCATGCCACAGTAATATACATGTGGACCGGACTGCACACCGTAGTATTATTGCGCTTGGGCTGTAGGAGCCCCTTCGGAGTCTGCACACATTCCCAGTGAGCGCTGGTATATATTGTTGGATCGGGTTGCACGCCGCAGCAGTATATCTATATGTAAAAATATATTTGATCGGACTGCATGGCATAGTGATATATGTGTGGATCGGACTGCACGCTGCAATATCAAAGCGCTTGGGCCGCGGGAGCACCTCCGAAGTCTGTATACACACACAGTGAGCGCCGTCGATGTTAAAGAGAGTGGGTTGATATTATATTCTCTCGCGAATAGAGAGAACTCGAGCTTCTGAACGAGGTGGAGGACCACCATTACCACCTACTAGAGGCCGTGGACGAGGCCGTGGTCGTGACATGGGTAGGACAGCTGAGGTAGTGCCAGCTGACCCATAACTTCCAGTTGCTGAGGTCCCAACAGTACCAGTTCAGGCACCAGCTATGCCCATTGTTATTCCGGGTCTACAGGAGACCCTAGCTTTGATATAAGTGGTTTGCACTGGCTTGGCACAGGCAGTTTCAGCTACCACCACATCAGCTACATTAGGGACCGTGGGTGGTCATCAAACCCCCGCATCTCGCACTCTAGAGCCAGCAGTGCAGGACCTGCAGACACTTGAGGCTCCTCCAGTTCAGCCAGTGGTCCCAATACAGCCAGCTGTTGAGGTTCAGGGGGACAGGGTCCCAGCTATGACCGACGACGAGCAGCGTCATCTTGAGAGATTCAGCAGGTTATCTCCTCTTATTTTCAGTGGTGCTCTGGGCGAGGACGCGCAAGGTTTTCTGGACAAGTGCCGTCGGATGCTCCGTACGGTAGTGATCTTGGAGTCCAGTGGTGTATCTTTTACTACCTTCCAGTTCCAGGGACAAGCCTTTGCTTGGTGGGAGGCTTATGAGCATAGGGGCAACACCATTATCTTGTCCAGAGTTATCCACTATGTTATTGGAGAAGTGGGTGCCTCGATCCTAGAGAGATGAGATGCGTAGACAGTTTGAGGGGCTCCGCTAGGGAGACATGTCCGTATCAGAGTATGAGATCAGATTCACAGAGTTATCTAGATATGCACCGTGGTTGGTTCCTACAGACCGGGAGAGGATTAGACATTTTGTTGATAGCCTTATTTATCCTATCCATATTCTGATGACTCGAGAGAGGGTTTTGAGCTACACTTTTGAGGATGCTGTGGATATCACTAGCAACATAGAGACATCTCATCACAGGGAGTGACATGAGAGGGAGGCCAAGAGGCCTCAAGGATTAGCTAGTTCTAATAGCACTCAGACCAGAGGCCAGGGTCAGTAGAGTCGAGGTCGCTCTTTTAGGTCTTCACGGTCGGCCCGCTCAGATCACCGTGCATCGTCTTATGGCCGTGGTTATCAGGGCTTGGACCAGAGCCAGTCATCTCTCAGCTCTATGCCAGCACATAGTTCTTCACCAACCTCATATGTCTAGGGCTCTTCTCGACCTAGTTCATCTGCTGGACACTCCAGTGCTAGGGGTCCTCATCAGTCTCATCCCCCCAGCACCTGGGAGTTGCTTCGAGTGCGGAGAGTTTGGGCA
The DNA here is from genome assembly GCA_032618575.1 of Nicotiana noctiflora. Taxonomy (NCBI): domain Eukaryota; kingdom Viridiplantae; phylum Streptophyta; class Magnoliopsida; order Solanales; family Solanaceae; genus Nicotiana; species Nicotiana noctiflora. The sequence goes on from JASVEL010003122.1 coordinate 52,860, forward strand.
CATCCGCGAAGAGTGTCCCCATTTTGTTTCCAGATCATATCAGCAGAGGGGGCAGCCCTCATCATCTGGTCCTTCTACTTCAGCACCTGCCCCGCCAGATAGAGGTAAGGGTCAGGCAGCTAGGGGCCGCCCTCGAGAGGGAGGCTGATCAGGCGGATAGGTTAGATGCTATGCTCTACAGGGCCGATCTGAGGCCGTTGCTTCAGATGCAGTGATTACAACTATTATTTTATTCTGCCACAGAGATGCCTCAGTATTGTTCAATCCTGTTTCTACTTATTCTTATGTATCTACGTATTTTGCTCCTCATTTAGGCACGACCCGAGGGTGTCTTGCATTGTCCGTGCATGTATCTACCCCGGTGGGTGATACTATTATTGTGGACCACGTATATCGGTCCTTTCTAGTCACTATTAGGGGTCTGGAGACCCGAATGGACCTATTGCCTCTCAGCATGATTGATTTTGATGTTATATTGGGCATGGATTGGCTATCTCCATGTCATGCTATTCTGGATAGTCATGCCAAGACATTCACTTTGGCTATGTCGGGCATTCAGAGGATCGAGTGGCGAGGCACGATTGATTATGTACCGAGCAGGGTAATATCTTTCCTCAAGGCCCAACGAATGGTTGGGAAGGGATGTCTTTCTTATTTGGCATTTGTGCGGGAGGTCGGAGCTGAGACTCCCAGTATTGACTCTATTCCCATTGTGCAGGACTTTCCTGATGTATTTCCCTCAGACATGCTGGGCATGCCTCCGTATAGGGACATTGATTTCGAGATCGATTTGGTGCCAGGGACTCAGCCTATTTCCATTCCTCCATATCGTATGGTACCAGCTGAGCTGAAAGAATTGATGGAGCAGCTCCAGGAACTCCTAGATAAAGGGTTAATTCGACCTAGTGTGTCACAGTAGGGTGCACCGGTCTTGTTTGTTAAGAAGAATGATGGCTCAATGAGGATGTGTATTGACTATAGGCAGCTGAACAGGGTAACAGTGAAGAACAAGTATCCTCTGCCTTGCATTGATGATTTATTTGATCAGCTCCAAGGAGCTAGAGTATTCTTGAAGATTGATCTTTGTTTAGGCTACCACCAGCTGAAGATTAGAGAGTCTGATATTATGAAGACAGCCTTCAGGATGAGGTATGGGCACTATAAGTTTCTTGTGATGTCTTTTGGGCTAACCAATGCCCCAGCCGCGTTCATGCATCTAATGAACAGTGTATTTTGGCCATATTTCGACTCTTTCGTGATCGTGTTCATAGATGATATCCTAGTATACTCTCGTAGCCAGAATGAGCATGCCTAGCATCTTAGAGTTGTATTATAGAGGTTGCAGGATGAGAAGTTGTATGCCAAGTTCTCCAAGTGTGAGTTCTGGTTTGAGTCTGTGGCATTCTTAGGACACGTGGTGTCCAGTGATGGTATTCAGGTGGATCCAAGGAAGATGGAGGCGGTGCAGAGTTGGCCTAGACCGACCTCAACTACTGAGATTCGTAGCTTCCTGGGATTGGCAGGGTATTATCACCGATTTGTTCAGGGATTCTCTTCCATTGCTACACCCTTGACTAGATTTACTCAAAAGGGTGCTCCTTTCATATGGTCCGAGGAGTGTGAGGAGAGCTTTCAAAAGCTCAAGACAGTACTGACCACGGCACCAGTCTTGATACTGCCGTCAGCTTCATACCCTTATATTTTGTATTGTGATGCCTCGGTAGTGGGCATTGGTTGTGTTTTGATGCAGGAGGGTAGAGTCATTGCTTATGCTTCTCGCCAGTTGAAGCCCCATGAGAAGAACTACATGTACATGATTTGGAGCTATCAGCCATAGTTCACGCTCTGAAGATTTGGAGACATTACTTATACGGTGTCTCTTGTGAGGTGTATACCGATCGTCGCAGTCTTCAGCATCTGTTCAAACAAAAGGACTTTAATTTGTGACATCGTAGGTGGTTAGAGTTGCTTAAGGACTATAACCTCACTATATTGTATCATCCGGGGAAGGCCAATTTTGTGGCCGATGCTTTGAGCCGAAAGGCAGTCAGTATGGGCAGCTTAGCTTATATTCCAGTTGGGGAGAGGCCATTTTCATATGATGTTCAGGCTTTAGCCAATCGGCTAGTAAGGCTGGATGTTTCTGAGTTGAGCCTAGTATTGGCTTGTATTGTTTCTCGGTCTTGCTTATATGATCGCATCAGAGAGTATCAGTATGATGATCCACATTTGCTTGTCCTTAAGGATAGAGTTATGCACAATGATGCTAGAGATGTGACTATTGATAATGATGGTGTTCTGAGGATGCAGGGCCGTATCTATGTGTACAATGTGGATGGATTTCGAGGGTTGATATTAGAGGACGCTCACAGCTCACGGTATTCCATTCATCCGGGTGCCACAAATATGTACCAGGACTTGAGACAACATTACTGGTGGAGAAAAATGAAGGTGGATATTGTTAGGCATGTAGCCAGGTGCCTCAACTGCCAGTAGGTCAAGTATGAGCATCAGAGACCAAGCGGCATTCTTCAGCGTATGGCTATTCCCGAGTGGATGTGGGAGAGGAATACCATGGATTTTGTGATTGGGCTCCCTCCGAGTTTGAGGAAGTTCAATTCAGTGTGGGTGATTGTTGATCGGCTGACCAAATCCTCACATTTCATTCCAGTGTGTACTACTTACTCATCGGAGCGGTTATAGGGGATCTTTATACGAGAGATTGTCAGTTTGCATGGGGTCCTAGTGTATATCATATCTGACAGAGGCACTCAGTTCACTTCTCAGTTCTGGAGAGCATTTCAGGGAGAGCTGGGTACGCGGGTTGAGTTGAGCATCGCATTTCATCCTCAGACAGACGGACAGTCTGAGTGCACTATTCAGATCCTGGAGGATATGTTGCGTTCATGTGTGATTGATTTTCGAGGTTCATGGGATGAGTTCTTGCCACTTGCTGAGTTTGCCAACAACAACAGCTATCAGTCGAGTATTCAGATGGCCCCGTACGAGGCGTTGTATGGCAGACGGTACAGATCTCCCGTTGGATGGTTTGAGCCCGGTGAGGATAGATTGATAGGGACTGAGTTAGTTCAGGATGCTCTGGATAGAGTGAAGTTGATTCAGGAGAGGCTTCGCATAGCACAGTCACGCCAGAAGAGTTATGCGGACCGTAGGGTTCGAGAGTTGTATTTCATGGCTAGTGATAGAGTGTTACTGAAGGTTTCACCCATGAAGGGTGTTATGCGGTTCGGGAAGAATGGAAAATTGAGCCCCAGGTACATTGGCCCTTTTGAGATACTCAGGAGGATTTGGGAGGTGGCATACGAGCTGGCCTTGCCACCCAGTTTGTCCAGTGTTCATCTAGTATTCCATGTGTCTATGCTCCGAAAGTATGTCGGGGATCCATCCCATGTGTTGGACTTCAATACGATTCAGCTTGATGGTGATCTATCTTATGATGTGGAGCCGGTGGCTATTCTGGGTAGACAGGTTCGAAAGTTGAGGTCCAAGGACATTGCTTCAGTCAAGGTGCAGTGGAGAGGCCAACCCGTGGAGGAGGCTACTTGGGAGATCGAGTTGGAGATGTGGAGCAGATACCCTCACCTATTTGAGTCTCCAGGTTTGTTTCTTGACTCGCTCGAGGACGAGTGTTTTCTTAAGTTGGGGAGAATGTGATGACCCGGACCATCATCATGTGAGTTATCACCCCGTTTTCCCTGTTAAATGATAGTTAATGTTTCAATATGTATGTTTGGTGAGTTTGAGTCAATTCGGATTGAGTTTGGTTGGAAATGAGATAAATAGTCTCTTAGAAGAAGGAATTGTTGGGAAAAGTCAACTGGATGTTGACATGTGAGTTAGAGAGCCCGGAATCGAATTATGATGATTCGGTCAGCTCCAAGAGGTCATTTGTGGCTTAGTAGAGTGATCGGAATTGAATTTGGAGGATCCGGTGTAGTTTTAGGCTTGAATTGGCTAAGGTTGAATTTTGGCAAAATCCGAACGGTAGGTAAGATTTTGATCCAGGAGTCAGAATGGAATTCCGACAGTTGCAGTAGCTCCGTTAGGTGATTTTGGACATGCCTGCAAATTTTGACGTCATTCAGACATCATTTGGTCGAGTTTTTCATCGAATGTTGGTTTCGGAAGTTTAGATGAAACTTAGGCTTGAATTCGCTTGGATTGAATGATTTCCATGTTTAAAGGCATGTTTTTAGTATTGGAACAAGTTTGTATCAGATTTTGGAGTAGGTTGGTGGTTTTCGTTAGGGTCCTAGGGGCCTCGGGATGAATCTGGTGGTCCAAACGGACCATTTTTAGCAAAAAAGCACAGCTGATCTGCTGCACAGAATTGCTGGAAATATTTACACATCGCGATCGCGTAGTGTATCAGAGAGCTGAGGGGTTTTTGTTCATCGCGATCGCGAGATGAGGGATGCGATCGCGTAAGGTGAAGGCTTTGTTCATCGCGATCGCGAAGCCCTTCATGCGATTACGTAAGGTCGTGATCGCATAGAGTAGGTCGCAATCGCATAGAATGGTTAGGCTGATCATTGCAATCGCGGCTGGGTCCACGCGATCGCGTAGAAGGAAAATAGGCCGCCAAAAATCTGTACATCGTGATCGCGTGACAAAGGCTGCGATCGCGTAGAGTAACGAGGCCTGGCGGAAAGGTTAAGTTCAGAGCATTTCATCCGCGACCCATTTATACAAAACCTCCATTTTTGAGTTCTTAGAGAGCAAAGTGATGGGAATTGAAGGGGATTTCACCAGGTAATCATTGGAGGTAAGTTCTATGGTCTATATACGTGATTTTACCCTAGAATCTTCAATTATTTCACTGTAAATGAGAGAATTAATTAGGGATTTTTGCCCTAATCCTGGATTATGATAAATCATCAATTTGAATGGGCAAATGGAGTCCGATTTTGGAAATCTTTATATGTATAGACGTGTGTGGAGATAAGGATCCCAAAAATGTAACTTTTGTAATTTTTCGAGAAGCGTACCAAAAGTTGGATTTTGACAACTTTGTGGATTTTGGTGTAAATCGAGTTATTTCGATTGGGTTATGTCTAATTAGCCTATATTGATATATTCTCATTGATTTTGAGAAGATTTGGCATCCGTGGAAATTGATTTGCGAGGCAAGCACAAAGAAAGCTAGGACTTCTACCAGTTCGAGGTGAGTGGTGGTAGTTAATGATGTACTGAGGGTTTGAAACCCCGTACTTGCACTATACAGTGCTATGCTGAGATGAAACATGCATTGTGTGACGAGCGTGGTGGCTTTTTGACTGGGGATTTGGACTTGCTCCTTCCCGATTGATAGTGTTACTGTGTATTATGACTGAGATTGAGCTTATAACTATGTAATTGGGCTAGTAGCCATGTTTGGGGCCTTGTACCGATCTGTAGAGTATTAGGGAAGCCTGTAGACCTATGTGACCATTATATCATGTGGAATACATACACTCAACTGTAATTATAGCAGTATAGCATATCATGAGCCAGTACAAGATGTGTACTTTGAGAGTGACTACCTATGGTGGGATTCCCTATTCTAGCTGAGTGGACCTGAGAGGCCAAATCTATATTGACTGACATAGGGTCGAGGACCCACTATGATATATTATATATATATATATATCTATATTGGATCGTGCTGCACGTCGTAGCACTATATATAATTGATAGGACTGCACGCCGCAGTAATATACATGTGGACTAGACTGCACGCCGCAGTATTATTGTGCTTGGGCTATAAGAGCCCCTTCGGAGTCTGCACAAATTCCCAGTGATCGCTGCTATATATTGTTTGATCGGGCTGCACGCCGTAGCAGTATATCTATATGTAAATATATACATTGGATCTGACTGCACGCCATGTGTGGATCGGACTGCAAGCTGCAGTATCATAGCGCTTGGGCCGAGGGAGCCCCTCCAAAGTCTGTATGCACCCCCAATGAGCGCCGTCGACATTAAATGGAGCGCGCTGCACGCTGTAGCGTTGTATATATTGGAGCGGGCTGCACTCCGCAACATTATACATATATATATATATATATATATATATATATATATATACATATCCTTTTACATACTTAAATACATATACATTATAGACATATGTATATATTTACATACATTGAGTTGGATGTACACCGTAGCGGTGCGAGTGAGGATTTGGTCAGTGTGGGACCTTGTTGAGATAGATGTGGACTGGAGATGGGAGTGTTCACCGTAGTGATGACTTACCTGTGAGGTTACCCTTAGAACCGTTTAGTGATAGTACATGAGTTCTTATTTTCAGTTATTGTTTATTATTATTACTCACTGAGTTGAAATATACTCACCCCACTCCCCTACACTTTTTGTGCAGATACAAAAGTTCAGGAGGGCAGTTAAGCTATTGCAGCTTCTTTATTATTATTATTATTCCGAGGAAACTTCGAGGTAGCTGCTGACGTCCGCAAGACCCGATCTCTTCCTCTTTATCATCTTGTTGTTTTCATTCTGGCTAGACTTGATTGTGTAGGATATCTCATTTGTAGAGGCTCAGACTTGTGACACCACGATTTGGTTGGGGCTGTAGTTTGTATGCTTCTACTTCAGCACTTATTGTTTTGATATGAAAACATGCTATTAAGGTTAATTGTTCATCACTAACTAATAATTGGCTGGTAAATTGGATAACATGACGGGCTTGCCTAGCAATGTGTTGGGCGCCATCAAGACCGGGGATTGGGTCGTGACAATAAAAAGAAAAGAGAAAAGAAAAGAAAGAAAATGCAAAGAAGAAGAATGAGCGGAAGGAAACATCACAACAATGAAGCAATTTTATGATCCGAAATATGTTTTAATTGATACCGAAAGGGTACGTAGGCAGCCTCACTACAAAATAAAAAAAGTGCAAAAATACCCAGAGAATTAAACTGATGCAAAAGTTATGTTTGTTATGGAAGATATGATTCCGAAAGTTGTAATTTTTGAACCCACGTTGGAAATTTTGAGCATTTATACCTTTCTTTCTGAACCTATACAAAAGCCACATTACGGTCCAAAGAAAGACCTTCTGATCAATTTTAAGAAATGTCAATACAAGTAGGTAAGGTGAATCATATTATGGACAACATCTGGTAACAGAAAATGAAAGACCGAAAATGAGAGAGTCTTATTGGTGAAAACCCTCATGGGCACCGTAAGGCATGTTAGTTTAGAGATATGAAAATGAGAGAGTCTTATTGGTGAAAACCCTCACGGGCACCGCAAGGCGAAAGTGAGAAAGAAGTTCGTGGTTGAAAGGAAGCAAAACAAACAAAGTTTGGGTTTTGTTGAAGAGCGAGTTGTGAAAATGAGGATGGCAAAAGTGGCAATTGACAGTTGTTGGTTGGACAGACTAGGTTGGTTAATCCAAATGCATGGCATGATCAAAAGAATGAGCCTTCCCACTCAGATAAGCTCTGACCTTTTTGTCTTTTCACAGTATTTCTATCCTCAAAAACTTCGAGGTCATTGCATTTCATTTTTCTTGGAATCTGTCTATAAGACATTTTTAGTCGAAGCTAACTACCCGCTTCCCAGTTATATGGCACAATAACATCAGGACTTATTAAAGGACAATTGAAACAAGGAGGACATATGGTAATCGGATATTTGGGGAAAGAAGCAAAAGTTCATAAGAAATAGAAAGAAACACTAAGACAGTGACATAAGGAAAACATTTGGGTCATTAGGATCAGAAAATTTGAAAGATAGTTGGAAAATATGGCAAGGCAAAACAAGTTCAAAGGGGCAAGTCAGAGCAAGTTCAAATGTGGGAGCATGGCCAACAAGAATGCTAGCAGCTAACCACCATTTTATACTAGCAAATTGTTCTTTGATTAGAATACGGACAAAAGATTCAAATTCTTACTAATAACTTTAAAGTGAATATGACCAATGTGGATAACAAAGGAGCACAAAAACTTTTCTGCAATAAGGCACCCACCTGGAGAATAAGGGAAGATAGTTCAAGATTTTAAGGAATGCAACAATTTGCAAAGGAATCCATTTCAACCTATGTAATCAGGCGCCCACCTGAAGAATAAGGGAAGTATAATCTTTAATTTTTGATTTGCACATATGATAATATGATACACCCAGTTATCATACTGGGGCGGAAGAATTTTCTTTGTTTGTCAATGTTGTAAGCAGGCGCCCACCTGAAGAACAAGGGAATATCGTTTCAAATTCAACAAGCAGGCTCCTACCTGAAAAACAAGGGAATGCATTTCCGAAATTTGTAAGCAGGCACCCACGTGAAGAACGAGGGAATACATTTCAAGCACAGCAAGCAGGCGCCTACCTGAAGAACAAGGGAATATTTTTTCAAATGCAGTAAGCATTCGCCCACCTGAAGAATAAGGGAATATCTTTTCAAAGTCCGTAAGTAGGTGGCCACCTGAAGAACAAGGGAATATCTTTTCAAATGCAGTAAGAAGGCACCCACATGGAAAACCAGGCAAGTACCATTTGAAATTTAGCTTGGAATCTTAATATTTGATAACATGATATACCTAGTTACCATGCTAGGGCAGAAGAATTTTCTTTGTTTGTCAATTGGGTAAGCAGACGCCCACCTGGAGAACAAGGGAATACATTTCCAATTCGGTTAGTGGGCACCCACCTGAAGAACAAGGGAATACATTTCAAATCCGTTTAGCAGGCACCCACTTGAACAACAAGGGAACATGTTTTTAGCAATTGCAAGCAGGAGCCCACCTGAAGAATAAGGGAATACATTTTCAAAAGCAATCGCAAGCAGGAGCCCACCTGAAGAATAAGGGAATACTTTTTCAAGCAATCGTCAGCAGGAGTCCGCCTGAAGAACGGACACAGTCAAATTCATATTGAAAGAATGCAAGATGCAAGATCAAGGCAATTTAAGAACACAAGATAGCAGACATTAGATAGGATTTTATAATCATAGGGCATAACTTAGGATAACTTCTTTTATCTTTACAATGGTGTAATAAGAGGGTCAGCAAGCAGTAAGAACAGTAAACACAATGAGATCACAGCTCCTGGAAGTCCCAACTACCAGACATCCCTAAACTACAATGACCTGATTCCTATTTAGCCCAGGATATGTAGGGAATGTCTGAAGCAGGATGCGGTCAAACTTTCCAAAAATGCTTCACACGGAATGTGCGAATAGGCAAAAATCCCTTATTACCGCTCACTTTTCTTTGCCCTAAGAAAATTATTCCTAAAATCTAAACAAATGTTTTTTTAAATTTTGTTAAATAATTGTTGTATTTTTGTGTCAATCAGCTGCATAATAATTCATAAAAAATATACAAAATATGCATGAGTATTAGGATTTTAATTTTTACAATTTTGGTATTAATACATTTTAATAACAAATTAAAGAAAAATCAAAATAGATTTTTTATATTTCAATTAAAAAATACCATAAAAATAGAAATGAATTAGTTTTTAAAATTAGCAAAATCAAAAAAAATAAAATAAAAGAAAATACAAGGAAGAAGTACAAAAATACAAAATACAAAAGGAAATACAAGACAAATCATATAAATATACACAAAATTGGACTGATAATATCAGTGGCCCAAAAATCAAGTATACTAGCCCAATTAACCCCACGCCTAAAAAGAAATACCCGTCTCCTTGGTTTTAAAACCAAATGGGCCATTGATTTATTTGATCAAACGGTCAGGTGTACAAACCATATAATTAGCCAAATGATGACGTTTTAGTCGTCAAATCCTGGCCATTCAGTAGATTGATCTAACGGGTAAAATTGAATCGTCACTTAAATGGGATGACACTGTTTCAAAGCCCAGTGGATCTGAGCGGTTAATATACTTAATCCAACGGCTCAGAATATTAGATGCTTTTTAAATACACTGATCTATACTTACACCATTAATCATTTCACCTTCCACCCGTCTCTACACAAACCCTAGCCGCCCCTTTTTCCTCTCACCAACCCGCCGGAACCCTACCCGCGGGATACAACCTACTCTTTTGCCTTCCCCATTTACACCATTAAAAGCTTTAAGAATCCTCTTCCACCTCCCCTAGTCAGTTTCCCTCAAAACAGCCGGGATCTTCTAGAATATCTGTTCAAGTGTCGCTGGAACCCTACTCAAGGTTTGCTTCTGCCTTCAGCCTTAACACCCCAAAACCGCCTAGACTTCCACATTCCACCCCTCAAACTCTTTTTCCTCAAACAAGACGGAATCTCCTCGAATATTGATTGAAGTGTCGCCGGAACCCAACTCCGGCGAACACTACTTCATCAAAACCACTTTAAAATCAACTGTGACCACCCTTAACCATATTCTAAAGCTTTCAAACTTTAAACCCACTGAAAAGTTCAAACTAAGAGCCAAAAGTTTGCCAGAAGTTCAAGAGTCCAAGAAAGTGATATCCAAGACTTTTAAAGTCCTGGAAAGCATTCAAACTAAAGAGAAATAGAGAAAAATAAAAGAAAGAAGAAAAGAAAACAAGAAAGCTAAGTTCATGTTTCCTTTCTATTATTTTACTTGTGTTTGCTTGCACGTCTATGATTTTTTTTTGTTAATTCTTGATAAAAATAATATAGTACTTTGAGGTTTTGATTTCTGTTCGAATAGGTTCTGATTGTTTGATAACTTGATTAGTAACTAGTGTTTTTCTTTTAATTGAATAGTCTGATTCTTTATTGTTTGATTGGTTTTTGAATTTTGTTAATTAATTAGTATAAGTTTGATTACTTAGGTTTGGTTTGGTTATAGCTATTAACTGAAAACTAATAATTAGTTATATTGGATAAGTTTTGATTAGTTCTAATAATTAGTTGAGGTTTATAACTTTGAGTAGCAGAATAATTTTGTTCTGATAAGGGCATTTGGTTATAATTGAGGTTAAGGGCAGTACGTGTGAAGGGTAATTGAAATAGGGAATCAGGGTTTGTTGGGGGAATGTCATTTGGGTCATCAGTAATAATCCTAAGGGGATGTGGGTAGATTTGGGAACGCTAATTGGTCTAATTGTAAAAACTAAAGGGATCAAAGGCATTTTAGGCATAATATAAGGGTAGTGCAGTAAATGCCAATTAGAAATAGGGGTAGAAGAGTAAAAGCAAAGGAAAAGAGCATTCTAGATTGGGGAAAAGGGGTAATACTGCATTAATAAGGGGAAATGGTAGGTTAAATAAAAAACAATAAGGGTCTAATTGCAATAAAAGAAAGGACTAAGGGACAATTTCAGAATTTGAAATTCCCTCTCTTTTCAAATCTATAAATAGGCTTTATGAGCCTTCTTTTAATAAGTTTAGAGGTTTTGTGAAATATGAAAGACTTAACATTTTCCTTCTGTTTGCAATATTAATTCGTGCATTTCTTCTCATCAAAGCTCAAAAATCATAGAAAGTACCGCTGTTTCATTGATTCTGCATGGAATTTTCGAGTCTGCGCTTCACTTCTATTTGGCTTTGGTGATCGAATTACTGTTGGATTGGGACTGTGTTGAGTCAAGTGTTGATTTGTGATCTGGTTTAGCATATGTGGGTTTTTCTACTGGTTTATCATCATTTTGGTTTGAGTCTCATTTGCTGGAGTTGTTCCGATAGATTAACAAGTTGTTGTTGATTGGTCATCCTTACTTTGCCTAGATCTCATTGATTCCTCTTTATTTCCATGTACAATCTCTATTAATTAAAGATATAAATGCAAAATTGAAGGAAAAATGAAATTTAGTTGTTGATGATCTTTTCATTGTCTCAATGTAGAATCCAGATAAAGTGTGTATTTGTTAGGATTAGTTTGTATATGTAATAACTTGGACTGGACTATTGAACCTTAAATTGAAAGTAGCTCTAGTTTTAAAATAGTTTCACATATTATCGTCAAGATTATATGACAATATGAGAAGATAAAAATGAAAAGTATAGTAGATTTAAATTTCTCGTACTTGTCCTGTTAGGTTAATAATATAGTGACGTTTTTCTTAAAAAGTATTACTATCTGAATACTGAAGTCGATTAATGTCACAACCCAAATCCGGTCGTGATGGCGCCCAACAATCAAGCTAAGCTAGGCCAGCCAGAGCAACTATTAATTTTCACAACGACTATCTGTCCTAAATGGTTAAACCAAGAAGAATTTAAGAACTCCAATAATAATAATAATAAACAAAATACTGACACTCCCAAAGATCTGGAGTCACAAGTCTAGAGCCTCTAACAAAGCCCAACAGGGAGAGTACTGTATAGAAATACCCAAGTCTGAATACAAAATACAAATAACAACTGGAAAGGAGAGGAAAAGCTAGGTTCTGCGAACGTAGGCAGCTACCTCAGCAACTCGAAATGACACTGCAAACGCTGGAATTGCCTGTCTACTGCTCCTGAGTACCTGAGTCTGCACACAAAAGGTGCAGGGAGTAGAGGTGAGTACTAAATACTCAGTGAGTAATAAATATATACAAGTAGCTGAAAGTAAGAAATCCACAGAATACCACATAATGAAGCTAAACTACAGCTCGAATCTCCTACGAACTAGCATCAACAATACAATACAGCTACCACAGAGTAATTCAACAAATAAAGATGCAATGCAATGCACAAAACCGCTACGGCGTGTAGCCCGATCTAATTTAACGTCGACGGCGCTCACTGGGGGTGTGTACAGACTCCGGAGGGGCTCCTACAGCCCAAGAGCAATACTGCTGCGGCGTGCAGCCCGATCCTCATATCAACCACTGCGGCGTGCAGCCCGATCCATGCTCAGTCCACAATAAGCAAATAAGTCACAAAACAGTTCATTTTTCTTAATTCCAATTTCCAGTTCATAATTTATGAAAAATACTTTAACTTTATTAAATTTGCAAAAGCCGGTGACTTAGCATTTCAAAAAGGTGATTTCAATTTCCAGGACTGAGATCAGTGATTTAAGCAATTATAGCTATCACATAAATATTGTCCTCTAAGGACACTACAGGTCGGCACAAGGCCCCAAACAAGGCTTACAGCCCACAAATATATCAAATACAGTGTATTTCCAACACTAATAACATATTATTCATTTCCGGGATGGACCAAGTCTCAATCCCCAGTCACAATCAATCCCGAACCTGCCACCGTGTGCGAGTCACGCCCTACTAGCGTCACAATGTGCTCAGCCGGGGTTTCGAACTCTCAGGTTACCATATACACAAACTACTCACCTCTAGCCGGTCGTAGACTCGTCCGCGATGCCTTTTCCTTTGAATTTAGCTCCCTCGTGCGTATAATCTAGTCAAACCACAATAATTATATCAACTACGGGTCAAAGAATCATAACCCATTTCAATTTACATGAAATTCGCATAAATACACTAAGTTGGTAAAACCCGACCCCGGGCCCACTGCTCGGAAAATTCCGAAATTAGTACCAACGCGACCCTCATCTCGCCACGAGTCCGTGCATATAAAATTTATCAAAATCGGAGTTCAAATGGCCTCCCAAAACTCAAAATCCCGTTTTCAATATCTAGGCCACAATTCTTCAAGATTTCAACCCAATTTCATGAAGATTGATGTTAATTCTACCCTAAAATGATGTTTTTGAGTCAAGAATCTTACCTCCGACGAATACCCGATGATTTCTCAATGATCTCCTCGAGTTTTCTTCTCTCTAGGGCTCAAAATTGTGTTTTGGGGGTGTAAACCCGTAAGCCCTCTGTTCTGTGATATAAATTCACTGCCAGAACATTTTGTTCTACGCGTTCGCGTGAGCTCCCACGCGTTCGCGATGAACAACTCCCTTTTACTCTACGCGAACGCGACGACTCCCACGCGTTCGCGATGCTCGACCCCGGACTTACCCTACGCGAACGCGAACTCCTCCACGCGTTCGCGATGAACAAGATTCCTAGTCGCCCAAAATCCTTCTACGCGTTCGCGACTCCCAGTCACGCGAACGCGATGGTTCACTCCAACTGACCTACGCGAACGCGACACCAGGAACGCGATCGCGAAGCACAAGGCTCCTGGCCTACGCGAACGCGACGCACCTGATCGCGTACGCGATGCATGATCCGCCTAGCCTTCGCGAACGTGGCCCATGCCACGCGAACGCGAAGGCTTATATGCCTGGACAGAACCTGCAGTTTTTCTGCAGATTTTTGCCAAGTCCAAATGCCCGGTTGATGGTCCGAAATCATCCCGAGGCCCTCGGGACCCCAACGAAAACCACCAACGAACTCCAAAACATGATACGGACTTGTTCGAATCACAAAAACACCATCCTAAAACATCAAAATCACCATCTACACACGAATTCAAGCCTAAGTTCCTTCAAAACTTTCAAAACTAACATTCGATCCAAAACCCGATCAAACGAAGTCCGAATGACCTGAAAATTTGCAGACATATCCAAAATCACATAACGAAGCTACGAAATTGTTGGAATTCCATTCCGACCCCCGGATCAAAATATCACCTACCATCCGGTTTTCGCCAAAAATCAACCTTTGCCAATTCAAGCCTAAAACTACACCGGACCTCCGAATTCAATTCCGATTGCTCTCCTAAGTCATAAATGATCCCCCGAAACTAGTCGAATCATCAGAATCCGATTCCGAGCACTCAACTCAATAGTCAACTCTTGGTTGACTTCCCATATTCAAGCTTCCTTCAAACATACTACTTCCTTCATTTCCAATCCAAATCACTCCTAACTCACCCGATATACTCTAATACCGATATAAAAACATAAGATATGTAAATGCAAGGTAACAGGGTGGTAATTCCTATAACGACGGGCCGGGTCGTTACATTCTCCCCAACTTAAGCAAACGCTCGTCCGCGAGCGGGTTAAGAAACATACCTGGAGTATCAAACAAGTGTGGATATCTATTTCGCATCTCCTGCTCGGTCTCCCAAGTTGCTTCCCCCACGGGACGACCTCTCCACTGCACTTTCACTGAAGCTATGTCCTTGGATCTCAGCTTACGCACCTATCGACCCAAAATGGCTACTTGTTCCACATCATAAGTCAAATCCTCATCTAGCTGTGTCGTGCTGAAGTCTAACACATGAGACGGGTCTCCGACATACTTCCGGAGCATAGATACATGGAATACCGGGTGAACTCCCGACAAACTGGGTGGCAAAGCAAGCATATAAGCCACCTCCCCAACTTTCCTAAGCACCTCAAAAGGTCCAATAAACCTCGGGCTCAACTTCCCTTTCTTTCCAAACCTCATAACACCCTTCATAGGCGAAACCTTCAGCAACACCTTCTCACCTACCTGAATAAGACACATCTCGGACCTTCCGGTCCGTATAACTCTTCTGACGCGACTGAGCTGTGTGAAGTCTCTCCTGAATCACCTTCATCTTGTCTAAGGCACTGGAGACCTATACCGCCTCCCATATAAAGCTTCATACGGTGCCATCTGGATGCTGGACTGGTAGCTATTATTATAAGAAAACTCCGCAAGAGGCAAGTAATCAGCCCATGAACCACCGATATCAATGTCAGACGCACGTAACATGTCTTCCAATATCTGAATAGTACGTTCAGACTGCCCATCCGTCTATGGATGAAATGCTGTGCTCAGCTCTACCTGTGACCCCAACTCTCGTTGAAATGTCCTCCAGAACTGAGAAGTGAATTGGGTACCTCCGTCTAATATAATAGAAATGGGAACTCCATGCAATCTCACTATCTCACGGATGAATATCTCTGCCAACCGTTCTGAGGAATAAGTAGTACACACTGGGATGAAGCGAGCCGACTTGGTCAACCTATCCACCACCACCCAAACTGAATCAAACTTCCTCGCTGTCCGAGGGAGTCCACTAACAAAGTCCATAGTAATCCTTTCCCACTTCCACTCAGGAATATCAATACGCTGGAATACACCACCAGGTCTCTGATGCTCATACTTGACCTGCTGACAGTTTAGACACCGAGCCACATAACTTACAATATCTTTCTTCATCTTTCTCCACCAGTAATACTGCTTCAAATCCCGATACATCTTCGCGGCTCCCGGATGAATAGAATACCGCGAGCTGTGGGCTTCCTCCAATATCAACTTACGAAGGCCATCAACATTGGGCACGCATATCCGGCCCTGCATCCGCAATACACCATCACTATCAACAGTGACATCTCTGGCATCATCATGTTGAACTTCCTTAAGGACAAGTAAGTGTGGATCATCATACTGGTGCTCTCTGATACGATCATATAAGGAAGAACGAGCCACTACACAAGCCATCACCCGATTGGGCTCAGAAATATCCAGCCTCACCATCTGATTAGCTAACGCCTGAACATCAACTGCTAGGGGTCTCTCCCCAACTGGAATATATGCCAAACTGCCCATACTAATAGCCTTCCTGCTCAATACATCAGCCACTACATTGGCTTTCCCAGGATGGTACAAGATAGTAATATTATAGTCTTTAAGCAATTCAAGCCATCTCCGCTGCCGCAAATTTAGATCTTTCTGCTTAAACAAATGCCGAAGGCTGCGGTGGTCTGTATATACATCACAAGATACACCATACAGGTAATGCCTCCAAATCTTCAAGGCATGAACAATAGCAGCTAACTCCAAATCATGAACAGGGTAGTTCTTCTCGTGGGGCTTTAGCCGACGAGAAGCATATGCAATAACTCTACCCTCCTGCATCAACACACAACCGAGTCCAACTCTGGAAGCATCACAATACACCGTATATGACCCCGAAGCCGATGGTAACACAAGTACTGGAGCCGTGGTCAAAGCCTCCTTGAGCTTCTGAAAGCTCTCCTCACATTCATCAGACCACACAAATGGAGCATTCTTCTGTGTCAGCTTAGTCAACGGTGAAGCAATAGATGAGAAATCCTGAACAAACCGGCGATAATAGCCTGCCAAGCCGAGAAAACTCCGAATCTCTCTAGCTGAGGAAGGTCTGGGCCAATTCTGCACTGCCTCGACCTTCTGTGGATCAACCCGAATACCGTCACTGGACACTACATGTCCCAGAAAAGTCACAGTATCAAGCTAGAACTCACACTTAGTGAATTTTGCATAAATCTTCTCTTCCCTCAACCTCTGCAATACCACTCTCAAGTGTTGTGCATGCTCCTCCTGACTGCGTGAATATACCAGAATATCATCAATAAAAACAATTACAAAAAAATCAAGGTACGGCCGAAATACACTATTCATCAAGTGCATGAATGCAGCTGGGGCATTAGTCAGCCCGAAAGACATCACCAGGAATTCGTAGTGCCCATACCGGGTCCTGAACGCTGTCTTCATAATATCTGAGTCCCTGATCTTCAACTGATGATAGCCCGATCGAAGATCAATCTTAGAAAATACACTAGCTCCCCGGAGCTGATCAAATAGGTCCTCAATACGAGGTAATGGGTACTTATTCTTCATTGTTACGTTGTTCAACTGTTTGTAATCAATGCACATTCTCATTGTGCCATCTTTCTTCTTCACGATCAACACCGGTGCACCCCAAGGTGACACACTCAGACGAATGAATCCCTTATCTAAGAGTTCCTGACGTTGTTCCTTCAATTCTTTTAACTCCGCTGGTGCCATGCGATAGGGAGGAATAGAAATGGGCCGAGTGCCCGGCACCAAGTCAATACCAAAGTCAATATCTCTGTCAGGCGGCATGCCCGGCAGGTCTGCTGGAAATACATCCGGAAACTCCCTCACAATGGGGACCGAATCAAGACTGGGTGTCTCAGCCTCAACATTTCTAATGAAGGCCAAATAAGATAAACAACCCTTGCCAATCATTCGTTGGGCCTTTATATAAGAAATCACCCCGTCGGACACATAATCAGTCAAGCCACGCCACTCGATCCTCGGATTACCTGGAATAGCTAGTGTGACTGTCTTGGCATGACAGTCCAAAATCGCATGGTAAGGAGATAGCCAATCCATGCCTAGAATCACATCAAAATACACCATACCCAGTAGTAATAAATCAACTCGGGTCTCCATACCCCCAATAGTAATAAGACAGGATCGATATACCTGATCCACAACAACAGTATCCCCCACCGGGGTAGACACATGTACGGGCAAGGCAAGAATACCACGGGTCATACCCAAATGATGTGAAAAATAAGAAGAAACATAGGAATAGGTAGATCCGGGATCAAATAAGACAGAAGCATCCCTGTGGCAAAGTGAGATAATACCTGAAATGACAGCATTTGAGGCACTAGCGTCCTTCCTATCCGGAAGAGCATAGAAACGAGCCTGGCCTCCGCCAGTACGATCCTCGCCCCTAGGGCGACCCCTGGCCACCTGGCCACCACTTTTAGCTGACTGTGCTGGTGCTGAAGAAACAGGAGTAGAAGACAAGGGCTAATCCCTCTGCTGAGACCGCCTACGAAGCCACTGAGGACACTCTCTCTTGATATGGCCCAACTCGCCGCACTCAAAGCAACAGTCTGAAGATGCAAGAAGGGACTGTTGAGGACCCCTCGCTGCAGATGAATCCTGAGCTGAAGAAGCAGGAGTAGAGCTCTGGGCTGGAAGGGAACTCAATGCAGGCTGACTCTGCTGACGACCCTGATGACCCTGACGACCCCGATCTGCTGACGACCACGATCTGATGAAACCCCACTGGACTCTGTACGCCCAGACTGATGAGACCTGAAAGAGCGACCTCTGCTATGCTGAAATTGGCCCCTAGATGGAGCACCGCTGTAACTGCCAGTACCACGAGGCCTCTTAGCTTCTCTCTCCTCCCGCTCTCTGCGGCGATCTGTCTCAATGTGACGGGCAGCATCAACCACCTCCTCAAAGGTAATCGTCGAAACTCTCTCCCTGGTCATCAATATGCGGATGGGATAAATAAGGCCATCAATAAATCTCCGAATCCTCTCTCTATCCGTAGGAACCATCCACATGGCATGACGGGCCAACTGTGTGAATCTCATCTCATACTGATTAACCGTCATATCTCCCTGCTTCAACCACTCAAACTAACGTCGCAGCTCCTCTCTCTGAGACTGAGGCACGTACTTCTCCAAAAATACCGTGGAGAACTGCTGCCAAGTGAGGGGCACTGCCCCAGCGGGCCTACGCCTCTCGAAATCCTCCCACCACTGGAATGCTGCACCTGTGAACTGAAAAGTGGTGAATGAAACACCGCTGGACTCTAGAATACCCGCGGTGCGAAGCATGCGCCGACATCTGTCAAGAAAACCCTGGGCATCCTCGCCCTCAGCACCACTGAATGTCGGAGGCCGTAGCCTCTCAAATCTCTCCAAACGACGTTGCTCATCGTCGGGCATAGCCGGAACCATATAAGTAGGAATTGGTGCAACGGGCGCAACCGGCCGAACCGGCTCGGGTGGCGAGCCACGGGGTCCGATTCCCTCCTCCCGCTCGTGAAGAAGACATCGCAGCGCAGTAGCCGCAACTACCTCGAGCCAAGCCTCGTGCACACCGATAAAATATGATCCAAGGTCTCCCGAAGACCCGGGAATCACAACGGGCACCGCCGGTGCTCGAACCCGAGTTGCTCCGAGCGTCCGCCGCCGGAATCCGGTCCCGAGTCCGGGTCACTAGTGTAGCAATCCGACCCCGAGTCCGGCCACCGGTGGTTAAACAGGGCCGGTACCGCCGTCCTACCTCTACCACGACCACGGCCTTAGGGTGCCAACGGTGGTCGTCCGCCACGTCCGTTAGCTCGTGTTCTCGCCATCTACGAGAGAATAGAATATGGAAAAATTTAATTTCATGATAACACAAATCGCACGATATGAATCCAAGAAATGAGGTTTTTCCTAAAGTTTCTGTAGCCCTCCGAGGATAGATACGGACGTCTACGTACCAATCCGCGAAAGCCTACTAAACCGGCTTATGACCCGCGAGTCCTAATAACCTAGAGCTCTGATACCAACTTGTCACGACCCAAATTCGGTCGTGATGGCGCCCAACAATCAAGCTAGGCCAGCCAGACCAACCATTAATTTTCACAACGACTATTTGTCCTAAATGGACAACCCAAGAAGAATATATGAGTTTAAGAACTCCAATAATAATAATAATGAACAAAATACTGACACTCCCAAAGATCTGAAGTCACAAGTCTAGAGCCTCTAACAAAACCCAACAGGGATAGAGAGTACTGGATAGAAATACCCAAGTCTGAATACAAAATACAAATAACAACTGGAAAGGAGAGGAGAAGCTTGGTTCTGCGAACGTAGGCAGCTACCTCAGCAACTCGATATGACACCGCAAACGCTGGAATTGCCTGTCTACTGCTCCTGAGTACCTGAGTCTGCACATAAAAGGTGCAGGGAGTAGGGGTGAGTACTAAGTACTTAGTGAGTAATAAATATATACAAGTAGCTGAAAATAAGAAATCCACAGAATACCACATAACGAAGCTAAACTACAGTTCGAATCTCCTACGAACTAGCATCAACAATATAATACAGCTACCACAGAGTAATTCAACAAATAAAGATGCAATACAATGCACATAACCGCTACGGCGTGTAGCCCGATCCAATTTAACGTCGACGGCGCTCACTAGGGGTGTGTACAGACTCCGGAGGGGCTCCTACAGCCCAAGCGCAATACTGCTGCGGCGTGCAGCCCGATCCTCATATCAACCACTGCGGCGTGCAGTCCGATCCATGCTCAGTCCACAATAAGCAAATAAGTCACAAAACAGTTCATTTTTCTTAATTCCAGTTTTCAGTTCATAATTTATGAAAAATACTTTAACTTTATTAAATTTGCAAAAGCCGGTGACTTAGCATTTCAAAAAGGTGATTTCAATTTCCAGGACCGAGATCAGTGATTTAAGCAATTATAGCTATCACATAAATATTGTCCTCTAAGGACACTACAAATCGGCACAAGGCCCCAAACAAGGCTTACAGCCCACAAATATAGCAAATACAGTGTATTTCCAACAATAACAACATATTATTCACTTCCGGGATGGACAAAGTCTCAATCCCCAGTCACAATCAATCCCGCACCTGCCACGGTGTGCGAGTCATGCCCTACTAGCGTCACAATGTGCTAAGCCGGGGTTTCGAACCCTCACGCTACCATATACACAAACTACTCACCTCTAGCCGGTCGTAGACTCGTCCGCGATGCCTTTTCCTTTGAATTTAGCTCCCTCATTCGTAGAATCTAGTCAAACCACAATAATTATATCAACTACGGGTCAAAGAATCATAACCCATTTCAATTTACATGAAATTCGCATAAATACACTAAGTTGGTAAAACCCGACCCCCAGCCCACTGCTCGGAAAATTCCAAAATTAGTACCAACGCGACCCTCATCTCGCCACGAGTCCGTGCATACAAAATTTTTCAAAATTGGAGTTCAAATGGCCTCCCAAAACTCAAAATCCCGTTTTTCAATATCTAGGCCACAATTCTTCAAGATTTCAACCCAATTTCATGAAGATTGATGTTAATTCTACCCTAAAATGATGTTTTTGAGTCAAGAATCTTACCTCCGACGAATACCCGATGATTTCTCAGTGATCTCCTCGAGTTTTCTTCTCTCTATGGCTCAAAATTGTGTTTTGGGGGTGTAAACCCGTAAGCCCTCTGTTCTATGATATAAATTCACTGCCAGAACATTTTGTTCTACGCGTTCGCGTTCGCTCCCACGCGTTCGCGATGAACAGCTCCCTTATACTCTACGCGAACGTGACGACTCCCACATGTTCGCGATGCTCGACCCGGACTTACCCTACGCGAACGCGATGCCAACCACGCGTTCGCGATGCTCAAACTCCCAGCCGCCCAAATTCCTTCTACACGTTCGCGACTCCCAGTCACGCGAACGCGATGGTTCACTCCAACTGACCTACGCGAACGCGACACCAGGAACGCGATCGCGAAGCACAAGGCTCCTGGCCTACGCGAACGCGACGCACCTGATCGCGAACGCGATGCATGATCCGCCTGGCCTTCGCGAACGCGGCCCATGCCACGCGAACGCGAAGGCTTAAATGCCTGGACAGAACCTGCAGTTTTTCTGCAGATTTTTGCCAAGTCCAAATGCCCGGTTGATTGTCCGAAATCATCCCGAGGCCCCCGGGACCCCAACGAAAACCACCAACGAACTCCAAAACATGATACGGCCTTGTTCGAATCACAAAAACACCATCCTAAACATCAAAATCACCATCTACACACGAATTCAAGCCTAAGTTCCTTCAAAACTTTCAAAACTAACATTCGATCCAAAACCCGATCAAATGATGTCCGAATGACCTGAAAATTTGCAGACACATCCAAAATCACATAATGAAGCTACAGAAATTGTTGGAATTCCATTCCGACCCCGGATCAAAATATCACCTACCATCCGGTTTTCGCCAAAAATCAACCTTCGCCAATTCAAGCCTAAAACTACACCGACCTCCGAATTCAATTCCGATTGCTCTCCTAAGTCATAAATGATCCCCCGAAACTAGTCAAATCATTAGAATCCGGTTCCGAGCACTCTAACTCAATAGTCAACTCTTGGTTGACTTCCCATATTCAAGCTTCATTCAAACATACTATTTGCTTCATTTCCAATCCAAATCACTCCTAACTCACCCGATATACTCTAATACTGATATAAAAACATAAGATATGTAAATGCAAGGTAACAAGGTGGTAATTCCCGTAACGACGGGCCGGGTCGTTACAATTATGTAGTTAGAGTTTATTCATGTAAATGTTTGTTCAACATCTGATAATACATATGGATTCAAATCACAATTGTTCCATGTTTAGTGAATATAACAGATTCCGTAGATTAAAAAATTACTATAAAGTGTCAATTTGATATCATCTTCGAAATAATGTCATAAATTAGAAATACTTCAAATATGATAGCAATAAGTTTAGTTCAAAGTGAATAATAATAAAAATAACTTCAAATACTTAGTAAAATAGTACTCGTGATACAATTATAGCTTGTTCGATTTTTGAATTTTCGTTACAATATATCCAATTCTGTACATAAATTTGAAATAAAGGAAAGTTTCTGGTACTTAAGTGCATAATTATGTTTGAGTTTAATCTGAAAAAATTAAGTAGTAAAAAACACCTTCTATTGCGAGTTCAAATGCAAGGCCCAAATTCAGTAAATGTTATATATGGGTCTGCATAATATAATAAAACATATACTGGTTTGGGCTATTCCTAGAACACTTATGTGAATGGCCTGGTCGAATGGTACTAAAAAAAACTGTTCTGGACCATAGTTTTATGGACTCTCTTGAACCAAAATTCGGATTGGGAAATTGTTATATGGGCGGTAATTAAGCCCAATAAGAAATAAGCTTGGACCCTTATGAGTTTGTGGCCCAAAAATGCCAAATTATTAGGTAATGATAAACAATTAGGATTTTCCTTTTGATATTACAGACAAAACACATAGAAAATGTTGTATAATTTAGATATGGCCTTAATAAAAATGAGATGAGCCTCGCTGCATTAAATACACAATTGCGGGGCCCTCAAATAAATTGTTATAAAAATCATAGATTTGGAATGACCGTTTAGTGAATTTCATGGTCCTTCCAAAAGTTAACAAGACGTAGATGCTATAGGCACGATTTGTCATAATTTTACCTTCTTAGTATGGGTGCACATTTATGTGACCCAAATCCAAGTCTCAACGAAGTTGAAATGTGTTAAAAGCAACGGGCGTACTGGCGGCATGGTCCAAAATACAATTTCACGATGTTGTAATTCTTTCTACAATTAAATAATAAATCAAAATATTAAAATGCACATACAAATAGGGAACATATGTATAAATCATATAAAAACAAATACAATAGTTGAGCGACCGTGCTAGAACCATGGAATTCTAGAGTGCCTAACACCTTCTTCCGGATTAACAGAATTCCTTATCCGAATTTCTAGTTTGCAGGCTGTAATTGAGTCAAACTTTCTTCGGTTCGAGATTCAACCGATAACTTGGGACACCATTAACCTTCCAAGTGTTGACTCTGAATCTAAATAAAAAAATCCTGTTTCGACTGTCCTTAAATTTGAAAAACTCTTTCCTTTTATTATATCCCTTCCTAGGGTGTAGTAATTAGGCTCTTACAAAATAGGTGAGAGAAAAAGAGAGGTGTGACACTGGGCATGCTGCCGGATAGGGATATTGACTTTGGTATTGATTTGATGCCGGGCACTCAGCCTATTTCTATTTCTCCTTATCGTATGGCACCAGCTGAGTTAAAGGAATTGAAGGAGAAACTTTAGGAACTCCTAGATAAGGGGTTCATTTGGTTAAGTGTGTCACGGCGGGGTACACCGATCTTGTTTGTCAAGAAGAAGGATGGCTCAATGAGAATGTGTATTGATTATAGGCAGATGAACAAGGTAACAGAGAAAAACAAGTATCGTCTACCACGCTTTGATGATTTGTTTGATCAGCTCCAGGGAGTGAGGGTATTCTCAAAGATTGATCTTCGTTCAGACTATCATCAGTTGAAGATTAGAGATTCTGATATTATGAAGACAGCCTTCAAGACGAGATATGGGCACTATGAGTTTCTAGTGATGTCTTTTGGGCTGACTAATGCCCCAGCCGCGTTCATGCATTTGATGAATAGCATGTTCTGGCCAAATTTGGATTCCTTTGTGATTGTGTTTATTGATGACATCCTAGTGTACTCTCGTAGCCAGGAGGAGCATGCTCAGCATCTGAGAGTTGTACTATAAAGATTGCGGGAGGAGAAGCTTTATGAAAAGTTCTCCAAGTGTGAGTTCTGGCTTGAGTCTGTGGCTTTTCTGGGACAGATGGTGTCCAGTGATTTGATACAGGTGGATCCAAATAAGATAGAGGCGGTGCAGAGTTTTCCTAGACTGACCTCAACCACTGAGATTCGTAGTTTCTTGGGATTGGCAGGATATTATAGCCGATTTGTTCAGGGATTTTCTTCTATTGCTTCACCCTTAACTAAGTTAAAGCAGAAGGGTGCTCCATTTGTGTGGTTCGAGGAGTGTGAGGAGTGCTTTCATAAGCTCAAGACAGCATTGACCACGGTGCCAGTTTTGATATTGTCGTTAGCTTCAGATTCCTATACTGTGTATTGTGATGCCTCGGGAGTTGGCATTGGACGTGTGTTGATGCAGGAGGGTAGGGTTATTGCTTATGCTTCTCGCGAGATTGAATCCCCATGAGAAGAACTACACTGTGCATGATTTCGAGTTAGCAGCCATAGTTCACGCTGTGAAGATTTTGAGACATTACTTGTGAGGTGTATACTGATCATTGCAGCCTTCATCATCTATTAAAATAGCAAGATCTTAATATGAGATAGCGGAGGTGGCTTGAGGTTATTAAGGATTATGGCATTACCATATTGCATCATCCGGGGAAGGCCAATGTAGTGGTTGATGCTTTGAGCCGAATGGCGGTTAGTATGGGCAGCTTGGCTTATATTCCAGTTGGGGAGATGCCCTTTGCATGTGATGTTCAAGCGTTGGCCAATCAGGCTGTGAGGTTAGATATTTCTGAGTTGAATCGGGTGTTGGCTTGTGTTGTTGCTCGGTCCTCTTTATATGATCGCATTAGAGAGTGTCAGTATGATGATCCGCATTTTCTTGTCCTTAAGGACAGAGTTCAGCAGGATTATGCTAGGGATGTATCTATTGATAGTGATGGTCTTCTGAGGATGCAGGACCGGATCTGTGTGCCCAATGTAGATGGACTTCGAGAGTTGATACTAGAGAAGGATCACAGCTCGTGGTACTCCATTCATCCGGATGCCGCGAAGATGTATCAGGACTTGAGACAGCATTATTGGTGGAGGAAGCTGAAGAGGGATATTGTGAGTCATGTAGACAGATGTCTTAACTGCCAGCATGTCAAGTATGAGCATCTGAGATCAGGCGGTGTTCTTCAACATATGGTTATTCTTAAGTGGAAATGGGAGCGGATTATTATGGATTTCGTGAGTAGTCTCCCTCGTACTTCGAGGATGTTTGATTCAGTTTGGGTGATTGTTGATCGACCGACCAAATCTGCACAATTCATTCCAGTTTGTACTACTTATTCATCGGAGCGGTTAGTAGGGATATTTATTTGGGAGATTTTTAGGTTACATGGGGTTCTAGTGTCTATTATCTCTTATAGAGGTACTCAGTCCACTTCTCAGTTTTGGAAGGCGTTTTAGCAGGAGCTGGGTACGCAGGTAGAGTTAAGCACAACATTCCATCCTTAGACATACCGACAATATGAGTGCACTATTCAGATCTTGGAGGATATGGGGTGTGTGTGTGTGATTGAGTTGTGAGGGTCATGGGATGCGCTTTCGCCACTTGCAGAGTTTTCCTACAACAACAGTTATTAGTCGAGTATTCACATGGCCCCGTTTGAGGCATTGTATAGTAGATGGTGTAGATCTCGTGCGGGACGGTTTAAGCCTGGCAAGGCTAGATTTGTTTGGGACTGAGTTAGTTCAGAATGCTTTAGAGAGAGTGAAGTTGATCCAGGAGAGGCTTCGCACAGCACAGTCACGCCAGAAGAGTTACACGGACTGAAAGGTTCGAGATATGTCTTTCATGGTTGGCGAGAGAGTCTTGTTGAAGGTTTCACCCATGAAGGGTGTTATGCGGTTTGGGAAGAGATGGAAGTTGAGTCCCATGTTTATTGGCCCTTTTGAGATACTTAGGAGGATTGGAGAGGTGGCATATGGGCTAGCTTTTCCACCCAGCTTGTCCAGTGTCCATCCGGTATTCCATGTGTCTATCATCCGAAAGTATGTCGGGGATCCGTCTCATGTGTTGGACTTCAGTGCGATTCAGCTAGATGATGATCTATCTTATGCTGTGGAGCTGGTAGCTATTCTGGGTCGACAGGTTCGGAAGTTTAGGTCCAAGGATATTGCTTTAGTAAAGGTGCAACAGAGAGGTCGGCCCGTGGAGGAGGCTACTTGGGAGACCGATCCGGAGATGCAGAGTAGATATCCCCACCTATTTGAGACTCCAAGTATGTTTCTTGACCCACTCGAGGACGAGCGTTTGCTTTAGTTAGGGAGAATGTGACGACCCGGTTCATCGTCACATGAGTGACCACCCCGTTTTCCCCGTTATATGCTTGTTCATGTTTCAATATGTGTACTTGGTGAAATTGATTCAATTCGGATCGAGTTAACCTCATTGAATTTACTAGGTTGATTAGTTAACCCGAACAACATCACTAACCATTCATACAATCCATATTTAGTTTTAAAGGCAGTTTTCCACTCATCACCAAGATTCATTCTAATTTAGTGATATCCACTCTTCAAATCAATTTTAGAGAATATTTGTGAACCATGCAATTGGTCAAGCATATCATCTAAACGAGGGATAGGATGGAAATACTATACCGTTATTTTGTTGATGGCGCGGCAGTCCACGCACATCCTCCAAGTGCCATCCTTCTTTGGCACCAAAAGTATGGGTACAGAATATGGACTCATACTTTCTCTAACAAATCCCTTATCAAGCAGCTCCTCTACTTGTCTTTGCAATTCCTTTGTTTCTTCAGGATTACTCCTATAAGCAGGCCTATTAGGAATTTGTGATCCGGGCACAAAGTCAATTTGATTCTCTATTCCCCTTAAAGATGGTAAACCTTTAGAAATATCCTCAGGGAAAATATCTTCAAAATCCTGCAAAAGGTTAGAAATAACACTAGGCAAAAAGGATATTAGTGAATCATTATTAAGTAGGACTTCCTTATAAGTGAGCAAGATAATAGGCAGCCCCTCCGTATTCGCAATTAAACACTCTTTGTCTTTTGCAAGGCTCACGTATTGTTCAATCTTACACTTTTTCCTCTCACCAATGCTTTCTTTTATATCACTCTTCCCTATCTTTTCTTTCCTCTCATTGCTGCCCTCTCTCTCCTCAGACCTCACTTCAAATTTACTCTTTTTTTCTTTCCCTTTAGTCTCTTGTTTTGATCCCTCCTCATGTTTCCTCATTGATTCTTTCATCTTTTTTTTGATTTTCATACACTTGGGAAGGAGTTAAAGGTGCAAGAATGTATTTTTTGGCATTATGCTCAAGAGAGTATCTATTTTTCCTTCCATCATGAAAAGCACTCCTATCATACTGCCATGGGCGCCCTAACAAGATACGACAAACTTACATGGGTACTTTATCGCATTGAACTTCATCAGCATAAGAGACCATGCATTGTTTATTCACCTTGACCTCTCCACTATCGTTAAATCATTGCAATCTATAAGGTCTAGGGTGTTTCGTCCATTCCATCCCTATCCTTTCCACCCAATATGCACTCACAACATTAGCGCAACTCCCATTATCCATTATCATAGAACAAATTTTATCTTTAATCCCACATTGGGTATGAAATATATTTTCCCTTTGTTCTTCATTAGAGTGCCCCAGGTTAATGTGCATAAGCCTCTTAACCACAAAATTCAACCCAATATCCATGAACTCCATATCTTCTCCTTCTTCATTCTCGACAAAGTTTTCTTCTTGTTCTTCACCTGGTGCACTATTTTCGATCTCATATCCCCCATCCTCTTTGATTAGGATGTTTCTTCTACTTGGGCATTCATAAGACTTGTGCCCTCTCCCTTGACACTTGAGACATTGACTAGAAGAAGTAGAAGTAAAAGTCTTAGGCATAAAAGACTTACCCCCATCCTTGGATTCCAATTTGCTCTTGCCCTTGACTTCATGTAATTTAGGAGTAGATGTCTCCTCGAATTTCGGCCATTGCTTCTTTTGAATTGTAGTTAGTCGGATTCTCCATGAGCTAGATTGCTGTCTCCTTTTGTTTTGTCTTTCTACCTTTATGGCTAATTCA
Organism: Nicotiana noctiflora; assembly: GCA_032618575.1. Taxonomy (NCBI): domain Eukaryota; kingdom Viridiplantae; phylum Streptophyta; class Magnoliopsida; order Solanales; family Solanaceae; genus Nicotiana; species Nicotiana noctiflora. Next base: position 81,699 of record JASVEL010003122.1, read on the forward strand.
ACTAACTCATCTAAAGTTATATATTGTTGCAATTCGACTACATCAGCTATTTCCCTATTTTAACGATGCAGAAATCTAGCCATTGTAGCCTCCTCTTCCTCCACAAAATTAGCTTGGATCATAGCCATATCCATAGCCTTAAAGTACTCATCTATAGACAAGGACCCTTGCCTCAAAGTTTGAAGACGTTATTGAAGATCTCTTTGAAAGTGAAATAGCACAAATCTCTTCCTCATTACTCTCTTCATCTCAGCCCACGTAGCAAAGAGTGCTTGTCCTTCTTGCAATCTATCCCTAGAAAGATTTTTCCATCAGATTGCGGTGTAGTCAAAAAAACTCAACAGTAGCAAGTTTAACCTTCTTGCCCTCCGAATAGTTGTGGCAGTCAAAGATAGCTTCCACTTTTCTCTCCCAATCAAGGTACAAGTCTGGATCCCTTGTTCCCTTGAAAGATGGCATCGTCATTTATATAGTATTTATATTATCATCTTCAAATCTTCCTCTTTGTCCCCTTCTATCTCTTCCTACCCGATCAAAATCAATATCATCATTAAAATCATCGATTGGGTTTTCTTGAATTTCAATGGCGGCGGGTATATTTCTCCTAGCTTGGGGTCTTGAATGATTTTGTGACGACCCAAACGGTCATCACTTATTTTATTAATCATTTCGAGCTTCTGAGGCCTTGAAAACTTCATTCCATGTTGCCTCGATTTACGTACACAATCCGAGCATGCAGCCGGAAAGATTTTGTGATAAAAATTATGAATTCTATGAGAAATATGGATAAAAATGATATTAATATTGATATGGTTGACTTCGGTCAACATTTTTGGTAAACGGATCCGGACCCGAGATTGGATGGTCCCGAGAGGTCCGTAGGAAAATATGGTACTTGGAAATGCGTCCGGAGTCGCATTCTGAGGCCTAGAGCCCAAGTTATGAATTTTTCTATGAAATTGTTTGTGATGTTAATTGTTAATGGAAATGAATTAATTGACCTTGGTATCGGGCTCGTATTTTGGTTCCGACGCCCGTACAAGTCTTAAATATTATATATGTGATTTCTGTAAAGTTTGGTGACATTCGGATGTCGTTTGAGATGTTTTGGACCTTGAGTTCCAAGTTTGAAAGTTTTGAAAACCAAAGGTATGAAAATCATGAGTTTGAGGCTTGATTTGATTAAAACGAAGTGATATTGGCGATGTCATCGCACGAACAAGTTCATAATGTGTTTTTGATGTTATGTACATGTTTGGTTTGGAGCCCGGGGGACTCGGGTAAAGATTTGATAGGCCGTTGGATGAAATTCTGAAATGTTGTACTGCTGGTTTTTCACCCAGCTGTTGGCTTCGCAATTGCGAAGCATTTCTCGCAATTGCGAAGGGGACTGATCAAGGCAGGGCTCGCAAATGCGAACCCTGATCGCAAATGCGAAACCCCTCATGCTCAGCCTTGTTCGCAAATGCGAACAATTGCTCGCAAATGCGAACGTCCCCAGGGCCTGCCTATGTTCGCAAATGCCAACAACAGTTCGCAAATGCGAACGTTCCCTATACTGCCTTGGTTCGCAAATGCGAACCATTGTTCGCAAATGCGAACACTGCCTTAAACAGCCTATGTTCGCAAATGCGAACATTAGTTCGCAAATGCGAACATTAGTTCGCAAATGCGAACATTAGTTCGCAAATGCGAACAGTCCCTTTGTCTACCAGTGTTGGCAAATGCGAACAAATGTTCGCAAATGCGAACTTCCCAGCCTTAGCTTATTTTTCAAACTCCAGAAATTGGTCGGGGTTCACAATTGCGAACCCATGTTCGCAAATGCGAACACAGAGACCAATAAAACACGATTTTAAGTTCATTTCTTCACTTTTTACAAAACAAAAACACCCATTTGCGATTCTTCACGGATTCCTTCTTCATCAAAACAATTGTAAGTCACTTTTTACTTAATTCTTTCAATTCCTAACATCATTAAACATGTTTTTCATTAGAAATCAAAGGTTTTCATGATAGAATTCTTGTTTTTCTTAGAAAATAGGGTTTTTCATAAATTGGGGAATTGGACCTCGAATTGAGGTCCGATTTTAAAACAAATCATATACATGAACTCGTGGGGGGATGGGTAACCGGATTTTAGTCCTAACCCCGAGTTTCGACCATGTGGGCTCGGGTTGAAATTCACTATTCCGGGCAGAATGTTGTAAAAGATGTATTTGGTCTTGAGAATTAGTTTGTTGAGTAGTATTGATGATATTAAATCAATTGTGTATAGATACGATTGGATTGGAGCCAAAGTTGAAAGAAAAAGACATTTCCACGGATTGAATTGTTCATAAACATTCGAGGCAAGTGTTTGTTCTATCGTAGCTTGAGGGAATAGGATTATGTGTTATGTGTTATGTGATCGAGTGCGTGTATGGACTGTGGTGACAAGCATCCATACACTGGCATCTAGTATGACCGTGAGTCGTTGAAAATGCTTATTTTGAGATATATTTACAGATGAATTGTTGAACCTTTGCCAGGTCGGGACTTGTTGTGAAGATGATTATTGATTGCCCTTGTTGGGACAGTTTATGAATTACTGCTTCTTTCTTTGCCCTTAACCGTAATTGTTATTTGGGTGAGGAAGAGTGATAATGCACGAAGGGTGATGCCGTGCCATGTTTATTTATTTATGCACGAAGGTTAATGTCGTGCCATGTTTATTTATTTATGCACGAAGGTTAATGCCGTGCCATGTTTTATTGATTATGCACGAAGGATCATGCCGTGCCCTCTGTTATTGAACCATGTACGAAGGATCATGCCGTACTATGGATGTGAGGATGAGAGTAAAAGCACGGAGGGTGATGCCGTGTACTTTATTTGCTTATTTGGTGAGGATGAGAGTAAAAGCACGAAGGGTGATGCCGTGCAACTGTTTGCTATTTCTTGAATTGATATTACTTGTGTTTACATTATACTTTGTTTTTCCTTGTGAATTTATTGACTGTTGTTAATTGTTGAATTCTTTGAGATATTCCTTATTGTGTTATTACCTGGTTATTTCTTGTTATTGTGTGGTATACATATATATTGAATTGCACAGATTTATGTGGGTGTCCGGTCCTAGGCTTGTCACTACTTCGCCGGGATAGGCCAGGCACTTACCAGCACATGGGATCGGTTGTGCTGATACTACACTTCTGTGCGTTTTTGCACAGGTCCAGGTTACGATCAGGAACAGCAGCAGTAAATCGATTGCGTGGGAGTTGATCATATTTGAGACCGAGGTAGCTTGCAGACGTCCGCAGGCCCGGCGTCTCTCTCTTTATTTATGTTATTAGCCGTAGTCTCTTTGTTCCGAGACAAACAGAATTATGTTATATTTCCTTCAGACTTTTATGTGTAGTATTCCATAGTAGTTCGTGAGTTGGTGACTCCACGTCTTGGGTAGAGGATTTCAGTATGATTTTCACTTTGTAATTAGTTATTTCTATTTCGATAAAATATTCCGCATTTATTTAGTTAAAATTGTGTTAAAAACAGGATAGTATGAATACAGTGGCTTGCCTAGCTACCACGAGTAGGCACCATCACGATCCCGATGTTGGGGAAAAATCCGGGTCGTGACAAGTTGGTATCAAAGCTCTAGGTTACATGGGTCTCACCACTCACGAACAAGCTTAGTAGAGTTTGAGAGGTAGGTACGGAGACATCTGTACTTGTCCTCCAGAGTCTATTGAGTTAGGAAAGAGTCTCTCATTTGTTCTCTCTTGTCGTGCGACTTGTTCCTCAAATACCGATTGAATTTCTATTCTGTCCTTTCGCAGATGGTGAGGACACGCGCTTCTTCATCCGCTGACCAGCAGCCCGAGCCCCAGGCAGCTCTCGTGAGGGGCAGGGGCCAAGGCCGTATCAGAGGCCGTGGTAGGGTTAGAACTCAGCCCCAGGCAGCTACCCCAGGAGGTGGAGCCTCATATTGAGATCGACGAGGAGGTTCCAGTCCCAGCAGCTCCAGTGGGCCCAGCTTAGGTCCCGAGAGAGGCTTTATTTACCCCGGATCTCCGGATGCTTTGGTCGAATAGCGGGATTCACGGACGCATTGCCGCAGCGGGTTTATTATCGCTGCCCCGGCCGCTTCTCGAGTCGGAGTGAGGGGCCCGTACCCTATTGATCATACTCCCGAGCCGCAGATCCTCGACCTCGTGCACCGGTGGTTCGACCCACCGTGGCCACTCGACCGGGTACCACGACCTCACGCCGTGATGGAGCGGCCATGACTTCGAATCGGCATGGAGGCTTGATCGGTTCTCCAAGCTATTTACCACCACATTCAGCGGAGCCGCATCAGAGGATCCTCGGGACTTCTTATTCAGTTGTCATGAGATTCTAAAGACTATGGGGATCGTGGAGACAAACGGAGTTGACTTCTGTACCTTCAAGCTTGCAGGATCCGCCAAGACTTGGTGGAGAGATTATATCCTGACTCGACCAGCAGGGGTCCCCGCCTTTATCACGGGATCCGCTTGCGGAACTATTTATGGAGAAGCTTCTCCTCGCTACTCGCCGGGATGTACTTCGGAGGCGCTTGAGCGCCTCCATCGTGGCACCATGACACGCACACGCATGAGACGAGATTTGTCGATTTGGCTCGTCACGCAGTGGGTGATACTTCCAACGGAGCGGGAGAGGGTCCGCAGATTTATAGATGGGCTTAATCAGCCGATTAGACTCCAGATGGCTACGGGCGTGGGGAGTGACATATCATTTCAGGAGGCAGCCAATGCAGCACGCAGAGTTGAGATGGCTCTTGCTAGGGGAGGCGGTTATTCTTCAGATAAGAGGCCTCGTCATTCAGGCAGGTTTAGTGGTTCTTCCTCTGGTGGCAGAGAATCCTTTGATAGAGGCCAGTCTTCCAGGCCTTTTCATTCCGCCCTTCAGGCTTCGCAGGGTGGACCAGGTGATCGTGGTTTTCGTGGGCATTATTCAAACCAACCTCCTATTAATGCTCAGCCTCTTTAGAGTGTTCGTGGAGGCCATTCAGGTCATCAGGGCCAACAGCCCTATCAGTCTAAGAGTTGCTATAGTTGTGGTGTCCCAGGTCATTTTATCAGGTATTGCCCTCTAGCAGCGGGCAACTCTAAGCAGTGAGGTCCTCGTCCTATGATTCAGGCCCCAGCTGACCCTCAGCCTGCCCAGCCAGCCGCAGGCGGGGGTAGAGATTATAGAGGTAGAGGTCGAGACCGTAGAGGTGGAGACCGTCAGCCAGAGGTAGAGGTCAGCCAGTTGATGGTCGTTCTAGAGACACAGCTCAGGGGGGAGGTGCAGATCTCCGATTCTATGCGTTACCGGCCAGGCCAGAGGCAGAGGCATCAGATGTCGTGATTACAGGTACTATTCTTGTGTGTGGCAGAGGTGCTTCAGTATTGTTTGACCCTAGATCTACATATTCCTATGTGTCTTCCTACTTCGCACCGTATTTGGTCGTGCCCAGCTATGCTCTGGATATTCCAGTTTATGTGGCTACACCAGTGGGTGACTCCATTATAGTCGATCGGGTGCATCGTTCGTGCGTAGTTATATTTGGGGGTATTGAGACCCGTGTTGATCTGTTGCTTTTGGACATGGTAGATTTTTATGTCATATTGGGGATGGACTAGTTGTCCCCATACCATGCTATTCTTGATTGCCATGCTAAGACTGTGACCTTAGCCTTGCCAGAATCACCCCGACTAGAGTGGAAAGGTACCTCAAGCCACTCCGTCCGCATCGTTATTTCCTATGTTAAGGCTCGACGTATGGTCGAGAAGGGGTGTCTAGCTTACCTAGCTTATGTTCGTGATTCCAGCGCAGAGGTTCCTTCCATTGAGTCAGTCCCTATTGCACGGGAGTTTCCTGAGATTTTTCCTTCAGACCTGCCGGGCATGCCACCCGACAGGGATATTGATTTCTGTATTGATCTGGCACCGGGCACCCAGCCCATCTCTATTCCACCCTATCGTATGTCCCCGCCGGAGCTAAAAGAATTGAAAGATCAGTTGCAAGACCTTCTTGAGAAGGGCTTTATCAGGCCTAGTGTTTCCCCCTGGGGAGCACCTGTATTATTTGTAAAGAAGAAGGATGGCTCGATGCGGATGTGTATTGATTACCGGCAGTTAAACAAGGTGACTATCAAAAATAAATATCCACTTCCGCGAATTGATGATTTATTTGACCAGCTTCAGGGTGCCAAGGTATTTTCAAAGATAGACTTGAGGTCAGGCTACCATCAACTGAAGATCAGAGCGGCTGACATTCCTAAGACAGACTTTCGCTCTAGATATGGGCATTATGCGTTCTTGGTCATGTCCTTCGGGTTGACCAATGCCCCAGCAAGCATTCATGGAGTTGATGAATCGGGTATTCAGGCCTTACTTAGATCCGTTCGTGATAGTCTTCATAGATGACATCCCGGTGTACTCCCGCAGCCAGGAAGAGCACGAGCAACACCTCGGAGTGGTTCTTCAGACTCCGAAAGATAACCAGCTATATGCCAAATTTTCTAAATGTGAGTTCTGGCCGAGTTCGGTAGCATTTCCGGGTCACATTGTATCGGTGGAAGGTATTCGGTAGACCCAAAGAAGATCGAGGCGGTCCAGAATTGGCCTCGACCAGCTTCACTGACCGAGATCCGGAGTTTCTCGGGATTAGCAGTGTTACTACCGTCGATTTGTAAAGGGGTTTTCTTCATTGTACCCCGATGACCAGTGTTGACCTAGTAGGGTGTCCAGCTTGAGTGGTCGAGGAGTGCGAGGCGAGCTTTCGAAGCTCAAGACGCCCTTGACCACCGCACCAGTGTTGGTACTACCTACAGGTACATGGCCTTATACAGCTTATTGTGACGCATCTCGTACAGTGCTTGGAGCGGTATTGATGCAGGATGGTAAGGTTATCGCTTATGCTTCGAGGCGGTTAAAGATACATGAGAAGAATTATCCAGCTCATGATCTCGAGTTAGCAAGTAGTGGTTCATGCCTTAAAGATCCGGAGACATTATCTATACGGCGTGACATGTGAGGTGTACACTGATCACAAAAGCCTACAGTACTTGTTCAAGCAAAAGGAGTTGAATCTACGACAGCTGAGATGGTTAGAGTTGCTAAAAGACTATGATGTTACTATCTTATATCACCCAGGTAAGGCCAATGTGGTGGCCGATGCTTTGAGTAGAAAGTATGCCAGCATGGGTAGTCTTGCATACATTCCGGTCAGTCAGAGACCATTAGCTCTAGATGTCCAGGCCTTAGCCAACCGGTTCATGAGATTAGACATTTCCGAGCCTAGCAGGGTGTTAGCCTGCACGGTCGCTCGTTCTTCTTTATTAGAGCATATCCGTGAGAGGCAATTTGATGATCCTCATTTGCGTGAGTTGAGAGATACAGTACAGCGGGGAGGTGCCACACAGGTAAATCTAGATGATGATGGGGTATTGAAATTGCAGGGCCGAGTTTGTGTGCCCAATGTCGAAGGGATTCGAGAGTTGATCTTAGCAGAGGCCCACAGTTCGCGGTATTCTATTCACCCAGGCGCCACAAAGATGTACCAGGACTTACGGCAACACTATTGGTGGCGCATAATGAAGAAAGATATCGTTGCATATGTCGCTCGGTGTCTAAATTGTCAGCAGGTGAAATATGAGCACCAGAGACCTGGTGGTGTATTCGAGAGGATTGAAATTCCCGAGTGGAAATGGGAGCGGATCACTATGGACTTCGTTACTAGACTTCCTTTGACTCGGAGGAAATTTGATGCTATTTGGGTCATTGTTGATAGACTGACCAAATCAACACACTGTATTCCAGTATCTGTCTCCTACTCGTCGTAGAGGTTAGCGGAGGTTTACATTAGGGAGATTGTTCGTCTTCATGGGGTGCCAGTATCTATTATCTCTGATCGGGGAACGCAGTTTACCTTGCGGTTCTGGAGAGCGGTCCAGCAGGAGTTAGGTACCCGGGTTCAGTTGAGTACAGCATTTCATCCTCAGACGGATGGTCAGTCCGAGAGGACTATTCAGATTCTAGAGGATATGCTTCGAGCCCGTGTTATTGATTTCGGAGGCTCGTGGGACCAGTTCCTGCCATTAGCAAAGTTTGCCTATAACAACAGCTACTAGTCTAGCATCTAGATGGTCCCGTATGAGGTGTTGTATGGTAGGCGATGTCGATCTCCAGTCAGATGGTTTGAGCCAGGAGAGGCTCGGTTGTTGGGTACAGACTTAGTTCAGGAGGCCTTAGATAAGGTCAAGACTATTCAGGAGAGATTGCGTTCAGCTCAGTCTAGGCAAGACTTATGCGGATCGTAAGGTTCGAGATGTAGATTTCATGGTTGGTGAACGAGTATTGCTCCGAGTGTCGCCTATGAAGGGCGTGATGAGATTCGGGAAGAAGGGCAAGCTCAGCCCTAGGTATATTGGTCCATTTGAGATCCTAGACAGAGTGGGAGGGGTGGCTTACAGATTAGCTTTGCCGCCTAGCTTATCAGCCGTGCATCCAGTTTTTCACGTATCTATGCTTCGGAGATACCACGGCGATCCCACACATGTGTTAGACTTCAGTACTGTCCAATTGGACAATGATCTATCTTACGAGGAGGAGCCGGTGGCTATTCTAGACCGGCATGTTCGACAGCTGAGGTCGAAGAGTTATCCTTCTGTGCGTGTTCAGTGGAGAGGTCAGCCTCCTGAGGCATCGACCTGGGATATGCGGAGCCGCTACCCACACTTGTTTCCTGACTCATGTACTTCTTTCTTTTGTCCGTTCGAGGACGAACGGTTGTTTTATAGGTGGAGATTGTGACGACCCAAAGGGTCATCACTTATTTTATTAATCATTTCGAGCTTCTGAGGCCTTGAAAACCTCATTCCATGTTGCCTAGATTTACGTGCACAATCCGAGCATGTAGCCGGAAAGATTTTGTGATAGAAAATATGAATTCTATGAGAAATATGGATAAAAATGATATTAATATTTATATGGTTGACTTCGGTCAACATTTTTGGTAAACGGATCCGGACCCGAGATTGGATGGTCCCGAGAGGTCCGTAGGAAAATACGGGACTTGGACATGCGTCCGGAGTCGAATTCTGAGGCCTAGAGCCCAAGTTATGAATTTTTCTATGAAAATGTTTGTGATGTTATTGTTAAAGGAAATGAATTAATTGACCTTGGTATTGGGGTCGTATTTTGGTTCCGACGCCCGGTACAAGTCTTAAATATTATATATGTGATTTCCGTAAAGTTTGGTGACATTCGGATGTCGTTTGAGATGTTTTGGACCTTGAGTTCCAAGTTAAGAAGTTTTGAAAATCAAAAGTATGAAAATCATGAGTTTGAGGCCTGATTTGATTAAAACGAAGTGATATTGGCGATGTGATCGCACGAACAAGTTCATAATGTGTTTTTGAGGTTATGTACATGTTTGGTTTGGAGCCCGGGGGCTCGGGTAAAGATTTGATAGGCCGTTGGATGAAATTCTAAAATGTTGCACTGCTGGTTTTTCACCCAGCTGTTGGCTTCGCAATTGCGAAGGGGGCAGTACAAGGCAGGGCTCGCAAATGCGAACCCTGATCGCAAATGCGAAACCCCTCATGCCCAGCCTTGTTCGCAAATGCGAACAATTGTTCGCAAACGCGAACGTCCCCAGGGCCTGCCTATGTTCGCAAATGTGAACAACAGTTCGCAAATGCGAACATTCCCCCTAGCCTTGTTCGCAAATGCGAACAATTGTTCGCAAATGCGAACATCGCCTTGTCCTGCCTATGTTCGCAAATGCGAACAATAGTTCACAAATGCGAACAATGCCTTTTACTGCCTGTGTTCGCAAATGCGAACATTAGTTCGCAAATGCGAACATTGCCCTCTCCAGCCTGGTTCGCAAACTCCAGAAATTGGTCGGGGTTCGCAATTACGAACCCATGTTCGCAAATGCGAACACAGAGATCAGTAAAACACGATTTTAAGTTCATTTCTTCACTTTTTACAAAACAAAAACACCCATTTGCGATTCTTCACGGATTCCTTCTTCATCAAAACAATTGTAAGTCACTTTTTACTTAATCCTTTCAATTCCTAACATCATTAAACATATTTTTCATTAGAAATCAAAGGTTTTCATGATAGAATTCTTGTTTTGTTAGAAAATAGGGTTTTTCATAAATTGGGGAATTGGACCTCGAATCGAGGTCCGATTTTGAAACAAATCATATACATGAACTCGTGGGGGGATGGGTAACCGGATTTTGGTCCTAACCCCGAGTTCCGACCATGTGGGCCCGGGGTTGAAATTCACTATTCCGGGCAGAATGTTGTAAAAGATGTATTTGGTCTTGAGAATTAGTTTGTTGAGTAGTATTGATGATATTAAATCAATTGTGTATAGATACGATTGGATTGGAGCCAAAGTTGAAAGAAAAAGACATTTCCACGGATTGAATTGTTCATAAACATTCGAGGTAAGTGTTTGTTCTATCCTAGCTTGAGGGAATAGGATTATGTGTTATGTGTTATGAGATCGAGTGCGGTGTATGGGCTGTGGTGACGAGCATCCATACACTGGCGTCTAGTATGACCGTGAGTCGTTGAAAAATGATTATTTTGAGATATATTACATATGAATTGTTATTGTTCTCCCTTGTCGGGACTTGTTGTGAAGATGATTATTGATTGCCCTTGTTGGGACAGTTTATGAATTACTGCTTCTTTCTTTGCCCTTAACTGCGATTGTTATTTGGGTGAGGAAGAGTGATAATGCACGAAGGGTGATGCCGTGCCATGTTTATTTATTTATGCACGAAGGTTAATGCCGTGCCATGTTTATTTATTTATGCACGAAGGTTAATGTCGTGCCATGTTTTATTGATTATGCACGAAGGATCATGTCGTGCCCTGTTATTGAACCATGTACGAAGGATCATGCCGTACTATGGATGCGAGGATGAGAGTAAAAGCACGAAGGGTGATGCCGTGTACTTTATTTGCTTATTTGGTGAGGATGAGAGTAAAAGCACGAAGGGTGATGCCGTGCAACTGCTTGCTATTTCTTGAATTGATATTACTTGTGTTTACATTATACTTTGTTTTTCTTGTGAATTTATTAACTGTGGCTAATTGTTGAATTCTTTGAGATATTCCTTATTGTGTTAATACTTGGTTATTTCTTGTTATTCTCTGGTATACATATATATATTGAATTGCACATGTTTATGTGGGTGTCTGGTCCTAGGCTTGTCACTACTTCGCCGGGATAGGCCAGGCACTTACCAGCACATGGGGTCGGTTGTGCTGATATTACACTTCTGTGCGTTTTTGCACAGGTCCAGGTTACGATCAGGAGCAGCAGCAGTAGTAAATCGATTGCGTGGGAGTTGATCATATTTGAGACCGAGGTAGCTTGTAGACGTCCGCAGGCCCGGCGTCTCTCTCTTTATTTATGTTATTAGCTGTAGTCTCTTTGTTCCGAGACAAACAGAATTATGTTATATTTCCTTCAGACTTTTATGTGTAGTATTCCATAGTAGTTCGTGAGTTGGTGACTCCACGTCTTGGGTAGAGGATTTCAGTATGATTTTCACTTTGTAATTAGTTATTTCTATTTCGATAAAGTATTCCGCATTTATTTAATTAAAATTGTGTTAAAAACAGGATAGTATGAATACAATGGCTTGCCTAGCTACCACGAGTAGGCGCCATCACGATCCCGATGTTGGGGAAAAATTCGGGTCGTGACAGATTTCCACTCCTAAGTTCAGCTATTGTAATATTTTGCTCGACAATGGTGTCCCTCATCTCTTGGAATTGGAAATTCCACCATTCAAATTGTTGATGCATAGCTTTCAAGGTGAAATTAGTCCTTCCTTTAATTTCGGCTTCTTGAAGAATTCTTTGTTCATCATCACTACCAATATGAGACATCTTGAACAAAGCAATATATATATACATATATATATATATATATATATATATATATATATATATATATATATATATCTTTTGTTGTCCCCTTTTTCACTCAATGCAACCCTTGGTCGTTAATCTTTAGATTTATTAATAAATCTTACTAGTCACAACCCTTTAGTGATAAGAATTTGAGTTAGAAAAAGAAAAGGAAAGTGGAAGACCAATCCTAGAAAGAATAGGAATTGGTTAGTAGAGAAAATAAAGGAAAGAATTTAAGAAACCCAAAACCCACAAGAATAAGGAAGAAGTTTCCTTAATCTTCAAGAACTAGGATCCCCTCTTCTTGTTTCCTTTTTTTGACTTGGAAACCAAATAGTACTAGAAAACTTTTTGTAGGCTGAAATTGTTTTTTTTTTTTTTTTTACATTTTTTTAATTAAGAACCTCCCAAGATTATCAAGTTTGAAATCTTGATTAGCCAAAGCTCCTATGCCACTTGATAGAAATACGATAGGGATTCTAGAATTACTAAAGAAAAACAAGAAATGAGCGGAAGCTAAAAGAAAATAAAGAAAGGAATAAAAGACAAAAATTAAAGATAGATTGAATTCAAGAAAGAGTTTCTTGAATTCAAGAAGTCTATTCTTGAAGTTGAATCCTAACAACAACAATTAGCTAACAAAGAACTAACCGCCTTTGATAGAAATTAATAACAAGAAATAGATTGTGAAACCCGACCCTTTAGAATAACAAGAACAACAATAAGCCTAAATGTCACGACCCTTGTTCACCAATCATGAACATGTCGTGATGGCACCCAGTCCCCATGACTAGGTAAGCCTAACACGTTGCGGAATATACCAGTTTACGAATATTAAATAAGAATTAGCAGAAAATAAGATAAAAGGAATGTAATCCGTGCCGCTTGGCACATACACCCATCAAATACACCATATAAAACACCACCAAGACCCGGAATCCCACGGGTAACACAGACTAAAAGAGAATGTACACTGCTAGGCCAGCCCGACCAATCAACAATAACCACGGAGCCACAAGCTCACTTTATCCAATTTAAGCACAATAGTGATAGATATATTTAAAACATGGAACCAAGTCCCAACATGTGCCGACTCCCATAGACCGAAGGGTCAAGAGTCATGAGCCTCTAAAGAACATAAGTGTAATAAGGTTTACAACCAAAGCTCAGAGCGGAAAGAAATAACAATACATAATCAAAGACAATAGGAAGGAATATCGGGTCGTGCGGACGACGGCAGCTACCTCAAAGTCTCCATAGAATGGCGATAACACAAGCAGTTGCGATAGCTCTACTGCCCTCCTAATCCCGTATATCTGCACACACAAAAATGCGGGGGAGTGGGGTGAGTATATTTCAACTCAGTGAGTAACAATAATAAACAACGACTGGAAGTGAGAACACCTGTACTATCACTATACAGTTCTAAGGGTAACCTCACAGGTAAGTCATCACTATAATGAATACCCCCAATATCCAATCCACATCTATGCCATCTAGGTCCCACACTGACCACATTCTCACTCATACCACTACGGTATACAGCTATCTCAATATATATGGAGACATATACATATGTCTATATCATATCAGTATTTTAGTATATATATGAATAACCATAAGTATAATGCTGCGGCGTGCAGCCCACTCCAATACATATACCGCTGCCGCGTGCAGCCATTTAACGTCGACGGCGCTCACTGGGGGTGTGTGCAGACTTCGGAGGGGCTCCTTAGGCCCAAGCGCTATGATACAGTGGCGTGCAGCCAGGTCCACCATATATTACTGCGGCGTGCAGTCCGATCCAAATTATATATATATACATATAATATTATACTACCGCGCTCACTGGAATGTGTGCAGACTCAGACTCCGAAGGGGCTCCTACAGCCCAAGCGCAATAATACTGCGGCGTGCAGTCCGTCCCATATGTATATTACTGCGGCGTGCAGCCCGATCCAATATATATACTGCTGCGGCGTGCAGCCCGATCCAATATAGGTATATATATATATAATACCTCGCAATGGGTCCTCGACCCTATCCCAGTTAATATAGACCTGGCCTCTCAGGCTCACTCAGCTAGAATAAGGAATGTCTACCTCCAAGTACACATCTAGTATTGGCTCATGATATGCTATACAGTTATAACTATGGCCGAGTTTATGTATCCAACATGATATACTACGGCTGGGTGTATGTAGCCAGCATGATATAAGGGTCACCTAATTCTACAGGTCCCCTAATGTTCTACAAATCGGCACAAGGCCCCAAACATGGCTATTAGCCCAACTATACATTTATAATCTCATTATCAGTCATAATACACAGAATACTATTAGTCGGGAATGACCAAGTCCAATCCCCAAATCACAATGCCACCACGCCCGTCTCATGACGTGTGTCTCATCTCTACATAGCACTGTAAAGTGCAAGTACGGGGTTTCAAACCCTCAGTACATTATTTATTACCACCACTCACCTCGATCCGATAGAAGCCTTAATCCGCCTTGCGCTCGCCTCGCAATTCAATCACCTTGAATGCCGAATCTGCTCAAAATCAATGAGAATACATCAATATAGGCTAATTAAACACAACCCATTTCGAAATAACTCAATTTACATCAAAATTCCCAAAGTTGCCAAAACCCGAGCCCCGGGCCCACATTCCGAAAATTTACGAAATTCACATTTCTGGAACCCTCGTCTCGCCACGAGTCCGTACATATAAAATTTACCAAAATTGGAGTTCGATTGGCCTTTCAAAACCCAAATTTTCGTTTTCAATATCTAGGCCACAATCCTTCACAATTTCAACCCAAATTCATGAAGATTGATGTTAATCCTACCATAAAATGATGTTTTTGAGTCAAGAAACTTACCTCCGATGAATACCCGATGATTTCCCAGCCGTTTTCCCGTGATTTCTTCTCTCTAGGGCTTGAAAATGGTGCTTTGGGGTGTATGAACCCGTAATGAAATGTTTCTGGACTTAAACACACTGCCTGGGCCATTTACTCTACGCAATCGCAGCACTGGGCGTGCGATCGCGATGCACAAAAATTCTGGCTGCCAACTTTCCTCTACGCGATCGCGTGAGCCTGGACGCGATCGCAGTGCTCAACTCAGCGACCCTGCGCGATCGCATCAAAGGGGTCGCGGATCGCACTGCTCAAGAACACGACCTTACGCGATCGCATCGACCGACCCGCGATCGCGATGCACAAACACTCAACCTCACGCGATCGCATCGCTACTTCTGCGATCGCGAAGAGCAATCTCCCAGCCTCATCTCGATACCCTACGCGATCGCAGTCTCAACCTTGCGATCGCAGAACTTCCCAGCTTAACCCTACGCGATCGCAGACCTAGCTTCGCGATCGCGAAGCACAAAAATCGTCTGCATTTATTGCAGCAGAAACAGCAGTGCCTTTGGCACAAATTGGTCCGTTTGGACCCCCGAATTCATCCCGAGGCTCCCGGACCCCAACGAAAACCACCAACATACTCCAAAACACGATACGAACTTGTTCCAATCATAAAAACACCATCCTAAACATCAAAATCACCAATTACACACGGATTCAAGCCTAAGTTTCTTTAAAATTTCTGAATTGCTCATTCAATCAAAAACCCGACCAAATGATGTCCGAATGACCTGAAAATTTGCAGGCATATCCAAAATCACCTAACGAAGCTACTGCAACTGTCGGAATTCCATTCCGACCCCTGATCAAAATCTCACCTACCGTTCGGATTTCGCCAAAATTCAACCTTAGCCAATTCAAGCCTAAAACTACACCGGGTCTCCAAATTCAATTCCGATTGCTCTCCTAAGTCATAAATGATCTCCCGAAACTAGTCGAATCATCAAAATCTGATTCCGATCACTCTAACTCGATAGTCAACTCTAGGTTGACTTTCCATATTCAAACTTCCTTCAAACATGCTATTTGCTTCATTTTCAATTCAATTCACTCCTAACTCACCCGATAGGCTCTAACACTGATATAAAAGCAATAAAACATGTAATTGCAACATGACGGGGTGGTAATTCCCGTAACGATAGGCCGGGTCGTTACATTCTCCCCAACTTAAACAATCGCTCGTCCTCGAGCGTACCGAGAGTTGTACTAGAAGCAACCCAATAGCTGAATGACCTTACCAAGCATATATTAGGGCGATCATACGTCACCCTATCTCACATAAGTCCAAAAACACCATATAGTCAAAATTTCACGGACCATCTGGACCATAAATCACATTGCACTTTCTGAAATCATATGCCAAATGCAAATCCCATGCCTATACTCAGGATACACTCGAATCCAATGCAATAACCTATATTCACTACTCCGGGTGAGATCATACGATGTATCAAACAACCCAATCACTCGAGACAATAGTCTCTAATCACACAATTTCCCATGATAACCAAATACCAACCGAAAAACCCTTTTTCGTTAGATAGAGTCTTGTTCCAACACCTTCATATCATGCCCACGGCAACCGAACACGCGATATATCGAACCCATCTCTCGGGTCAACCATTCATGAATCCATTTCCCTTTTAATTGATACTACAACAGAATTTTGGAGTCGAACCTCAATATTACCTTTCTAACCAGTTGAAATCACATATACTCACACTCATTATTGGCTCCAATGATCATTTCGATTATAACACACCGCACTGGTGATATGACACCTCAACACCGGCCTAAGCCACGATGAGCACAACACAGGCTCCAATAAGAAACGTCTGATCATACTCAAATCCTAACAACCAACTCAAACAAAAGAGCCGTAGCTCAATTCCTCTATACCATCATAACATAAAACTGAGATCTCGTCTCACATCATAGGAATAAAGTACCTAACTCCTTCTCGAAAGGTCATAACATCACGTGGCCTTGCCACAACTCATGATTCTATCCAAACACTATTACTCATGGAGCACCTCAAGTCACCATGCTCAAAACGGTCAGCCACACACATATCTAGGTCTGAACTCAAGCAATCAATCACACCTGCGGTGATACAATGATATACGCTATCAAATCTTGAAAGGACACCACCGATGTGCTATTCCCGAGCGATGCCCAATACGGACTATTCCTCAGAAGCTAGGAAGTACTGTATACACGGTAACATACCACTAACTACATTTTCACAATATTCTGTTGCGGCGTGCAACCCGTTCCAACAACATACATGTGGCGGCGTGCCACCCGATCCAGATACCATACATGTGGCGGCGTGCCACCCGACCCAAATACTATACCTGTGGCGGCATGCCACCCGATCCACGAATACACCTAGCAAAGGGAATGCACATCGAGACAAGTCGCTCATCGCAACAACATATACATAGCCTCAAGCTCGGCCACCTGCATTGCACCCGTCAAAGTTCCCCAATACTGGAACTGAAACAATGGTAGATACCTCTACACTAACATCCGCCCCTAAGGTCCAATTAACAAAGCAATACCTACCAACTGTCCGCTGGTCCTGGGTACAACTACTCTGTTGGAGCATACTTTGATGTTTTTCTGCTACGCAATTTGTGTCATTTTCCGACATAGTTCATATCACATTAGTCTGGACAAACTAGCCCAATGACGACCATTAAGCAATCAAGTATCATAACCCAAGTTGAGAGAAAAAGCCATTAGAGCTTCTGATTTTCGATAATCACAAAACGGTGTCGATACTCATGATATACAACCACTGCATAGGCGGACTAACGAGAACTTCAAGTCTCCAACACATATACAACACATGAATCACAATACCTGGTTCCACACTCCACCGTACGAATACATAACGCACATCAAGCGTCCATTCATACCACGACGGCCATTCAGAAATTTCACTATGCCATCAACGATTCAGTTATTATAGTCGATCCAACAAGAGAATACCACCATACCACTAGATATCATCATTTTACATTACCTTGTCCTTTTTGGATCATATTCCCTGCCAAGTTAATAGAATAGCAGTATCATTTTCTTAAATTATCGGAAAGATCGATTCTTAATTCACCTGCAGCTGTCCGCGCTGCTCAATAATTTTATTGACTTCCCATATATTATGAACCGATCTCAAAACCTTGAATATACCCTTATCAACTTTCCATAACACATCGTGTATACCATATCACACTAAGACAACATGGAAATTCATATCCCTTTCCTCCGCCTCAATATCGGTGCACTCCAATAGTCAAGGACTTTCGTGATCCCATATAGAAGAAAAACTCATTACACATTCCACGCTTCGCATACCGACAGGAATATACTCATCTTCAAACCATGATAAAACACATCACGAACTATTTCTTCCCATTCGTTGCATAAGTTTAACTGCCAGGACTGAGTCCTTATACCCATATCAAGTTACACAACTGCCGGCACTCAAGAGCTTTGCTGCAATGTCTGCAAGACTCATTATTTCAACCACATACCAGGAATCAATCGTATTCCTTTTTATACCATTCTGGTTTATTAACAAGTTGTTCCATTTACCCAGTTTCCTTTCTGATTCATCTCTAATTTCATATCAGTCTTTACTATAGTACCATAATACATCAACTCATGTTACCACACGAGACTCGTACACAAGACCACACGGTCTAAGACCCAAAGGCCACTAAATACTCTCTCAATGTTAACCAAAAGTACCACATTCTACAATACTTTATTTCGATGAACCTCTTGCGATTTGAATTCGTTATCATTACCTTCCAATACGGATTACATAGAATCCCATCATTCACATAATATAACACAAGTACCGATCTCTTCTAACGAAACCACCATCTTTAGCCACATGCACAATCTTAAGACACCCGACTGTTACAAGTAAAATCTTGAACACCGTAAACAATTCTCGGGCGTCAGTCATCCTTATTCAGCTGTCATTCAACTGTCTTATTGAACAGAACCACTCGTGCCTTATTAGAACTCTGACACTGCAGATCATGATTACATACGGATACAATTAGCTATCTTTTTTTTTTCTATACACCGAACATTCTTTACCAACATAAGTTTACAACACCCTAGTACTTCATCAAATCTACGAAGCACCATAACCTTTACCAGAATTTCCCAACATACTTAGAGACATAATCAACATAGCACACAATAGTGCAATCAGTTAATCAATAGCAACCTCCCCAACTTAGCTCGAAGCCATTCATCAAAGCACTTTCAACCACTCATATCATTATTACTCAAGTGATGCCGAAATGTTAATATGAGATTAAACTCAAGTCATTTACAAGCCTTGACAGAGACTCGAATTATCAGAGACCTTAGCTCTTCTGCAATTCTTGCATATATACATGCACCACCAATAAGCCCACTCTCTTTAGGTGACAGAAATCTTACTAAGTCCCAAATTTTTCCAAAATTTCGGCAGAGTTTCCTTTGTAAATTGGCCTATCCACCTGCCAGAGAATCACCAAACCATTCTAACAATACATCCACAACTCAACAAGATATCACAATGTATTTCAACAACATTAAATCCCATACTATACGAATCATATTATCACAATTTATACTTGAACCTGCGTTGTACCTGCTCGAATCATAACACATATCAAATCACTTTAGTCTTCCTGAGTTTGAACTCGTTCCACTACACATAAGGCACTTTACCTTCCAATTAAGAGGCGATGAGAATATTTCTCACGCCCATAGCTAGGGCTACATATCAAATCACAATAAAGATCAATATTGATCGTATGAACTTCGTAATACCGACTCGCGAAATTAGTACCTTGGTGCTCAAGCCATAGACAAGGATCTGGCCTCAAGTCCTCCCGACTGGCCCAACATGAATTCACAGAGATTATATCTCGCCCCTCGATCAGGGAATCACAAGCCCTCAAGGCAATTATATTACTTAGCGCTCGAAGCGTACACAGACGTGCGGAAGGAGTTTCAAAAACATATCTCAAGCTGAATCAAGTACGCACGATAAGAATTCCAAGAAATGTGAAGTGTTTCCTAAAGGTTCGCAGCCTCCCGAGGATAAGTACAGGCGTCCCCGTACCGATCCACAAGACTCTACTAACCGGCTCAAGACTCATGAGGCCTAGTAAACCTAGGCTTTGATATCAACTTGTCACGACCCCAAATCCGGTCGTGATGGCGCCCAGCACACTGCTAGGCCAGCCCGACCAATCAACAACAACCACGGAGCCACAAGCTCACTTTATCCAATTTAAGCACAACAGTGATAGACATATTTAAAACAGGGAACCAAGTCCTAAAATATATTAACTCCCATAGACCGAAGGGTCAAGAGTCATGAGCCTCTAAAGAACATAAGTGTAATAAGGTTTACAACCAAAGCTCAGAGCGGAAAGAAATAACAATACATAATCAAAGACAGTAGGAAGGAATATCGGGTCGTGCGGACGACGGCAGCTACCTCAAAGTCTCCATAGAATGGCGATAACACAAGCAGCTGCGATAGCTCAACTGCCCTCCTAATCCTGTATATCTGCACACACAAAAATGCGGGGGAGTGGGGTGAGTATATTTCAACTCAGTGAGTAACAATAATAAACAACGACTGGAAGTGAGAACACCTGTACTATCACTATACAGTTCTAAGGGTAACCTCACATGTAAGTCATCACTATAATGAATACCCCCAATATCCAGTCCACATCTATGCCATCTAGGTCCCACACCTGACCACATTCTCACTCATACCACTACGGTATACAGCTATCTCAATATATATTGAGACATATACATATGTCTATATCATATCAGTATTTTAGTATATATATGAATATACATAAGTATAATGCTGCGGCGTGCAGCCCGCTCCAATACATATACCGCTGCCGCGTGCAGCCATTTAACGTCGACGGCGCTCACTGGGGGTGTGTGCAGACTTCGGAGGGGCTCCTTAGGCCCAAGCGCTATGATACAGTGGCGTGCAGCCAGGTCCATCATATATTACTGCGGCGTGCAGTCCGATCCAAATTATATATATATACATATAATATTATACTACCGCGCTCACTGGAATGTGTGCAGACTCAGACTCCGAAGGGGCTCCTACAGCCCAAGCGCAATAATACTGCGGCGTGCAGTCCGTCCCACATGTATATTACTGCAGCGTGCAGCCCGATCCAATATATATACTGCTGCGGCGTGCAGCCCGATCCAATATAGGTATATATATATATATAATACCTCGCAATGGGTCCTCGACCCTATCCCAGTCAATATAGACCTGGCCTCTCAGGCTCACTCAGCTAGAATAAGGAATGTCTACCTCCAAGTACACATCTAGTATTGGCTCATGATATGCTATACAGTTATAACTACGGCTGAGTTTATGTATCCAACATGATATACTACGGCTGGGTGTACGTAGCCAGCATGATTTAAGGGTCGCCTAACTCTACAGGTCCTCTAATGTTCTACAAATCGGCACAAGGCCCCAAACATGGCTATTAGCCCAACTATACATTTATAATCTCATTATCAGTCATAATACACATAATACTATTAGTCGGGAATGACCAAGTCCGAACCCCCTATCACAATGTCACCACGCCCGTCATAGAACGCGTGTCTCATCTCAATATAGCACTGTAAAGTGCTAGTACGGGGTTTCAAACCCTCAGTACATTATTTACTACCACCACTCACCTCGATCCGATAGAAGCCTTAATCCGCCATGCGCTCGCCTCGCAATTCAATCACCTTGAATGCCGAATCTGCTCAAAATCAATGAGAATACATCAATATAGGCTAATTAAACACAACCCATTTCGAAATAACTCAATTTACATCAAAATTCCCAAAGTTGCCAAAACCCGAGCCCCGGGCCCACATTCCGAAAATTTACGAAATTCACATTTCTGGAACCCTCGTCTCGCCACGAGTCCGTACATATAAAATTTACCAAAATCGGAGTTCGATTGGCCTTGCAAAACCCAAATTTTCGTTTTCAATATCTAGGCCACAATCCTTCACAATTTCAACCCAAATTCATGAAGATTGATGTTAATCCTACCATAAAATGATGTTTTTGAGTCAAGAAACTTACCTCCGATGAATACCCGATGATTTCCCAGCGTTTTCCCGTGATTTCTTCTCTCTAGGGCTCAAAAATGGTACTTTGGGGTGTATGAACCCGTAATGAAATGTTTCTGGACTTAAACTCACTGCCTGGGCCATTTACTCTACGCGATCGCAGCACTGGGCGTGCGATCGCGATGCACAAAAATTCTGGCTGCCCACTTTCCTCTACGCGATCGCGTGAGCCTGGACGCGATCGCAGTGCTCAACTCAGCGACCCTACGCGATCGCATCAAAGGGGTCGCGATCGCGCCGCTCAAGAACACGACCTTACGCGATCGCATCGACCGACCCGCGATCGCGATGCACAAACACTCAACCTCACGCGATCGCATCGCTACTTCTGCGATCGCGAAGAGCAATCTCCCAGCCTCATCTCGATACCCTACGTGATCGCAGTCTCAACCTTGCGATCGCAGAACTTCCCAGCTTAACCCTACGCGATCGCAGACCTAGCTTCGCGATCGCGAAGCACAAAAATCTTCTGCACTAATTGCAGCAGAAACAGCAGTGCCTTTGGCACAAATTGGTCCGTTTGGACCCCCGAATTCATCCCGAGGCTCCCGGGACCCCAACGAAAACCACCAACATACTCCAAAACACGATACGAACTTGTTCCAATCATAAAAACACCATCCTAAACATCAAAATCACCAATTACACACGGATTCAAGCCTAAGTTTCTTTAAAATTTCTGAATTGCTCATTCAATCAAAAACCCGACCAAATGATGTCCGAATGACCTGAAAATTTGCAGACATATCCAAAATCACATAACGAAGCTACAGAAATTGTCGGAATTCCATTCCGACCCCCGATCAAAATCTCACCTACCGTTCGGATTTCGCCAAAATTCAACCTTAGCCAATTCAAGCTTAAAATTACACCGGGCCTCCAAATTCAATTCCGATTGCTCTCCTAAGTCATAAATGATCTCCCGAAACTAGTCGAATCATCAAAATCTGATTCCGAGCGCTCTAACTCGATAGTCAACTCTAGGTTGACTTTCCATATTCAAACTTCCTTCAAACATGCTATTTGCTTCATTTTCAATTCAATTCACTCCTAACTCACCCGATAGGCTCTAACACTGATATAAAAGCAATAAAACATGTAATTGCAACATGACGGGGTGGTAATTCCCATAACGATAGGCCGGGTCGTTACAATCCGGAATCCCACGGGTAACACCGACTAGAAGAGAACATACAACTGTAGCTCTATGTGTAAAGAGTATCTAACAACGAAATGAAGGAAAAACATCTACTAGCACTAATAGAATAGAAGGAAGGCCTCCGGATCTGCGGACGAAGCAGATCATACCTCGAGGTCTCCCAAAGCGCTGCTGAATCACCTGATATAAGCATGTCCTGATGTACCTGGATCTGCACAACAAAAGTGTGCAGAAGAGTAGCATGAGTATACCACGGCGGTACTCAGTAAGTGCCAAGCTTAACCTCGATGGAGTAGTGACGAGGGAGGT
Organism: Nicotiana noctiflora; assembly: GCA_032618575.1. NCBI lineage: Eukaryota > Viridiplantae > Streptophyta > Magnoliopsida > Solanales > Solanaceae > Nicotiana > Nicotiana noctiflora. The sequence continues at coordinate 105,266 of JASVEL010003122.1, forward strand.
TAGGGCCCTACTGAGAGAAATAGTAACATAATGATATTAACAATATTAAGTAGTTTAGATGATAATAACTTTGAAATAACAACAATAAAGTGATTACTACAACCGTCTACAATTAAATAACAACAAGTAACAAACTCAATCAATAACTCAGGATCTCCGGGAATCGAACCCGTAGTCCGTACCAATAACTCAGGATCTCCGGGAACCGAACCCGCAGTCCCTACCAATAACTCAGGATCTCCGGGAATCGAACCCGCAGTCTCTACCAATAACTCAAGATCTCCGGGAATCGAACCCACAGTCCCTACCAATAACTCAGGATCTATGGGAATCAAACCCGCAGTCCCTACCAACACATCAATTAAAGAAAACACATAGGGAGAGTATAATATGTTTAATTACAACTTCACCGAAGCTAGTGCCGACAATTTATCAAGAAGTTCAAGTAAGTCGACTAGGCAATTAAACATGTCGAATCCTAGCTAATCATGCTTTTCTAACTAATACCGGGTAAAATAACGCTTTTATCAGCTAAGAGCGGGAATATCACTAATCGGACAATTCAAGTAAAATGTGTGTTGCAACAACCAGCGCATGTACACGCCCGTCACCTCGCATACTAGGCATTCAAACTATCACATAACATCCTAGAGGTGGAAGTTCCCCCACACGAGGTTAGACAAGCCACTTACCTCAATTTCGGTACAAAACCGCTAAGAGACAACTCTCTTGCCACGAATGTCGGCCTCCACAAGTGTAGTATCTGATAAAAATCAATAGAATCACATCAAAATAGGCCAATTGGGCATTACCCGATCAAAACAACTCAAAATACACTAAAACCCACAAGTTGCCAAAACCCGACTTTTGGTACGCTTATTGAAAAATTACAAAAAATATATATTCGGGTTCCTTATCTCAATACGAGTCCGTGCGTATAAAATTTATCGAAATCGGACTCCGTTTGCCCATCCAAATCAAAGGTTTTTTAAAATTTAGGCCTAGGGCTCAAACGCACCTTTAATCCCCCATTTTCAGTGAAATAATCAAGAATTTCATGATAATATTATGTAATTAAGCCTCAAAACTTACCTCCAACGAACCCCCGATGATTTCTCAGTGCTTCCTCGTGTTTTTCTTCTCTCTAGGGCTCAAAATTATGTTTTGGGTGAATGAACCCGTGAGCCCTCTGTTCTGCAATTTAATTTCACTGCCAGACCCCATTGCTCTACGCGTTCGCGTGAGCTCCCACGCGTTCGCGATGCCCAGCTTCATTTTACTCTTCGCGAATGCGAACGCTCCAACGCGTTCACGATGAACAAATTCCCAGCGCCTGATTTTCCTTCTACGCGTTCGCGGTACCCTTCACGCGAATGCGGTGCACACCCTCACGGACCTACGCGAACGCGACCCCAGGGACGCGATCGCGAAGCACAAGACTCCTGGCCTATGCGAATGCCACACGCCTGACCGTGAACGCGATGCTTTGATCCGCCCGGCCTTCGCGAACGCGGCCCATGCCACGCGAACGCGAAGGGTTAAATGCCTGGGCAGTAACCTGCAATTTTCTGCAGGTTTTGCAAAGTTCAAATTCCCCGGATGATGGTCCGAATTCATCCCGAGGCCCCCGGGACCCCAACGAAAACCACCAACATACTCCACAAGATGTTACGGACTTGTTCCAATCATAAAAACACGTCTAACAACATCAATACCCATAATTCACATCGAATTCAAGCCTAAATTTCTTAAAACTTTCCGAATTGCACATTCGATCTAAAACCCGACCAAACGATGTCCAAATGACCTGAAAATTTGCGAACATATCCAAAATTACATAACGAAGCTACAGAAATTGTTAGAATTCCGTTCCGACCCCCGGATCAAAATCTCACCTATCGTTCGGATTTGCCAAAATTTCAAACTTCGGCGTTTCAAGCCTAATTGAGCTACGGACCTCCAAAATACATTCCGAACGCGCTCCCAACCCCGAAATCACCTAACGGAGCTAATGAAACCATCAGATTTCTGTTCCGAGATCGTCTAAATACTTTTCCAGCTACGGGCCATTTTCTAACTTTAAAGCTCTCATTTAGGAACTAAGTGTCCCAAATTGCTCCAAATTTCAGAACTGACTCTCCCAGCAAACCACAATAGCAGAAATGAACTTGGGGAAACAGTTAAATTGGGGATCGGGGCGTAATTTTCTAAAATGACCGCCGGGTCGTTACATTTTCCCACACTTAAAAGATTCGTTCGTCCTCGAACGAGCATAGAAAACATACCCTGGAGTAGTGAAAAGATGAGGGTACTGGCTGCGCATATCCTGCTTGGTCTCCCAAGTCGCCTCCTCGACCGGCTAGCCCCGCCACTTAACCTTTACCGAAGCGATGTTCTTTGACCTTAGCTTCCTGACCTGCCTGTCTAGAATGGCTACCGGCTCCTCAACATAAGACAGATCTTTGTCTAGCTGAACAGAAGTGAAATCCAACACATGCGACGGGTCACCATGGTATCTCCGAAGCATGGAGACATAAAATACGGGGTGAACTCCGGCTAGACTGGGAGGTAAGGCCAACTCATACGCAACCTCGCCAACACGCCTCAAAATCTCAAAAGGGACAATAAACCTAGGACTCAGCTTTCCTTTCTTCCTGAACCTCATAACGCCCTTCATGGGCGAGACTCGAAGCAGAACCCGCTCACCAACCATAAAAGCCACATCGCGAACCTTCTTGTCCGCATAACTCTTCTGTCTAGACCGGGTTGCACGAAGTCTGTCCTAGATCACCTTGACCTTGTCCATTGCATCCCGAACCATATCAGTACCTACCAGCCTAGCATCGCCCGGCTCGAACCAACCCACGGGAGACCTGCACCTCCTACAAAATATAGAGCCTCATACGGTACTATCTAAATACTGGACTGGTAGCTATTGTTATAAGCAAATTCCGCCAGTGGCAAGAAGCGATCCCACGAACCTCCAAACTCAATCACGCACGCACGGAGCATATCCTCCAAAATCTGAATAGTGCGCTCGGACTGACCATCAGCATGGGGATGAAACGCTGTGCTCAGCTACACCCGAGTACCTAACTCCTACTGTACGGCTCTCCAGAACCGTGAAGTGAACTGAGTGCCTCTATCGGAAATGATGGAAAATGGAATACCATGCAGCCGAACTATCTCCCTAATATAGATCTCCGACAGTCGCTCCGATGAATAAGTAGTGCTCACCGGTATAAAAGGGGCGGACTAGGTCAGCCGATCCACAATGACCCAAATAGAATCAAACTTCCTAACCGTCCGTGGAAGTCCAGATACAAAGTCCATGGTAATGCGCTCCCATTTCCACTCCGGAATCTCAATCTGTTGCATCAATCCACCCGGACGCTGATGCTCATACTTTACCTGCTGGCAGTTGAGGCATCTGGAAACATAATCAACTATATCCCTCTTCATCCGCCTCCACCAGTAATGCTATCTAAAGTCCTGATACATATTAGCGGCTCCCGGATGGATGGAATACCGCGAGATGTGGGCCTCTGCTAGGATCAGTCCTCGAAGATCATCTACATTGGGCCCACAGATACGCCCCTAGATCCTCATAACTCCATCCTCCCCGATGGTAGCATCTCGAGCATCACCACACTGAACTCTATCCTGAAGGACAAGCAAATGAGGGTCGTCGAACTGACGCTCCCTAATGCGGTCAAATAGAGAAGACCGAGAACCCGGCTGGGCTCCGAAAGATCCAGACTAACAAACTGCCTGGCTAAAGCCTGAACATCCATCGCCATAGGCCTCTCCGAAGTTGGTAGATACGCCAAACTCCACAAACTCTCTGCTCGACGACTCAAGGCATCAGCAACCACATTAGCCTTGCCCGGATGATAGAGAATAGTCATATCATAGTCCTTTCGTAGCTCCAACCATCTCCTCTGACGCATATTCAGGTCCTTTTGCTTAAGCAAGTGCTGCAAACTCCGATGATCAGTGTAGATCTCACAACGAACCCCATATAAGTAATGACGCCAAATCTTCAAGGCGTGAACAATGGAAGCTAGATCTAAATCATGAACAGGATAGTTCTTCTCATGCACCTTCAGCTATCTGGACGCGTAGGAAATCACCCTACCGTCCTGCATCAATACTGCGCCGAGTCCAACTCGTGAGGCATCACAATATACAGTATAGGACCCCGAACCTGTAGGCAACATCAATATAGGGGCCGAAGTCAAAGCTCTCTTGAGCTTCTGAAAGCTCGCCTCACACTCGTCTGTCCACTGAAAAGGGGCACCCTTTTGGGTCAACCTAGTCATAGGTGCTGCAATCGAAGAGAACCCCTCTACGAAACGACGGTAATAGCCCGCCAAACCAAGGAAACTGCGAATCTCAGTAGCGGAGGAGGGCCTAGGCCAACTCTACACGGCCTCCACCTTCCTCGGATCTACTCGTAAACCATCACTCAACACCACGTGGCCCAAAAATTCCACTGAATTCTACCAGAATTCACATTTAGTGAACTTGGCATATAGCTGTTTCTCCCTCAGAATCTGAAGCACTATCCTCAAATGCTGCTCATGCTCTTTCCGACTCTGGGAATATACTAGAATATCATCAATGAAGACAATCACGAACGAGTCCAGATAAGGCCTGAACACACTGTGCATCAAATGCATAAAGGCTCCTGGAGCATTAGTTAGCCCAAAAGACATCACGAGGAACTCATAGTGGCCATACCGAGTCCTGAAGGTAGTCTTCGGGATATCTAGCTCCCGAATCTTTAACTGATGATACCCAGAGCGCAAATCAATCTTAGAAAACACATGTGCGCCCTGTAGCTGGTCAAATAAATCATCAATGCGGGGCAAAGGATACCGGTTCTTCACTGTAACCTTGTTCAGCTGACGATAGTCAATACACATACGCATAGAACCGTCCTTTTTCTTCACAAACAATACAGGAGCACCCCAAGGCGAAACACCGGGTCGAATGAAACCCTTACCCAATAACTCCTGTAACTGATCCTTCAACTCCTTCAACTCAGGAGGAGCCATACGGTACATTGGAATAGAAATGGGTTGAGTGCCCGGTAACAAATCAATAGCAAAATCAATATCTTTGTCGGGCGGCATGCCCGGGAGATCAGCTGGAAATACATCAGCAAAGTCACGTACCACAAGAATGGAATCAATAGAGGGAGTGTCAATACTGACGTCCCGCACATAAGCTAAATAAGCAGCACACCCCTTCTCAACCATACGCTGAGCTCCGAGGAAGGAAATGACACGGCTAGGGGTGTGATCTAGAGTACCACTCCACTCAATACGTGGAATGCCTGGCATAGCCAGCGTCACGGTCTTGGCGTGACAATCAAGAATAGAATAATGGGGCGACAACCAGTCCATGCCCAGAATAATATCAAAATCGACCATCCCAAGCAACAATAGATCGGCTCTGGTCTCAATATCACAAATGGTAACCAAACAAGACCGATATACATGGTCCACAGCCAATGAATCACCCACCGGAGTAGAAACATAAATGGGGGCACTCAAAGAATCCCGAGGCACACCCAGATGAGGAGCAAAGTAAGAAGACACATACGAAAAGGTGGAACCAGGGTCGAATAGAACCGATGCCTCCCGGTGACTAACCAGAATAATTCCTGTGATAATAGAATCAGATGCAAGAGCCACAGCGCGATCAGGAATAGCATAGAATCTAGCATGTCCCCCCTCTCGAGGGCGGCCTCTGGAACCCTGACCCCCGCCCCTGGCTGGCTGGGCACGTGGAGTGGCAGGTGGAGTTGGAATGATGTCCTACTGGCCCTGAGAACCACGCTGATACTGCGAAGACTGAGGAGGGGCTCCCCTCCTACGCCTGGGGCACTCCCTAACCAGATGGCGAGTATCCCCGCACCCAAAGCAAGCTCTGGAAGGACACGGTGACTGTGACTGCCCGGCCTCACCCCCGCTAGTCTGACCACTGGAAGGACCCCGCGCGGGAGGTGCATTGGAAACTAGGGAAGCATAATAAGGCTCCTGAGGTACTGGAAGAGTTGAAGTGCTACCGGCTGCTGGTAAAGCTGAGTGAACTGGTCGATCGGAATAACCTTATCCAAAATGACCGGCTGCCGAAGTGCGGGCACTAGAGAAATGGCCCGACTCACGAGACCTCTTGTCCTCCCTCTCTCCCCGCTAACTATGGAGCATACTCTCTATCGTCCTGGCAATGCTCACCACTTGCTGACAAGGTATATCCATCTCCAACTCCCTGGCCATGCTGGACCGGATCGGCGGAATCAGGCCCTCAATAAATCTCTGAACCCTCTCCCGGACTGTGGCTACCAAAGCCAGTGCATGCTTGGCTAGATGGGTAAAGCTGATAGCATACTCTGATACTGACATGGAACCCTATCGCAACCACTCAAACTCCAAGTGCCAAGAATCCCTAAGGCTCTGGGGAACAAACTCCCTCAAAAACAGATCTGAAAACTGCGTCCAGGTCGATGAAGCAGACTCTTCTGGACTGTCCAACTCATATGTGCGCCACCAATTGTAAGAGACCCCACGAAACTGAAAAGCAGTGAAGGAAACCCCGCTGGTCTCCACAATCCCTATAGTACGAAAAATACAATGACACTCCTCCAGAAAACCCAATGCATCATCTGAAGCCAACCCACTGAACACTGGAAGGTCATATTTCTTGGACCTCTCCAATCTACGCTGCTCATCCTCAGCGGCAGCTTGCTCACCTCCGGGCTGTGCCGGGGCGGCAGGAGGCATAACAAAAACCTCTAGAACCTGTCCCACTGGCACACGCTGCTCCGGTGTAACGGCTGCAGGAGTCTGGGCCCCTCCCCCAGCCTGAGATGTAGCTGCGACGAGAGGAAGCAATCCTGCCCGAGCTAAAGTGGTATACATACTCATGAACTGGGCCAGGGTCTCCTGTAGTGCTGGAGTAGTAGCAGCTGTAGTCGGTGTACCAGGTGCCTACGCTCCAACCTGGTCTACCTGTGGCACCTCAGCAGCGGCGCGCGTGGGTGCTATGGCTGCACCTCGGGTGCGTCCTCGTCCTCTACCTCGGCCCCGCCCTCTGACGGCGGCAATAGGGGGCGCAGGTACATGATCGTCGCGAGTAGCACGTGTCCTCACCATCTATGAGAGAATAGAAAGAAATAGTTTAGATTTGGTGCCAAAAATGTCGCACGACAAGGAATCCAAAAGAAATGAAGAGTTTCCTAAATAGTTACATAGCCTATCGTAGATAAATACAGATGTCTTCATATCGATCAGCGAGACTTTAAGTAACCGGTCTGTGTCCCGTGACTCCTATGAACCTAGAGCTCTAATACTAACTTGTCACGACCCTAGTTCACCAATCATGAACATGTCGTGATGGCACCCAGTCCCCATGACTAGGTAAGCTTAACACGTTGCGGAATATACCAGTTTATGAATATTTAATAAGAATTAGCGGAAAATAAGATAAAAGGGATGTAATCCATGCCGCTTGGCACATACACCCGTCAAATACACTGTATAAAACACCACCAAGATCCGGAATCCCACGGGTAACACAGACTAAAAGAGAACATACAACTGTAGCTCTATGTGTAAAGAGTATCTAACAACGTAATGAAAGAAAAACATCTACTAGCACTAATAGAACAGAAGGAAGGCCTCCGGATCCGCGGACGTAGCAGATCATACCTCGAGGTCTCCCAAGGTGCTGCTGAATCACCTAGTATGAGCCTGTCCTGATGTACCTGGATCTTCACAACAAAAGTGTGCAGAAGAGTAGCATGAGTACACCACGGCGGTACTCAGTAAGTGCCAAGCCTAACCTCGATGAAGTAGTGACGATGGAGGTCAGGGCTCTACTGAGAGAAACAGTAACATAATGATATTAACAATATTAAGCAGTTTAGATGATAATAACTTTGAAATAACAACAATAAAGTGATTACTGCAACCGTCTACAATTAAATAACAACAAGTAACAAACTCAATCAATAACTCAGGATCTCCGGGAATCGAACCCGCAGTCCCAACCAATAACTCAGGATCTCCGGGAATCGAACCCCCAGTCCCTACCAATAACTCAGGATCTTCGAGAATCGAAACCGCAGTCCCTAACAATAACTCAGGATCTCCGGGAATCGAACCCGCAGTCCCTACCAATAATTCAGGATCTCCGGGAATCGAACCCGTAGTCCCTACCAACACATCAATTAAAGAAAACACACAAGGAGAGTATAATATGTTTAATTACAACTTCACCGAAGCTAGTATCGACAATTTATCCAGAAGTTTAAGTAAGTCGACTAGGCAATTAAACATGTCGAATCCTAGCTAATCATGCTTTTCTAACTAATACCGGGTAAAATAATGCTTTTATCAGCTAAGAGCAGGAATATCACTAATCGGACAGTTCAAGTAAAATGTGTGTTGCAACAACCAGCACATGTACACGCCCGTCCCCTCGCATACAAGGCATTCAAACTATCACATAACATCCTAGGGGTGGAAGTTCCCCCACACGAGCTTAGACAAGCCACTTACCTCAATTCCGATACAAAACCGCTAAGAGACAACTCTCTTGCCACGAATGTCAGCCTCCAAAGGCGTAGTATCTGATAAAAATCAATAGAATCACATCAAAATAGGCCAATTGGGCATTACCCGATCGAAACAACTTAAAATACACCCAAACCCACAAGTTGCCAAAACCCGACTTTCGGTACGCTTATCGTAAAATCACGAAAAATATATATTCGGGTTCCTTATCTCAATACGAGTCCGTGTATATAAAATTTATCGAAATCGGACTCCGTTTGCCAATCCAAATCAAAGATTTTTTAAAATTTAGGCATAGGGCTCAAACCCACCTTTAATCCCATTTTCAATGAAATAATCAAGAATTTCATGATAAAATGATGTAATTAAGCCTCAAAACTTACCTCCAACGAACCCCCGATGATTTCTCAGTGCTTCCTCGTGTTTTTCTTCTCTCTAGGGCTCAAAATTATGTTTTGGGTGAATGAACCTGTGAGCCCTCTGTTCTGCAATTAAATTTCACTGCCAGACCCCATTGCTCTACGCGTTCGCGTGAGCTCCCACGCGTTCGCGATGCCCAACTTCATTTTACTATTTGCGAACGCGAACGCTCCAATGCATTCGTGATGAACAAATTCCCAGCGCCTGATTTTCCTTCTACGCGTTCGCGGTACCCTTCACGCGAACGCGGTGCACACCCTCACGTACCTACGCGAACGCGACCCCTGGAACGCGATCGCGAAGCTCAAGACTCCTGGCCTACACGAACGCGATCCCCAGTCACGCGATCGCGATGCTTTGATCTGCCTGGCCTTCGTGAACGCGGTCCATGCCACGCGAATGCGAAGGCTTAAATGCCTGCCAGTGATCTGCAATTTTCTGCAGATTCTTGCCAAGTTCAAATGCCCGGTTGATGGTCCAAATTCATCCCGAGGGCCCCGGGACCCCAACGAAAACCACCAACATACCGCACAACATGTTACGGACTTGTTCCAATCATAAACAGACGTCTAACAACATCAAAACCCATAATTCACATCGAATTCAAGCTTAAATTTCTTAAAACTTTCCGAATTGCACATTCGATCTAAAACCCGACCAAACGACGTCCAAATGACCTGAAAATTTGCGAACATATCCAAAATCACATAACGAAGCTACAAAAATTGTCGAAATTCCGTTCCGACCCCCGGATCAAAATCTCACCTATCGTTTGGATTCGCCAAAATTTCAAACTTCGGCATTTCTAGCCTAATTGAGCTACGAACCTCCAAAATACATTCCGAATGCGCTCCCAACCCCAAAATCACCTAACGGAGCTAATGGAACCATCAGATTTCCGTTTCGAGGTCGTCTAAATACTTTTCCAGCTATGGGCCATTTTCTAACTTTAAAGCTCTCATTTGGGGACTAAGTGTTCCAAATTGCTCCAAATTTCAGAACCGACACTCCCGGCAAACCACAATAGCAGAAATGAACTTGGGGAAACAGTTAAATTGGAGATCGGGGAGTAATTTTCTAAAACGACCGGCCGGGTCGTTACACTAAACTTATCACCTTTCTCGAATACCTAGAAGTGATCTAAGATTTCGGAAAGGGTTTAATTCTTACCACCTTAAGTTGAGTCTTGAAGGTTGAAGAATAAATGCAAGTGTAGCCACACAAGAGTGCAAGAAAAATATCACAAGTTTTATTGATAATAATCTAAATAATCTACCTAAAAACAAAGAAGATACCCCTTTATATAGAGGGTGACCCATCGAAATTATCCTTACATATTAGGAAATAAAGTCCTAAACTACTTTGGACAACAAGTCCAACTAGAATAGGAAAAGGTAAAACTCTAGGAAACCAAAACCAAGTCAATCTTGAAAAGTAATTCTACCAATCTCAGGAAAAAGGAAACTATTAACCTTAACTAACTAGGAAAGCAATAAATATGTCCTAACAAACTAGGAAAGTTTAGGTGCCTTTATGACTCGTGCTCGGACCCCAATCAACCCCCTCTTAAACTTGGACTTTGACCACGAAATGAGTGTAGCACTTAGCTAAATCCTCTACACAATTTTGTAGATCTTCTTCCACCATTAGCGCCTTCTTGATCTCCCATTGAAGCGCAATAATCTTGTCTTGCTTCTCATTAGATTGAGACCTCGTAAATGGCCTTCTTGGAGCTTCTACAGCTTTATCCTTGTCCATGAAGCTATCACCTTCCTGGCTAATAAGGACAATACCGAACATACAAGTTCATAACATGAGCTCGCAATATCAACACCTTGGTGCTCAAGCCATAAGCAAAGATCCGGCCTCCATTCCTCCAGACTGGCCCAAATTCAAAGAGATTATATCTCTCGCCTTGATCGGGGAATCATCAGCCATCAAGGCACATTTGATACTGAGTGCCAATGTGCGCATACAAACGCGTGGAAGAAATTTCAAGAGTTATATCTCAAGCTTAATCAAGTACGCAGGATAAGAATTCTAAGAAAATGAAATTTTCCTACAGGTTCTGCAGTCAAGGATAAATACAGACGTCTCCATACCGATCTGCGAGACTCTACTAAACTTGCTCATAACTCATGAGACCTAATAACCTAGGCTCTGATACCAACTTGTCACGACCCAAATCCCAAACTCGATCGTGATGACGCCTCTCGTGAAGACAAGGATAGCCAACAAAACAAATGATTCTTTTATTTTTACAGTTATTTAACATTTATAAAGCTAAAACATGATTAGCATAATCAAAAGTGCGGAAAACAACGATAACAACTGGGAACCATCCTGTCACAGCCCGACATCGGGGTGTCACTAGTCTTGAGCTACTATGGAGTTCACTAAAGTACTACAAGTCTAGAAATAGGAACAAATCTAAAAGTAACATGAACAACATAAAATAAGGGAGAGGATCTGGTGCCACGGATGCTAGCGGTCACCTGGCTACACTATGATAACAAATCTTCAATCAGCTCAAAACCAGCTACCGGGTGGTCAAGTACCTGCATCTACACACGAGGTGAAGGGAGTAAAGTGACTACTCCAACTCAATGAGTAATAAGAGTAAATAACAACTGAGCTGCAATAAACCATGTAAAGAAAATCAACATGCTATATCGTACAGTGTAACCATTAAGAAAATAGGGAAAACCTAAAAATCCTTTAGTAAATATCTTGACTCAGTTCAAAACCTTTTTTTGAGAATATCTTTCCCCAACAGTTAAGCAATTCAATGCGGAAGAGGTAGTTCAAGTCAGCACAGAAAGCATCCCCTCGGGCACAAACAAGTATGCATAATTGAGGTCATAAACTCGCCCTTCAGGCAATATTTTTGTTCCTGGTCAGCCATTGTTACCCGAACCGTTTACATCATACAGTGTCAATGTTACCACTGTCTCAAATTTATCCTCTTTAAATGTGATTAGACAATATCAGAACAACAAATAAATATCTCAAGAAATAACACAACAACAACAACAAAAAATGCACAAAAGCATTAATGCAATGCAATGCATATGATAGTACACTCCGGTACCCATTGTGGCGTGCAGCCCGATCCATTTAACGTCGACGATGCTCACTGGGGGTGTACAGACTCCGGATAGGCTCCTACAACCCAAATGCAATATCAGCCATGTCTTGGCTTCAAACAGTCTCTTGGCCTCAATATCAATATATCACCAATGCGGCGTGCAGCCCGAGCCATCCATATATTTAGAAAACACTATAACACTATTGCGGCGCAGCCCGATCCATGCTTAGTCTAGAAATGCACAGACACTTGGGCAATATTAACATGATGGGCCTCAACTCAAAACGTCAATAACATATTGTTTAAGTTTTCAAATCTAAGAACAATTGGCTGAGTTTGCAAAATAGTATTAAACCTTAGGTCGAGATCAAATAATATGCAAGTAATGCAAAATTAGTGATGTCAACCCCCAAGGGATTCACATAGTTGGCACGAAGCCCCAAACATGGCAATCAGACAAAAATATGATGATAACAAATAATTTTAGTCTAATACGTGGTAAAAATCAACAACTGAGGCGGACCAATATACAATCCCCCAACAGTGCTCTACTCCACGCTTATATGCGGCGTGCAAGTCACCTCCAAACAGCACTATGATGTGCAAATCAGGGGTTACAAACCCTCAGGATATAGTTTACAAGTATTACTGTCACAACCCTGGTTCACCAATCATGAACCTGTCATGACGACACCCAGTCTTAGCGACTAGGTAAGCCTAACACAATTGCGGAATTTATAGCCTTTACGAATAACAAGAAAAATAAAAGTGGATTAACATAGAATAATGTAATAGGTGCCGCTTGGCACATACACTTTATCACAATTACTGAAAATATAACCTCCAAGACCTGAAAACTTACGGGTAAACACAGGCTAAAGAGTGTAAAACTGTGGCTCTATCCTCCAAGAGTATCTATACAACTGAAACAAAGGGAAATGAACTAATATTACTAAGCAAGATCAGAATGAGACTCTCCGAATCTGCGGACGCAGCAGATGCATACCTCAAGTCTCCTAAAATAGCTCTGCGATCACCGGTAGTGTGCATGATCAGATGAACCTGGATCTGCACAACAAAAGTGTGCAGAAGAGTAGCATGAGTACACCACGGCGGTACTCCGTAAGTGCCAAGCCTAACCTCGATGGAGTAGTGACGAGGAAGGTCAGGGCCCTACCGATAATAATATTAACAACAAAAATCGAACCGTGTAAAGTAGGAGTAAATTTGAAATAAAAGAAAATAAGATAGAAACTACAATTCATTGACAGTCAAGCTAAACAAGGAAAAATAACACAACAAGTATAGGATAAAAATCACAGGATCTATGGGAATTGAAACCGCAGTCCATTAAACTCAGTAGCACATGATCTCCAGGAATTAAACCCGCAGTCCATTTATATCAGTAGCTAGGATCTCCGGGAATTGTACCCACAGTCCATTTATATCAGTCTCCAGGATCTCCGGATATTGAACCCGTAGTCCATTTATATCAGTAATACTGGATCTCTGGGAATCGAACCCGCAGTCCACAGAACAAACACAACCAAACAAGGAGAATACGAAGAGAAAAATGAAATACACTACTACGATTAACAATTAAATTCAATCTTAACATGTTCCACGTAATTTCAATTAAGACAAATAGGCATTTAGACAGTTAATCCTATCTAATCATGATCCTATAAGTAACATAGGATAAGTCTTACATTTAACCCAGTCAAATAACAGAGATAACATCGATTGAACAATTCAAGTAAAGCGGATTTTCAACAATTTGCGCAAGTACACACCTGTCATCTCGCGTACAAGGCATTTAAATCAACACATAATATATCCTAAGGGGAGAGCCCCCAAACAAGGTTAGACAAGCCACTTATCTTAACCCGGTACAAAACCGCTAAGAAATAATTCCCTTGCCACGAGTATCCAACTCCGAGTGGCCCAAATCTTTTAAAACCATTTACATAGTGTAAATAACATCACAAGTAACTGATTACACTATTAAAATTTAGGCTTAAGCGCAAAAAATGGGTAAAATAACAAAACTACCCCTCCAGCCATCGACTCAAAATCAAAATATTTTTACGTTTCCAGAACCCTCGTACTCACACGAGTCTAACCATATAAAAATCTCCCAAATCAGAGGTCAAATACCCCCTCAAATCATCAAAATTATTTCTAAGAAATTTACCCCAAGTTTCATCCAAAATTAATGGAGGAATTCGAGTTTAGATTAGTGAATATTAATCATAAGGGAGTAAGGAATTGTTACCCAATAATTGCCTCTGAAAAACCCTCGAAAAATCTCCCAAAACCAAGATCCCTAGCTTGAGTTTGAGCAAAAATGGAAAAACCCTCATATTTAAAATAATATATTCTGCCCAAGTATTTGTTCAATGCGATCGCATACAAGGGATTGTGATTGCGTGGAGTAAAATTTGAAGCCCCCAAAATTGTACTATGCAATCGAAATTAATACACTGCGATCGCATGAAGGCCTATGCGATCGCATAGAAGAAATGGACCCTTAAGGCACAGACTCAAATTACACTTTGCGATTGGGGACAAGGAATGCAATTACATTGAAGAAGGAAGCAGACCTATGCGATCGCGGACTGGACAATTGCGATCGCATTGAAGAAATTAGGATCCCTCACCAGACACTATGCAATCACGGGGAAACATATGCGATCGCATAAAGTAAATGTCTGCAATAGAAAATCTTCAATGCTCATAACTCCGGAATTGATTCGTTGAGCATCCGAAACACACCCAAGGCCCCCGGGATCTCAACCAAACCCACAGACATGACCCATAACATTGTTCAAACTTGTTCAAATCCTTAAACCGCATAATATAACGCCAAAATCGTGAATTAAACAAGGATTCAAGCCTATGAACTTTGAATTCTAACCAAACACATTTTCGATCAAAAACCTATCCAAAACTTGTCCGAATGACTTGAAATTTTGCGCGCAACTCCAAAATGACAAGACGAAGCTACAACAACTTTTGAAATCGCAAACCGACCCACGGAACAAAAATTCACTATCGGACCGAAATTTCAAAATTTTCAAACTTCGGCATTTCGAGCCTAAATGAGCTACGGACCTCCAAAATACATTCTGAACACGCTCCCAACCCCAAAATCACTTAACGGAACTAACAAAACCATCGAATTTCCATTCTGAGGTAGTCTTAACACTGCTCCGAATACAGACTATTTTACAACTATTAAGCTCTCATTTAGGGACTAAGTGTCACAAAAAACTCCAAACTTCAGAACAAAACATCCCGGCAAACCAAAATAGTAGAAATGGACTTAGCAAAAGCAGGTAATGGGAGATCAGCGTGTAAATTCCAAAAATAACCGACCGGGTCGCTACAATTACTCACCTCAAACCGGTGAAATCTCTAGCCCGCAACACCTTTGCCCCTCTAATCGGCCTCCACGCACGTCGAATCTAGCCAAAACCACATGTGAGCACGTGATTTTTACCCTACACATGAGTTATTCCTATAAAATTCAAAATAACTGATTTTTCCTTATTTTTAAATTTTGTGTGAATTTTCTGTTAATTGTTTGCATGTTATTTGTGTGTGATAAAGAAAAAAAATATACAAAAATACATTTTAGAGATTAAATTCTCATGTAGTAGATATTAATTCATTTTAACAAAATAAAGAAAAATCAAAAAATAACATTAGTTTGCTTTTAAATTGAAAATTGTCAAAAAAGAGGTAATTAGTTTAATTTTCAATAAGTTCCAAATAATAACAAAATTGGAAAAAATATAGAAAATACAAAACAAAATTGAAATACAATAAAATACCAAAAAAATACAATAAAAGGGGGCTGAAATTAGGATAAAACCCAGCTGCCCATACCCAGTTGCCTAGTAGCCCAAACGCCCCTAGCCCATATCAGCAGATCACGCCCAGCCCAAGACGCCCCAGCCTGCCCAGACCCAATCCAAAAGACCCTACCCGGTTCCCCCTTTTGTCCAATCTCAACCGTTAATTCAATTCTAATCCAACGACTGCAAGTTTATAATTGCATTTAATATACTCAAAGAGACAACCTTAGTCACCTTGTCTTTTTAATCTCAAACTCCCACAGACGCCTCATCTCTTTATCTCCATTGCCGCCGCTAGGGTTCCGCCACCCACGGCGGCGGTCAGCCTCCTTTCCGGCCAAAACCAACACCAAACAACTCCCCATCTCCTCCTCATCCCACTTCTCCAAAGCATATCCTTCAAACATCAACCAAACGTCTAAAAACTAAACCCTAATCGCGCCGCCACCCACCTCCCACGGCGGCGCCGCCTAAAAAACCCACAAAACACTCACCCCATTATTCTTCTAGCGTTACATACGATGTTTCAAGAAATTTGAAGTCCAAAAGCCGTCGGAAATTCAAAATACAAAGCAAGAAATTTTCAAGAAAACGGATACCGGTTTGTCAAGACTCGAAAAGATTCAAGAAGAGATGAAGAAAGATGAAGAAACCAGAAAAAAAAATGAAGAAAAAACAGAAAAATTTACGAAAAAAAGCTAAGTCTTCTTCTCTGTTTCTTTGTTTTTGTTTAATTTGTTTGTCTGCATTTTCTTGTTTTCTTTATATAACCAAAGAAAAATAGAGTCATTAGTTTTGAAGATTAAATAGATTTTGATAATCTTAGTATGATTCTGTGTTGATTCGAATAAGTGTTAGTATAATTTTTGGAATTAGTTAATCGGTATTAACTTTTGTTTTCTTTTCTGATTTTTGATTTCTGTTAGTTTCTGATTCTTAGACTTTTAGATTTTCTGTTAAATTTCTGTTAGATTCTAATTTATGTTAGTTTGAATCGTGTTAGACCTTTAGATTTTAATCGTGTTAGACTTTTAGATTCTAATTTCTGTTAGCTTGAATTTAGTTTCTCAGATTTAATAAAGTGAAATTTTACAGTAAAGATCCGACTGAGATTTTTGACATGTTGATAATGGGAGTCTGTTTCGATCCTGTTTTGACATTCAAGTTGATGAATTGTGATTGTCGGAATTGATTTGTTAGTTTAATTGTAATTGGTTTGAATTTGTTATTGATTAACACCTAGGGCGTATTGGTTATAGCTGTTAGAATAAGCGATTTAACTCGATTAGTGAATTCGCCCTTAGACAATTTTAGATTCAAGTTAGGTCGATAGTTAAATCGCATGATTCGTATCCACCTAAGGTGTTTTACTTAATAGATTCAACTGCGATGAATTATTTCGATTAGTAAGACTCACCATTTATCAATTGTTCCCCAGAGTTTTGTTAATTGGATAATTAATCATAAGTGGCTATATTTGTAAGATTGCCTAAGGTTGGTTATAGATGAAATGTGATTTTAATTAGTGAACTAATTTGAATTTAAAGTAGTTAAAAGGGCTAATTGGTTAATTGAACAATAGTCACTTAATTGTGGCTATTTGATAAATACAAATCTGAAAATAGGTTAAAATAAGAGAAAATACAGAATTTAAAGAAGTTAATAAACAGTAAGAAGCAGGGGTAAATGAGGAATAAGAATAGGTATAGTTGTAATAAGGTTAAAAGAAGAAGGGATACAATTGGAATAAGAAATGGTAAAGTTGTTATAAATATAGAGCATTAAGGGCAGTTTGGAGATAAATAAGGGTAGAATTAGTAGCTCCCCTTAGCAAGTAGGGGCACAATAGGAATTCCAAGGAAATGCAATATGGTAGAGTATTCTAGAAGGGGTCTTAGTGTAAACTTTAAATAAATACTTGCACTAACTTGTGCAACAAGCTAAAAATAAGAGGATTGATAAGGAAATTACTCAAATTAAGATTTCCTCCACTTTGGGTCTATAAATAGGCAATTTCAGCCTTAATAAAAGGGGGTTCTTCTGATTTTTAGAGTTTCCTTTGATTTTCAGACTTCTTTTTTATTTAGACTTTCTTTTTGAAATCTGAAAAAACCAGAAAAAATACCACAAAAACAGTGTTAAATTCCAGATCTGAAATTAACATTTTCAGATTCATCTTCTTCTCTTTATCTTCAAATACATATCAAAAAATCCAAAAACAATAATAGAATTAGTCATAAATCAGTGAAGAAATGTAATTACAGTAGTTTGAGTGTGAAGTTTGATTTTTAAACAACTTGAAGTTCTGAAAATTGTCTTCTGGGTTTAACTGTCGATTTCGTTGCTGCTGTTGATTTCATGACTGTTACTGCTGGAATTTGTTCCTGCATCCTGTTGTTGATGCTGTATTTTATTAGATCTAACGGATCTATACTGATTTCAGGTACACATTTGTAATCTCAAGCTTATGGAAATGATTTGAAGTGCTGATCCTTTTCTCTTATTAATGTCTTCTGATTTAGTTCGTTTCCTTTTTTGTAAATTGCCATTGATTTAAGAAGTTGTTATGGATTTAGATGTATTAATGATTGCTTGACAAATGTAATTAGAATGATTGTAAGTTAAAACTAGAACTGTTTGCCGGTTTATCAGCACACATAAGTACTCTCATTTGCTCAGTTATCATACGCTAGTTAGTTTCATTTCTTTGTAATTAGATAATACTATACAATTGCGATAATCTTGGAACAATAGTATGATATAACAACAGATCATATTAGTAATAGCAGTTAATGATGATACAGCTTTGCCTTGTCACGTTAGGTTTGATTAAAAATAAGAAAACAAAATATAATTACAGATATTGTTAGATATTACAATGATTAACAACATTCATTTTACTGTCTCATTCCTTTCAATTTGCCTATTACTGCATTACATTGTGGGTTGCCTAAAACATATATTACAAATCTCCTTAAAGGGCTACGTCTGGGCCATCTATGTTTGGATACATTTGGCCCAGTTGCATGAAGTTTTGCCCAGAACGAGACACTGTCACACGCATGGGGTATCAGCCCAGTTTATTTAATCTCTTTTGTATTGTGCTCATTTTGAGGCCCAAAGCTCTGAACATTCATTTAAATACAACTGAAACAGTCCCTTTAAAATAAATTAGGACCTTGGTTTATTATTACAGACCAATTAAATAGAAAATCATAGTCATGTTAGGATTGACCTTAAATAAAATAATGAGCCGAGCCTCGCCAAACAAAATACACAATTGCGGGGCCCTCAAATAAATTGTTATGAAAATCTTAGACTTGGAAGGACCGTTTAGTGAATTTCACGGTCTTTTCCCGAAGTAAACAAAGACGGAGAATCTTTAGGCACGACTTTAATAAAATTACTTTCCTAAATACGGGTGCGCATTTATGTGACCCAAATCTTATTCTCGGCGAAACTGAAACGCATTAAAGTCACAGGCGTACTGGTTGCGGTGTGACTCGAAATGTGTTTTCGTGACGTCGCAATTCTTCTAAAATTAAAAGAGGAACATTAAAAGCACATAATTGAAATATATAAAGAAATCAGATAAAAACAAATATCGCAGTTGAGCGACCGTGCTAAAACCACGGAATCCGGGAGTGCCTAACATCTTCTCCCGGGTTAACAGAATTCCTTATCCAGGTTTCTAGTTTCGCAGAATGTAATACAGAGTCATAAATTTCCTCGGTTCGGGATTAACCGATGACTTGGGACACCATTATTTTCCCAAGTGGCGACTCTGAAAAATTAAATAAATTGATCACGTTCCGACCGTCCTTTAAGTGGAAAAACTCCTTCACTGATTATTATTATATCCCTTCTCGTGGTATAGTATTAAACAGCGGCACATTACGCGTGTGAAAAAAGGAGGTGTGACAGCTCTAGCGACTCTGCTGGGGACAAGTAACCCGGAACTTCGGTTCGGGGTTTAAGAATTCGAGCTCAGTAAAATTGCTATTTTTGCTTATATCTGATTTCATTATATGTTTTGATTAATGTGCTACATGATTACCGCTTTGATATTGCGTGAATGTATATATAAAACTGTGCCGAAAACCCTTCTTTTCTTATCTCCGGGGATGTGCTTACTGGTTGAGACTCCCCTTTCCGTTAGTGTCAATACCAAAAATAAGAAAAAGAGGCCGGATAAGTTACAAAGCCGATTGACTCCGCGGGTCACCGGTACGTAGCCACCTCCTCGATCCGAGTTGTCCGTTCGGGTACACGGTCTAGCACTCTATGAAATCATAAGATATTGAACATATGTCAAGGACGATTATTTGCATCATAACTGACTTAGGGGACTCAACACAGGGGTTGGGTGGACCGGCAAAATTTCCGAGAGTAGAAAAAGAATATTCAAAAATGAAAAAAAAAAGAAAGAAATATTGATAAAAGAGTTGTTAGAAATTTGAAAATGTGAAAAATTGAGAAAAATAGCTTTGTTGTTAAAATAATTGGTCGATTAATCTGACCGAACTACGCAGGTTTGATTCTCGCCATTAGGTGGGATATGTAGGCAACCCTCATCGGGTCCAACCACCCTTTTCAAAAAATCAAAAAAAAAATGTGTGTTTAATTTTGTCAATAAAATCAAAGTGATGCCGTTTTTTAAAATAGCTGAATGTTCCGAAAGGACGCCGGAAGGCTATTTTTGCAAAAATAGCCACTTTGAATCATTTTAAATAATTTGCAGGCATAGCCTTCAAATATTTCATGTGGAAATGTTGAAATGTTGTAGCCTCAAAATCAAGTTCGGGTTCACACCCTTTTCAAAAAAAAAACCAAAAAATGTTGAATTTTTAGTTGTCAATAAAATCAAAGTGATGCCGTTTTTGAAAATGGCCAAATGTTCCGAAAGGACACCGGAAGGCTGTTTTTGCAAAAATGGCCACTTTGAAATATTTTCTTTTTTTTTAGAATAATGGCCTTGAAATATTCCATGTGGAAATGTTGAAAAGCCGTATTCGCAAAATCATGTTCGGGTTCACACCCCGTTTGCAAAAATAACCAAAAATTGTCAAATTTTTGATTTTGTTATAAATAAGTCTGGTGATGCTATTCTTGCTTAAAATAAGCCGAATGTCCCTCAAAAGGACACCAGAAGGTCGTTTTTGCAAGAATAGCCACTTTGAGTCATTTTAAATAATTTACGAGCATAGCCTTGAAATATTCCTTCGCGGAAATGTCAAAAGGTCGTATCCGCAAAATCAAGGTTGAGTCATCACTCAACTTTACAAAAATAACCACTTTATCAAATAAGCCATTACATGGCCGGAATTTTGCTAAAATAGCTACATTTTTGCATTTTAACTTCCTCAGTCATGTGTTGGCCTGGTGTCGGTGCTGAACGATGCCCCATAGGCCCCAGGATAACAATTTTGAATTTGTATCTTCTTAAATAAAATTTTGCAAAAACAACCACTTTGTCTAAATAAGCCATTATATGGCCAATTTATGAAAAATAGTCTTGTGTTGGTTTGTGGCGATGCCGAACGATGCCCCATGAGCCACATGATGATGAAATTTTCAAGCTTATTTTTCTTAAATAAAATTTTGCAAAAATAGCCATTTTGCTGAATAAGCCATTACATGCCCAATTTTGTAGAAATAGTCATAATTGACGCTAAAACTATTCTAATTTTTGTAGAAATCTCTGGCACAAGATGTGTAGTTGGAGTCGGCTTTTATAATTTTCCTTCACAAAAAACATTTTGAAAAAAAAATCAAATAAACATCTCTTTATTTCTTGCATTAATTTGCAAGAACTACGCTCGGTTTGATTCATGCGGGGTCATGATACGTAGGCAATCCACATAGGATTCGACCATATCCATAATAAAAAAAAGAAAAAAAAGAGGAAAAAAGGAAAAACCATAAAAAGGGAAAAAGAAAAGAAAATAGCAGAAAAAACAAAGGAAATCAATAAGCGGAATACCTTAACGCTAACATGGTGGTTTCGTTTTGTTAATTCAGAAAGTTGAGGTGGTTGGTTGTGGTAAACAAGATCAAAAGAAAATGATATCTGACATTGGAGCTGTTACGAGTGCTCAAGAGACTCAAGGTCAGAGAGTTCAACAAGGGTCAACTGTGGTTGAGGAAAATAGAGCACTGAACTGACAAATGACCAAAATGCATCAAGCATGGGCCAATGGCCAGGGACAACCTTCTCAAGAGTCACAGTTTGATATACCGGAAGAACAGTACCACTCTCCCGAGTACCACTCATACTCGTTTGATCTTCCTACAAATATTGAGAAGCCTACCCGAAATAAGGTACATGAATAAATGGCCCAAATATTGAAGAGATTAGAACAACGACTAAAAAACACGCAAAAAGTGGCAGATCAAAAGAGTGTTGCCTTCAGAGTTCTATGTATGTTCCCCGATGCTCACTTGCCGCCTGGTTTCAAGATTCCCAAATTTGAAAAGTATGATTGATGGGGAAACCACATGTCACGACCCTAGTTCACCAATCGTGAACATGTCGTGATGGCACCCAGTCTCCACGACTAGGTAAGCCTGACATGTGGCGGAATATACAAGCTTATGCACAATTAATAAGAATTAGCGAGAATAAGATAAAAGGAATGTAATCCGTGCCGCTTGGCACATACACCCGTCAAATACACTGTATAAAAACACTACCAAGACCCAGAATCCCACGGGTAACACAGACTAAAATAGATCATACAACTGTAGCTCTATGTATAAGGAGTATCTAACAACGGAATGAAGGAAAACATCTACTAGCACTAGAATAGAAGGAAGGCCTCCGGATCCGCGGACGTAGCAGATCATACCTCGAGGTCTCCCAAAGCGCCGCTGAATCACCTGGTGTGAGCCTGTCCTGATGTACCTGGATCTGCACAACAAAAGTGTGCAGAAGAGTAGCATGAGTACACCACGACGGTACTCAGTAAGTGCCAAGCCTAACCTCGATGGAGTAGTGACGAGGAAGGTCAGGGCCCTACTGAGAGAAATCAATAATAAAATGACAATAACAATAATGAGCAGTTTAAATGACAATAATCTCTAAATAACAACAATAAAGTGATTACCGCAAACGTCTATAAACAAACTAGCAACAAGTAACAACTTAATTGACAAGTCCAGGACCTGTGGGAATTGAACCCACCGTCCCATTGACAGTACCTCGGGGTCTCCGGGAATCGAAACCGCAGCCCATGTCTCAATAAATGATCAATAACTCGGGATCTCCAGGAATCGAACCCGCAGTCCCTACAAATAACTCAGGATCTCGGGAATCGAACCCGCAGTCCCTACCAATAACTCGGGATCTCGGGAATCGAACCCGCAGTCCTTACCAATAACTCAGGATATCGGGAATCGAACCTGCAGTCCTTACCAATAACTCAGGATCTCGGGAATCGAACCCGAAGTCCCTACCAATATCACTCCGGGTCTCTGGGAATCGAACCCACAGCCCTGGGTCTCCGGGAATTGAACCCGCAGTCCACAAACATAACAAATAAAGGAAAACGCAGAAAGAATATAATATGCTTAACTACAACTTTACCAGAAATAGTGCCAACAACTATCAAGAAGCTCAAGTAAGGCAATTAGACAACTAGTCATAAAGTACTACCTAATCATGCTTTTCTAACTACTACGAGGTAAGAATATCGGATTAATCGGCTGAAAACAGGGATATCACAAATTAGGCATTTTATATAAAGTATGTGTTCAACAACTAGCGCATGTACACGCTCGTCACCTCGCGTACAGGGCATTTAAACTATCACATAAAAATCCTAGGGGTGGAAGTTCCCCCACACGAGGTTAGACAAGCCACTTACCTCGACTCCGGTACAAAACCACTAAGAGACAATTCTCTTGCCGTGAATGTCAGCCTCCACAGGTGTAGTATCTGATAAAAATCAAGAGAATCATATCAAAATAGGTCAATTGGGCATTACCCAATCAAACAACTCAAAATACACCAAAACCCATAAGTTGCCAAAACCCGACTTTCAGTACGCTTATCGAAAAATCACGAAAGTTATATATTCGGAACCCTCGTCTCAATACGAGTCTAAGCATATAAGAATTACCAAATTCGGACTCCATTTGCCCTTTCAAAACCTTGATTTTCTAAAGTTCAAGCCTAGGGTTAAATCTCCCATAAATTACCCCAAATTTCTCCATTTTCATGATATAATTGCATAATATTATCAATACTAATCATAAGATGAGTCCATAGATGATTACCCGATGATTTCCATTGAATCTCCCTCAAAAATTGCCCAAATAGCCTCTTAAGCCGAGACCCCAATTGTGTGAAATGTTTCTGAAATTTTCTAACTTCTGATACAATTAATCTTCTGCGATTTTCGCTTCTGCGGACCATTTCCGCCTCTGCGGAACCGCTTCTGCGACCACGTGTTCGCTTCTGCGAACCCCAGGCCTGGCTGGCCAATTCCGCTTCTGCGAGCCTAGGGTCGCTTCCGCGAGGCCGCTTTTGCGAGTTCTCTTCCGCTCCTGCGGAACATTCCGCTGCCGCGCCTCGGAGTCCGCTCATGCGGACTCGCTTAAGCGGTCAATATTTCGCTTCTGCGGAACTCCCCTTCGTGACCCTGGACCGCTTCTGCGATTCTCTTTCTGCATCAGCGATGCCGCCTCTGCGGACCAGGATCCGCTTTAGCGATCACTTCCGCTCCTGCGTTCACTTGTCCGCTCCTGCGGACTCGCTCCTGCGGTCCCATTTCCGCAAGAGCGAAAACAACACAACAGAACCCAAACCTGCAATTTTTTTTTATGTTTTTTCCCATTAACCATCCGAAAACACCCCGAGGCCCCCGGGACTCCAACGAAAACCACCAACATATTCTAAAACATGATACGGACTTGTTCCAATCATAAAAACGCGTCTAACAACATCAAAACCCATAATTCACATCGAATTCAAGCCTAAATTTCTCAAAACTTTCCGAATTGCACATTCGATCTAAAACCCAACAAAACGACGTCCGAATGACTTGAAAATTTGTGGACATATCCAAAATCACATAACGAAGCTACAGAAATTGTCGGAATTCCATTCCGACCCCCGGATCAAAATCTCACCTATCGTTCGAATTCGCCAAAATTTCAAACTTCGGCATTTCAAGCCTAATTGAGCTACGGACCTCCAAAATACTTTCCGAACGCGCTCCTAACCCTGAAATCACCTAACGGAGCTAATGGAACCATCAGATTTCCGTTCCGAGGTCGTCTTAACACTGTTATGGCTACGGACCATTTTCTAACTTTAAAACCCTCATTTAGAGACTAAGTGTCCCAAAATGCTCCAATATCAGAACCGACTCTCCCGGCAAACCACAATAGCCGGAATGAACTTAGGGAAATAGATAAATTGGGGATTGGGGCATAATTTTCTAAAACGACCAGCCGGGTCGTTACATCTTCCCACCCTTAAAAGATTCGTTCGTCCTCGAACGAGCATAGAAGACATACCTGGAGTAGTGAAAAGATGAGGGTACTGGCTGCGCATATCCTGCTCAGTCTCCCAAGTTGCCTCCTCGATCGGCTGGCCCCGCCACTGAACCTTTACCGAAGCGATGTTCTTTGACCTTAGCTTTCTGACCTGCTTGTCTAGAACGGCTACTAGCTCCTCAACATAAGACAGATCCTTGTCTAGCTGAATCGAAGTGAAATCCAACACATGCGATGGGTCACCATGGTATCTCCGGAGCATGGAGACATGAAATACGGGGTGAACTCCGGCTAAACTAGGAGGTAAGGCCAACTCGTAAGCAACCTCCCCAACACGCATCAAAATCTCAAAAGGGCCAATAAACCTAGGACTCAGCTTTCCTTTCTTCCCAAACCTCATAATGCCCTTCATGGGCGAGACTCGAAGCAGAACCCGCTCGCCAACCATAAAAGCCACATCGCGAACCTTCTTGTCCGCATAACTCTTATGTCTAGACTGGGCTGCACGAAGTTTGTCCCGAATCACCTTGACCTTGTCCATTGCATCCTAAACAATATCAGTACCTAGTAGCCTGGCCTCGCCCGGCTCGAACGAACCCACGGGAGACCTGCACCTTCTACCATATAGGGCCTCATACGGTGCCATCTGAATACTAGACTGGTAGTTGTTGTTATAAGCAAACTCCGCCAGCGGCAAGAAGTGATCCTATGAACCTCCAAACTCAATCACGCACGCACGGAGCATATCCTCTAAAATCTGAATAGTGCGCTCGGACTGCCCATCAGTCTGGGGTGAAACGATGTGCTCAGCTCTACCCGAGTACCTAACTCCTGCTGTACGGCTCTCCAGAACCGTGAAGTGAACCGAGTGCCTCTATCCGAAATGATGGAAACTGGAATACCATGCAGCCGAACTATCTCCCTGACATAGAGTTCCGCTAGTTGCTCCGATGAATAAGTAGTGCTCACCGGTATAAAATGGGCGGACTTGGTCAGCCGATCCACAATGACCCAAACGGAATCAAACTTCCTAACCGTCCAGATACAAAGTCCATGGTAATGCGCTCCCATTTCCACTCGGGAATCTCGATCTGCTGCATCAATCCACCCGGACGCTTGATGCTCATACTTCACCTGCTGGCAGTTGAGGCATCTAGAAACATAATCAACTATATCCCTCTTCATCCGCCTCCACCGGTAATGCTGTTTCAAGTCCTGATACATCTTCGCGGCTCCCGGATGGATGGAATACCGCGAGCTATGGGCCTCTGCTAGAATCAGCTCTGGAAGATCATCTACATTAGGCACAAAGATATGCCCCTACATCCTCATAACTCCATCATCCCCGATGGTAACATCTCGAGCATCACCACGCCGAACTCTATCCCGAAGGACAAGCAAATGAGGGTCGTCGAACTGACGCTCCCTGATGCGGTCAAATAGAGAAGACCGAGAAACCACACATGCCAGAATCCGGCTGGGCTCCGAAAAATCCAATCTAACAAACTGCCTGGCTAAAGCATGAACATCCATCGCCATAGGCCTCTCTGAAGCTGGTAGATACGCCAAACTCCCCAAACTCTCTGCCCGATGACTCAAGGCATCGGCAACCACATTAGCCTTGCCCGGATGATAGAGAATAGTAATATCATAGTCCTTCGGTAGCTCCAACCATCTCCTCTGACGCATATTCAGGTCCTTCTGCTTAAGCAAGTGCTGCAAGCTCCGGTGATCAGTGTAGATCTCACAAGGAACCCCATATAAGTAATGACGCCAAATCTTCAAGGCGTGAACAATGGCAGCTAGCTCCAGATCATGAACAGGGTAATTCTTCTCATGCACCTTCAACTTTCTCGGCGCGTAGGCAATCACCCAACCGTCCTGCATCAATACCGCACCGAGTCCAACTCGTGAGGCATCGCAATATACAGCATAGGACCCCGAACCTGTAGGCAATATCAATATAAGGGTCGAAGTCAAAGCTGTCTTGAGCTTCTGAAAGCTCGCCTCACACTCATCTGTCCATTGGAAAGGCGCACCCTTTTGGGTCAATCTAGTCATAGGTGCTGCAATCGAAGATAACCCCTCTACGAAACGATGGTAATAGCCCGCCAAACCAAGGAAACTGCGAATCTCAGTAGCTGAGGAGGGTCTGGGCCAACTCTGCACGGCCTCCACCTTCCTCGGATCTACTCGAATACCATCACTCGACACCACGTGGCCCAAAAATGCCATTGAACTCAACCAAAATTCACATTTAGAGAACTTGGCATAAAGCTGCTTCTCCCTCAGAATCTGAAGCACTATCCTCAAATATTGCTCGTGCTCTTCCCGACTCCGGGAATATACTAGAATATCATCAATGAAGACAATCACGGACGAGTCCAGATAAGGCCTGAACACACTGTGCATCAAATGCATAAATGCTGCTGGGGCATTAGTCGACCCAAAAGACATCACGAGGAACTCATAGTGACCATACCGGGTCCTGAAGGCAGTCTTCGGGATATCTGGCTCCCGAATCTTCAGCTGGTGATACCCAGAGCGCAAATCAATCTTAGAAAACACATGTGCGCCCTGTAGCTGGTCAAATAAATCATCAATACGGGGCAAAGGATACTGGTTCTTCACTGTAACCTTGTTCAGCTGACGATAGTCAATACACATACGCATAGAACCGTCCTTTTTCTTCACAAACAATACGGGAGCACCCCAAGGCGAAACACTGGGTCGAATGAAACCCTTACCCAATAACTCCTGCAACTGATCATTCAACTCCTTCAACTTAGGAGGAGCCATACGGTACGGTGGAATAAAAATGGGTTGAGTGCCCGGCAACAAGTCAATAGCAAAGTCAATATCTCTATCAGGCGGCATGCCCGGGAGATCAGCTGGAAATACATCAGCAAAGTCACGTACCACATGAACAGAATCAATAGAGGGAGTGTCAATACCGACGTCCCGCACATAGGCTAGATAAGCAGCACACCCCTTCTCAACCATATGCTGAGCTTTGAGAAAAGAAATAACACGGCTAGGGGTGTGATCTAGAGTACCACTCCACTCAATACGTGGAATGCCTGGCATAGCCAGCGTCGCGGTCTTGGCGTGACAATCAAGAATAGCATAATGGGGCGACAACCAGTCCATGCCCAGAATAATATCAAAATCGACCATCCCGAGCAACAATAGATCCGCTCTGGTCTCAAAATCACAAATGGTAACCAAACACGACCGATATACACGGTCCACCAGCTAAAGAATCACCCACCGGAGTGGAAACATAAATGGGCGCACTCAAAGAATCCCGAGGCACACCCAGATGACGAGCAAAGTAAGAAGACACATATGAAAAAGTGGAACCAGGGTCGAATAGAACCGATGCCTCCCTGTGACTGACCAGAATAATACCTGTCATAACAGAGACAAATGCAACAGCTGCAGCGCGATCAGGAATAGCATAGAATCTTGCCTGACCCCTCTCTCGAGGACGACCTCTGGTACCCTGATCCCCGCCCCTGGCTGGCTGGGCAGGTGGAGTGGCAGCTGGGGCTGGAATGATGGCCTGCTTGGCCTTGAGAACTACGCTGAGGCTGCGAAGACTGATGAGGTGCTCCCCTCCTATGCCTGGGGCACTCCCTAACGAGATGGCGAGTATCGCCTCACCCAAATCAAGCTCTGGGATGACACGGTGACTGTGACTGACCGGCCTCACCCCCACTAGTCTGACCCCTAGAAGGACCCCGCGCATGAGGTGCACTAGAAACCGGGGGAGCATAATAAGGCTCCTGAGGTGCTGGAAGAGCTGGAGTGCTACCGGCTGCTGGCAATGCTGAATGAACTGGACGACCGAAATAACCCCCACCAAAATGACCGGCTGCTGAAGTGCGGGCACCAGAGAAATGGCCCGACTCACGAGACCTCTTGGCCTCCCTCTCTCCCGCTCTCTAGGGAGCATACTCTCGATCCTCCTGGCGATGCTCACCGCCTGCTGATAGGATATATCTGTCTCCAACTCCCTGGCCATGCTGGATCGGATCGGCGGAATCAGGCCCTCAATAAACCTCCGCACCCTCTCCCGGACTGTGGCTACCAAGGCCGGTGAATGTCTGGCAAGACGGGTGAAACTGATAGCATACTCCGATACTAACTTAGAGCCATGTCGCAACCGCTGAAACTCCGAGCGCCAAGAATCCCTAAGGCTCTGAGGAACAAACTCTCTCAAAAATAGATCTGAAAACTGCGTCCAGGTCAATGAAGCAGACTCCTCTGGACTATCCAACTCATACGTGCGCCACCAATCATAAGCGGCCCCGCGAAACTGAAAAGCAGTGAAGGAAACCCCGCTGGTCTCCACAATCCCCATAGTGCGAAGAATACGATGACACTCCTCCAGAAAACCCAATGCATCATCTGAAGCCAAACCACTAAACATTGGAGGGTCATATTTCTTGAACCTTTCCAATCTATGTTGCTCGTCCTCAGAGGCAGCTGGTCCACCTCCGGACTGTGCTGGGGCAGCAGGAGGCATAACCAAAACATCTGGAACATGTCCCACTGGCACACGTTGCTCCGGTGTAACGGCCGCGGGAGTTTGGGCCCCTCCCCTGGCCTGAGATGTAGCTGCGACAAGAGGAAGCAGTCCTGCCTGAGCTAAAGTGGTATACATACTCATGAACTGGGCTAGGGTCTCCTGTAGTGCTGGAGTAGTAGCAGCTGTAGTCGGTGTACCAGGTGCCTGCGCTCCAACCTGGTCTACCTGTGGCACCTCAGCGGTAGTGCGCGCGGGTGTTGTGGCTGCACCTCAGGCGCGTCCTCGTCCCCGACCTCGTCCCCGGCCTCTGACGGCGGCAACAAGGGGCGCGGGTACCTGATCGTCGCGAGTAGGTCATGTCCTCACCATCTGTGAGAGAATAGGAAGCAATAGTTTAGATTTCT
Source organism: Nicotiana noctiflora (assembly GCA_032618575.1). Taxonomy (NCBI): domain Eukaryota; kingdom Viridiplantae; phylum Streptophyta; class Magnoliopsida; order Solanales; family Solanaceae; genus Nicotiana; species Nicotiana noctiflora. Next base: position 135,658 of record JASVEL010003122.1, read on the forward strand.
TATGCCAAAAATGTCGCACGACAAGGAATCCAAAAGAAATGAAGAGTTTCCTAAACAGTTACATAGCCCCTCGTAGATAAATACAGACGTCTCCGTATCGATCACCGAGACTCTAAGTAACCGGTCTGTGTCCCGTGACTCCTATGAACCTAGAGCTCTGATACCAACTTGTCACGACCCTAGTTCACCAATTGTGAACATGTCGTGATGGCACCCGGTCTCCACGACTAGGTAAGCCTAACACGTTGCGGAATATACAAGCTTATGCACATTTAATAAGAATTTGCTAGAATAAGATAAACGGAATGTAATCCGTGCCGCATGGCACATACATCCGTCAGATACACTGTATAAAAACACTACCAAGACCCGGAATCCCACGAGTAACACAGACTAAAATAGATCATACAACAGTAGCTCTATATATAAGGAGTATCTAACAACGGAATGAAGGAAAACATCTACTTGCACAAGAATAGAAGGAAGGCCTCCGGATCCGCAGACGTAGCAGATCATACCTCGAGGTCTCCCAAAGCTGAATCACCTGGTGTGAGCCTGTCCTGATGTACCTGGATCTGCACAACAAAAGTGTGCAGAAGAGTAGCATGAGTACACCACGGCGGTACTCGGTAAGTGCCAAGCCTAACCTCGATGGAGTAGTGACGAGGAAGGTCAAGGGCCCTACTGAGAAAAATCAATAATAAAATGACAATAACAATAATGAGCAGTTTAAATCACAATAATCTCTAAATAACAACAATAAAGTGATTATCGCAAACGTCTATAAACAAACTAGCAACAAGTAACAACTCAATTGACAAGTCCAAGACCTGTGGGAATTGAACCCACCGTCCCATTGACAGTACCTCTGGGTCTCCGGGATCGAACCCGCAGCCCATGTCTCAATAATAAATCAATAACTCATGATCTAAGAGAATCGAACCAGCAGTCCCTACAAATAACTCAGGATCTCAGGAATCGAACCCGCAGTCCCTACCAATAACTTAGGATCTCGAGAATCGAACCCGCAGTCCCTACCAATAACTCAGGATCTCGGGAATCGAACCCGCAGTCCCTACCAATAACTCGGGATCTCGGGAATCGAACCCGCAGTCCCTACCAATAACTCAGGATCTCGGGAATCGAACCCGCAGTCCCTACCAATATCGCTCCGGGTCTCTGGGAATCGAATCCACAGCCCTGGGTCTCCGGGAATTGAACCCGCAGTCCACAAACATAACAAATAAAGGAAAACGCAGAAAGAATATAATATGCTTAACTACAACTTTACCAAAAATAGTGCCAACAACTATCAAGAAGCTCAAGTAAGGCAATTAGGCAACTAGTCATAAAGTACTACCTAATCATGCTTTTCTAACTACTACCGGGTAAGAATATCGGATTAATCGGCTGAAAACAGGGATATCAGAAATTAGGCATTTTATATAAAGTATGTGTTCAACAACTAGCGCATGTACACTGTCGTCACCTCGCGTACAAGGCATTTAAACTATCATATAAAAATCCTAGGGGTGGAAGTTCCCCCACACGAGGTTAGACAAGCCACTTACCTCGACTCCGGTACAAAACCACTAAGAGACAATTCTCTTGCCGTGAATGTCAGCCTCCACAGGTGTAGTATCTGATAAAAATCAAGAGAATCATATCAAAATAGGTCAATTGGGCATTACCCAATCAAACAACTCAAAATACACCAAAACCCATAAGTTGCCAAAACCCGACTTTCGGTACGCTTATCGAAAAATCACGAAAGTTATATATTCGGAACCCTCGTCTCAATACGAGTCTAAGCATATAAGAATTACCAAATTCGGACTCCATTTGCCCTTTCAAAACCTTGATTTTCTAAAGTTCAAGCCTAGGGTTAAATCATTTATAAATTACCCCAAATTCCTCCATTTTCATGATATAATTGCATAATATTATCAATACTAATCATAAGATGAGTCCATAGATGATTACCCGATGATTTCCATTGAATCTCCCTCAAAAATTGCCCAAATAGCCTCTTAAGCCGAGACCCCAAATGTGTGTAATGTTTCTAAAATTTTCTAACTTCCGATACAATTAATCTTCTGCGATTTTCGCTTCTGCGGACCATTTCCGCCTCTGCGGAACCGCTTCTGCGACCACGTGGTCGCTTCTGCGAACTCCAGGCCTGGCTGGGCAATTCCGCTTCAGCGAGCCTAGGGTCGCTTTCGCGAGGCCGCTTCTACGAGTTCTCTTCTGCTCCTACGGAACATTCCGCTTCCGCGCCTCAAAGTCCGCTCCTGCGGACTCGCTTAAGCGGTCAATATTCTGCTTCTGCGGAACTCCCCTTCGCGACCTCGGACCGCTTCTGCAATCCTCTTTCCGCATCAGCGATGCCGCCTCTGCGGACCAGGATCCGCTTCATCGATCACTTCCACTCCTGCATTCACTTGTCCGCTCCTGCGCTCCCATTTCCGCAAGAGCGAAAACAACAGAACAGAACCCAAACCTGCAATTTTTTTTTGTTTTCTCCTGTTAACCATCCGAAAACACCCCAAGGCCCCCGGGACTCCAACGAAAACCACCAACATATCTAAAACACGATACGGACTTGTTCCAATCATAAAAACACGTCTAACAATATCAAAACCCATAATTCACATCGAATTCAAGCCTAAATTTCTTAAAACTTTCCGAATTGCACATTCGATCTAAAACCCAACCAAACGACATCCGAATGACCTGAAAATTTGCGGACATATCCAAAATCACATAATAAAGCTACAAAAATTGTCGGAATTCCATTCCGACCCCCGGATCAAAATCTCACCTATCATTCGGATTCGCCAAAATTTCAAACTTCGGCATTTCAAGCCTAATTGAGCTGCGGACCTCCAAAATACTTTCCGAACGCGCTCCCAGCCCCGAAATCACCTAACGGAGCTAATGGAACCATCAGATTTCCGTTCCGAGTTCGTCTTAACACTGTTCCGGCTATGGACCATTTTATAACTTTAAAACCCTCATTTAGAGACTAAGTGTCCCAAAATGCTCCAATATCAGAACCGACTCTCCCGGCAAACCACAATAGCAGGAATGAACTTAGGGAAACAGTTAAATTGGGAATTGGGGCGTAATTTTCTAAAATGACCGGCCGGGTCGTTACACCACATAGCCCACCTGAAAAGGTATAGCAACAAATTGAGAGGTGTGGGAAGAAATGAAGAATTACTTATGGCTCATTTTGGGGAAAGCCTCTCGGGAGTAGCATCAAAATGGTTTTGGGATCAAGACACATCTTGTTGGCACGTATGGGATGACCTGGCACGAGCCTTTATCAAACAGTTTCAATACAATATCTACGTCACCCCAAACCGCATTTCCCTTTCTAAACTGAAAAAGAAACCAACTGAAAGTTTCAGGGAATATGCCATCAAATGGAGAGAGCAGGCAGCGAGAGCTAAGCCACCCATGGATGATCACGAGTTGGCCACTATTTTCCTTCAGGCTCAAGAGCCGGATTATTTTCAAAACATGATATCTGCAGTTGGTCAATCCTTTGAAGAAATAATCAAAATGGGAGAAATGGTGGAGGACGGTCTTAAGACCGGCAAAGTTATAAGTCAAGCATCTCTCAAAGATGCGGCTCAGGATGTCCAAATTGAATTTAGTGATGTGAATGGGAGTGATGAAGAAATCATGATGATGTCGGGGTCAAGAAGAGGTCCTATGAGAACATCTCTAAGGTATATGCAATCTCATCGAGTTTTCCATGACCACCCTCTTAAGCATTACTACCCGCCTCAGAACCCTCCACACTCTGTTGATCCAGTCCAGTATGTTACCCAACCTTCAAAACACCCAAGAAAGCGAGCCCAAACATCAGAAAATATTTACCAGCCTCCTCAAAATTTTCAAATACCTTATAATCCACATCCAAGCAAGGGGTATGGAAGGGAACAGAATTTGAAAGATAATTTTACACCAATAGGAGAGTCCTATGCAAGCTTGTTTGAGAAGTTAAAACAACATGACATGATTGCACCCATTCCTCCAAATCGAGTGGATCGACGTGCGAGAAGCTTTGACTCATCTAAAAGGTGTGAATACCACTCCAATGCTTTGAGGCACGATGTTGAAAGTTGTCGGGATTTGAAAAGAGAGATAGAAAGAATGATTCAGGAAGGAATAATCGCAGTCCAAGACAGTGGCATCCAGAACATTGCACAGAATCTTTTACCTGCACATGACGGAGCACATTTTATGGGAATGATGCCCGGTGACGTAGGGGAGAAAAATCTTCTTGGGAAGCTGTCAACTGAAGTCGAAGATATTGAAACAGATAGTGGTCTTGGCAACATTAATGCAGAATTCAGCGGCTAAGATGCCATGCTTGTTAATTGGGAAGATGCTCCACCTCTTGGAGTCTTGGTGGTTTATTTTGGTGTCATTTCTGTTGCCCAGGTTATTTCAGGGGTGTAATCCGGACGTTGTCTTGAAAGTCAAAATCCTTCTATCTTTCCACTTTGCTTTGTTTAGTAATAAATTTGTTTAGTGCAATCTAGGTTTGTAATTCTAGTCTAGTATATTCATTTTGTTGTTCGTCTTGTTATTTCAACCCATCAGTTTAATACAACTCTCCGTTTCCCAACAATTCTAGTCATTCCATTTCTAATCATTTTACAATTCTTCTCATACTAATTTTAGCAACATGACTTGCACACAATTCTCGGCCTGATTTTAAAAGTCAATTTAGCAATGAAACAATGTTAAAGATGTAATGATACTCGGAAGAAATATTGGAATACTGTGAAGCCGGAATCAAGTGAATACTGGGGAAAGCGTAACATAAAGAAATGCCTTGGAAATGCATCATCGGTTTAAAGCCAAAAGCAAAAGTACCCCAAAGCTAAAGGAACCATTCGTGGTATCGGGATTGTTGCCCAATGGCACTGAGAATCGTCAAAAAATAGAAGGCAAATATGTGAATCAATCAAAGGTGTTTAATTGTGTAGTTTGTACTGGGTAGGTTTTGAAGATTGGAATGACAAAGGAATTTTATTCGGCTATCCAAACACTTTATCCATTGCTATCCATTTGAGCCTTATTATATTTCATTTCAAATCCCTCTTTCTGAATCAACAACAAAAATCGAGGTATGAGCGGGGAAATCAAATGGGGAAACAAAAGAAAGGAGAAAAGAAGAGAAAAAGAATAGAAGAAAAAAAAGAGAAAAAGAAAAGGAAAAAAAAAAGAAAAAGAGAAAAGAGAAAAGAAAAAAAAGAAAAAGAAAAGAAAAAAGGAAAGAAAAGAAAAGAAAGAAAAGAATGCAATACAAGAAAGAAAACTGGGAGAAGTCAAATCGCAACAAGGAAGCGATCTTATGGACCGAACTACGTTTTGACTTGATCCCGAAAGGGTACGTAGGCAGCCTCGCTGAGGTTCAGTCACAATAAAAGAAAAATCCAAAAAAGAAGGAAACTGGGGCATGAATTATGGTTATTGAAGAAATAAGATTCCGAAAGTTGTAATCTCTAACCCACATTAAAATATTTTGAGCCTTTATATCCTTTTTTCTTAATCCCATCCAGAAGCCTGCATTACGGTCCAAAGGAAGACCTTCCCATCAATCTTCAAGAAATGCCGAGACAAACGAACAAAGGTGAATCACATCAAGGTTAACACTCCAGTCCGAACAAAGGAGAATGAAGAATTCAAGAAAGATGATGAGAACTACCACGGGACTCCAAGATGAGAGAAATTAAAATGAGAGAGTCTTCTCAGTGAAAACCCCATGGGCACCGTAAGGCGACGGTGAATTGAGAGGAAGAAAGATCAAATGAGAGAGGCTTGATGGTGAAAACACTATGGGCACTACGAGTCGACTAAGGATCAGATCAAAGAAATGAAATGTTGAAGACCGATTTCACGGCGGAAATTACAACAGGAGTTGAACATCAGATTCGCTATACAGAGAAGGATGAAAGTGCATGTCAAGGTCGCTAGAGTCGGTATTCTTATCCGATAGGTCATTCTTCTGTAGGTTTCTTGTTAGGAATTGTATTTTCCTTTCTCTTTATTCTTCATACCATGTTTCACCCTCCCTCTTATTGAGTCTGTCGGGTCATAACAAGTAAAGAAATGATTTCAAAATTTTCCACCAAGCTTTCCAATTGCACAATATGGGATTTGGCCAACACGACAATTGTCGTAAGTCAGGAAAAGACAAGGTTGGTGATTTAAACCAAAAAGCAACATGCGCAATGAAATGGACAACAATAAAAATGTTTGGGGTTCATGCAAGACACAAAGGTCGGCAAAGTGCCAGTTTGGGGACAATATAACAAATAGAGGAGGCATATATTTCGACAAAGGAAAGAGTTAGTCAAGAAACACCCAAAGTTTCCAAATAAAGTCGTTGAAGGAATCATAGACTTCAAGATCGGAATTTTGTGGGGTCCGTCAAGAAAGGAACAACATACATGCCGTAAGGATGACGGGTTTGAATAAAGAAGAGTTGAAAATGGATAGTCGGTGAACAGGCAAGGCACTCAAGTCACTACTAGAAATTGGACCTATAGCAACGGTATTTTCCGTAACGGTTATATAACCATTACTAAAGACACTTGTAGCAACGGTTATAACCGTTCCAATAGGATATCAAATCAACCAGCACACTTGTGCCAGTAAACCGTTACATAAGTGAAATAATCGTCGCTATAGGGTGTTCTACTGCAACAGTTATTGTAACCGTAATAGTAGAACAACCTATGGCTACGGTTCCTTAAAAATGGGTCTATGGAGACGGTTCAATTTCCCTTCTAACTTTACCCAATTTTATTTTATTTTCGTTTTTTCCCTCCATTAACCAAACCCTAGACTTTTTTTATTTATTTTAATTTCAAATAACAAAGTAGATGGTGCCCACTCGGATGAACTATTTCCTAGAGAACATTGAACAGAACAACACTTTTCACTTCTCTCAACTATCAAATTATCAAATTAAAGATAAAGAATACTCCCCCAAGCAAATCCGAAGATGCCCAAATTTCAAGGACTCAACAAATTAATATATCGACGGTCTCTTAATTCCAGCAAATAAATTCGTCGAGACTCCCGTCCAGATATTCCGGTGCCATAATGGTTTGGCCAGGATTTACTTTTTCGGAGCATTTTTGGTGTGGCCTTCTTGGACTCTACCGCCGGAGACTCTTAATTTTTCCGTAGCTGCAAAGGTTATACTCATGGTGACTTTTAATTTTCTCTACAAGTTTATGGTAAGATAGACTGATTCCCTTTGTGTTTTTGATAAAATTAGTAGGTGAAACAACTTTGGTAGTAGTAGGGGTTGGAGAAGCTGCAAATTTGGTGCGATAAGGGCAAAGATTTTGGTTCCTCATCGTAAAGTTATTATTGAAAAAGCCAAAATTTTGTCAAAGGTTAGTACTGCTGTCCGCTTTTCTTAGTAGAAACACTAGAAATTTTCTTCGTTCTCATTTACTAAATGTATTTAAATGGTTTGGATCCAAATAAATTTGAATGATTTACTTTTGTTTTATTTTGGTTTTTTTCTCGTGGGTTTCTTCTTGTTTGTTCAATTTTCTGTCTCTAAATAGTAATAGAATTGTTGGGTTAATACCTAATTTATGGATATTCCTATATGGTAAAAGGATTTTGGATGCGTAATTACTCTCCAGATTTTTTGATGGTTGAGATGTATTGTTAACAAGGACCAAATCTAAGCTCATGTTAAAGCAAGTTACAAAATGTAAATAAGCGCACGATTGTTTGTGAAGATTATCCATCTTTGTGTAGTTTCTTCCTAAAATTATTTCAAGGGGAGAAAATAGACAAATAGGGGTACCTATCCATAAATGATTTTAGCATACGAAGCTGGAAACTTTTCAATCTTAACCCAACTTTTCATGATTTTAGCAATACACAATTGGATCATAGCTCATCTTAACATTCACTTTTAATTTACTGAATAAGGTCATGGCTATTCTTTTAATATATAGGAATCACACCCTACCAAAATTGTTATAGTTTGAATTGTAAGCCTTAAGGCCAATTGGATTGGTGGTAGACACATCAGAAGGAAACTATGGGTCCTATTTTTTCTTTGTGTATTTTCCCATTGAAGAAAATAAATGAGTTGGTCAGGGGATTCTGTTCAAGGCAGGAAATAACTAAACTAGCTTAAGTGGAGCATTAAGGGAAGGAAAGCAATTTGGATTTCTGATTAATACACTATTATTGAATAACCGTAAAGGATAACAAAAAAAGAGGAGAAAAGGAATGTTAGATAGCTTCCTTGAAACTAAGCATTGTTCCATACTACACTCCTCTATATGAATAGCACATTCTCCCATTGTTCATAATGTACTTGTAAGCTATACACAAAGGATTATCTTTGCACTAGTGAGGAATTTCTGTTTATTGTGTTCAAAAGAGATGATTCATTTGGTTGTTACATTTGGCCTCCTAGGTATTAAAAAATACAATATATTTGTTGGCTTGTCTTCCCTTTTATCATTTTCTCATTTTATTAGTGGTTACCAACCCTTATATTCGGTCATTCACTTGATGTTTCTTTTCTATTCGTGTACTCAAGTTATGTAAAAAGTTAAATGTATAATAGAAATGATAACACATGTAACTTAGGAAGGAAAGACAAAGTTATTATCATCAGTACTAAATCCAACTTAGTTCATATATATAATGTTTCTTTCCATGAATCTTGATCCAAACTAACATGTAGGGATTTTCAGGATATTTGTGTGAAGCGCGGTATTGATGTGTAAAGTAGTCACTTTAATTTATTTATGTTGGAAGTGCTCGAATGCACAAAGCATTCTGTTAGGAATCGATAAGGTCAATCTCTCCTCCTCCTCCTCGATCTTAAGTGCTCTAATATGCTACTTGGTTCAAAACATGCAAATTTGAATCTGAATCTGAATATATTGCTAGTTATAAGATTTTAAAGTTAGTCTGAATTGGTGTTGCATAACACTATGGTCGATCCCTGATTATTTCAAGTACTTTATTGAATCACAAACTATGTTAAGTAATTAAGATATTGTGTTCAGTCTATAATGAGGTCTTTAAACTCTTGTTTTGGTTTAAATAATTTAGCAACCTGTTAAATAGTGAATTTATTAGCCTTTGCTTATAGGCCAACATTAATATTTGCCTGTTTTCTACCTAAATATGTTCAAAAATTCATATAGATTACATATTCTGCCTTTATTTTAAGATCAATAGTGAAGTTATGTCATTTTGTTTGTCCTCCCATGAATATCAAGTACTTTGTATTTAATTGCTTTATGTGAATCTGTATAAAGGCATTCTCACGTAATTGTCTTCCCATGATGCTCGTGCGAATTGTACGGTGTGAATTTACACCTGAAGAGGTGTATATCTTGTCACTTGGATAGTATTTGATTTCACAGTTTATTTAATTTTGTGCGGCTGATTCAAAACTGCATAGTTAACTGAAAACTTGATATTTTTAGGAATGTTGAAATACAATGAGAGATTGTCATCTTGTACGAATGAGATTAGATGTGTAAATACAAGAATATAGTGAAGTTATGTCATTCTGTTTTTGCTCCCATAAATACCAAGTACTCTGTATTAAATTACTTTATGTAGATATGTATAAAGACATGCTCACGTAATTGTACTACAAATATAATTTTAATTTGAAATGTCAGCAACTATAAAACGTGTTTCTTAAAAAAACTAACGATCTAAGATGGTTAGAGCCATACCTTGTTAGCATTTTATTTTTTTAAATTAATAAAGACACAAAATGAGTAGTTAAAGGTCCTGCCTTAAGAAACTAACAATGAAGGTTAATTTATCTTCTATTTTTCAGCTTAAACATTCAAATGAAAATAGTAGTACTAATTCAAATGACTTTTCTGCATATGAACATAAAATTAGAATAAGATTTCTCTGAAATGAAAGAAGCACTGTACTTAGCCATGCTGCTGTAAACTCTTAAAACAGAAAGCACCAATACCTAGTGACAGTCTGCTATTAACTTAATAGCATACTGTTTTTTTCCTTGATAATATATACATACTACACGGAAGTGGGGACAATTATAATGGGTAAAATACAATTTTGGATAATACTACATGCATGGCATTGGTATTTCTCTCTGTGTTCCACCACTACTATATTAACTGTATTGAGCATCTGATTCTAATACTGCTCAAATGTTGCTGCTTCATTTTGCAAATTATGGTATTTGTTAACTGGTAGTGATATTAAATTTTTTTGTTTGGCAAGTATTTGGTTGGACTGCTATAGTTTACTAGTTTATGATTTTTGGTATTAAGTTGCCTCTATTTAGAAAATAATGAAATCGGTGTCCAATTGAAATGTAAAAGATCATGATGCTGTCAGTTGGGACGCATATTTTTCTATTTTTCCATGTGTCAGCTGGGTTTTTATGCTGAGATATTATAGTAGTTGACTAGCATAAGTTTATGTAGTCTTCCTGCATTTGATCTTTAGGAAAATCCTTGATGTATTGGTATTCTTGAAGTATTTACCTATTTAAAACACAGTATACATGAAACATTTCTGTGTAGTTTTGGGGAGTTAGCAACTATCTTGATAGAATGAAGTTCAGCTTTCTTGCTTCTACGAATTACACCTGGGACTGTGTTGAGTAGGCCATAATATAGATTGCACTCTTGGCCTATGAAAATAGGCACCCAGCTTGTGTGCAAGATTAAGGTTAGTTTTGGTGCTTGTTGTAGGATAAACAAATACTTGTATATCTTTATAAAAACAATTGATGTTGCTAAAATTACCATGACCACTGTCTTCTATTCTTATATATATGATGAAATGAAAAGTAAAGAAGATTAGAGTTAATTCATGGCCTAGCTTGACTAATTTTTAAAATCGTTCATGTTTTTGATAATTTTTAGATTATGTGAATTATATCAAAAAATCCATTTTGGCTTTTGAAATGAGTAGTTCTCGTGAAGAGTAATAACTTTATTTATCCTCTTTTGTAGGTGGAATAAATAAAGAAATTGAAGAAGATGATGGAAGTGAAGAAATAGACCTTACATGAGATGAACTTTGAATTGCTATAGATGAATGTTCTATAGGAACCTTTTGTTATCAATATTTTTGAGACACTATCGTGAAATGTATTAAACTTATGCATTTGGGATAGAACATTTTCTTTATGGATAAATTATATTATTAAAAGTTTTATTTTATGATTTATTTTAATTTTAGTGTTATATATATATATATATACTATATTTTTGTTTTAGCTAAACAATTACAATAGCCTACTAGAACCGTTGCAATAGGACACAATGTAAGCCTACCAGAACCGTAGCAATAGGACACAATGATGTTCCATTATACAATACAAACCGTTGCAATAGATCCTAAAAATCATTGCGATAGCTTAAAGAAACCGTGGTTACATCTGTGAGCACGTGATTTTTGCCCTACATGAGAATTACTCCCAAAAAAAATTAAAATAAAATAATATTTGTGTTGTGCGTGATTTTTGTGGATTATATGTTATTTTTCTCTTATTGTTTGCGTTTGTGTGTCCGTGTCTTTTGTTTAAATAAATAAAAAATAAAAATATAAAAATATATTGCATATATAAAATTCAAGTTTTGCAATTGATAGTGATTAAGTTTGTTTTACGGAAATAAAAAAATAACAAAAAAATATGTATTTTTGGCATTTCTAGCATTTAAGTCTTAGTCTGTGTGATTTATATTTAATAAATATTTAATTGTGTGCATTAATCGTTAGTATAACCTAATTAGTTTTTTTATATATATATATGTAAGTTAATTTGATTTTTTGTAGTGTAATATAGGATTTTTGATTTAATAAATTAGGAATTTATAAGAGAAGAGGAAAATTGGAAATAATGAAAAGAAGAGGAATTAAATCGGATTGGGCCACTTCTTAATTAAATCCCAGGCCCAAAAAACTAAAATAACCCATGTCGCCTGACCCGCCCGTTACCCCCTTTTTGATCTAAACCGTTGGATCTCTTAAATCCAACGGTCAGAATTAAACTTGTTGTTTAATCTAACCAAACCCCCCCAAAGACCCCTGCCCCGTTTCAGTCCCAAACCCTCATCTCCTCTCTTCTCTCTAAACAAAGAAAGCACCAAGCCAAAACCCTAGCCGCCGCCTCTTTTCTCCTCCGCCCAAAACCCGGCGGCAACGACGCCGCCGGCCACCAAATTTATACCACAGCACCCCCACAACCCCCTCAACCCCGTCCTCGGGTTGTTTTCTGTCGAATCAAGCTCCAACCTTTCGAATGTTGAATCAAAGTTTTGACCAAAAACTTCGCCGGCTCCGATGGGCGCCAAACTTACACCCTTTAATCCCTGGACGTACCTTAACACTATAACACCATTGGTCCTTTCGAATTTGGCCAGAAATTGTTGAACCCCAAAATTGAAGTCTTTGAACCCTACAATCCGAATGGAATTTTTATCGCCGGATTTCGTTGAATTGAGGTCTAATAGACCTTAATTGATGTATTTTCACTGGGAAAACATTTCAATTAAGGTCCTTTCGACCTCGAATGACCAAAGCCCAAGCCGCCGAGTCTCCATTTTCTTCTATTTCGAGGTATTTCTTTTCCTTCTCGATTCTTGTTTAATTGTATTCGATGGTTTAGTTTAGTTATTTTGTAGTCTTTCATTCGTTGTTATTTCTCTTCGGACATCTTCGATTTTTCTATTTTTTCTCATCTCTTTGGGACCTTTTATTTGGTCGATCTGTTTATTTGTTGTTATTTGTTGTTAACATGTAGTTGTAAGTTGAATTCACTTCGATTTTAATATCGTCGATTGGTTGATGTTGGATTCCAAAAGAAAACTATGCTGGTGAGGCTTGTTCTCGTGTCATTGATTTGTCGACTATATATTATCGATTATACATGTTGTAATCGACTAATCGAATGTCGTCGTGTAGTTTCGTAGGTTTGTTTGTTAGAACTTTGAAACAGAACTTAGAGTCGTTAATTTGATACCAAATTCATTGTTCGAATTGAATTAGGCTGTTGATTGATTATGAGTTAGCTACTAAATTGGATATAGCTGTCTTAGTTTAGAGTTTGAAAGCCAACAGCTAGGTATCAAAGAGTGCACTGCACATGGAAAGACTGGTGGAACCTGCTGGACAGCAGGATGTTTCTTTAACCTTTTGCCTTTTGGAATTTTAAAACAAAAAGTCCCATACTTAGACAAATCAGGGTGGAATAATCAAGGAATATCAGGATAATAATGAGCATTGCTAACTTTGTTAAGTATTTTAAAAGCTGGAAAATCGGAACAAAGCATGGGGAAAATGATTCAAAAGTTAAAGGTGCCCATGTGTTTAAGGAGAGAGGCAATGAATTTGATTATTCAGGAAGTGTAAAGTTCTTTTAAGTTTGGCTATAAAACTGGCAGGAGACTCACAGAGAGAGGACATGTATTAGATATCTCTTGTGCACACACAGAACAAATTTCTAAGCTAATACACACTTTGAAAACATTGCTGGAACTATCAGTTTTGAAACCTCTTTTAGCCATCAATTTTCTTTCTAAGTTTTCTTCTTGCTATCATTGGGAGAACTCTTGAAAGGATTGTTTAGAGATTTCAAAGTCCGTTTTAAGCAATCTCCCCTCATATAAACATGTTTCATTGCTTGAAATCAGAGTCAATTCGAGCCTGTCTCTTTTGCTTTCCCATGCTTTAAGCGGTTCAAGTTAACTAAAGGTTCTGTTGGTTTGTCTGGATTTGGTCTATTGTTGCTGTTTGGTTTTTTTTTCTGAAGATTGCTGTTGGTTTGTTTTAAACTCCTTATTTGGTTTAAACCATTCCTAGAACTTCCTGTTATTCTTGGTCATTGGTTCTTCGAGTTTCTTTTGTTGGAATTTGGGTGTCACTGCTGTCATTTGCTGATGTTATTGTACTGTTGCTGATATATACTACTGCTGCTGATCTTTCTCCTGCTTCATTGTGTTCCATTCCAGGTACACATTCCTTGGGTTTGTCTACTCTTGCACTAGAAATGAAATAAAAGACCATTTTGAATCATGTCATTTTAGCCATTACATAAATGACTTTTGTTAGTTATCTGTTAATTTAAGGACTGTTAGGTAGAATAGAAACTGCGTTGTTAATCATTAAAAGTTTAAGAGTGTACGTAGTCTTATATGCATGTTTAGTTCTTACTTTCAGCATATGCGAGTTGGAGGAAAATCTGTTAAGCTTGTATTGTCTATCATTGTAAACTCGATTTATTTTTTTCGTTTTAATTTTCGTCATGCTTAACTAGTTTCTATTTTGTTATCATATATCTAGATCCGTGTAAGTAAAACTAGCCAATACAGATTGAGATTTTCTTTGATATTTTAAATAGGTAATTTGTTAAAGTCAAGTAGTCTAAACATGTTTAAGGTTTTAATTTGATTGACGTTAACTAGTAATGCAAATTGTTTCGAATCATTTTCAATTTTCTTCATTTGATTTTTCTTCGAGATCTATTTGTAATTAAGCAAACAAGACAAGTTAGCCCATGCTTTAGACACCAATGTTAGGTTGATCTTAATCGCACAGTCTTGCTTTCGCCAATTAACATCGGATTAAGGATAGTAAGAATCCAAAATAAACAATCTTTTTTTTATAATGGACCAAGGCGAACAATTTCTATTTCGCGTATTTTGATCAAATTTCCGTTAGTGTATACCTTTTCGTTCAATCTCCGGCATTAAAGCAAAAAGCTAGGAAATAACACATCATTTGGTACGATTCTTTAATTGGAAATAATTTTAAGGGATACGCTTTTAAATAAATTGATTTTTTTTTGGTTTTAGTTTTACAATGGCTTTAAATCGGCATGGTTTCAAATAAGTAATCCGGATACTTTTTTATTATTATTTACCTACCTGTCAAAATCTGAGTCTATATTATAATTAGTCTTTCTTTTGGTATGGTTTAAAATTAATAGAGCGGTTTAAAGTTTTAATCAGATCATATAATTTATAAGCATGTATAAAATCAGGAATTTTTAGCCATTTATAATAATTGAAGCGACCGTGCTAGAACCACGGGATCCGGGGGTGCCTAACACCTTCCCTCGGGTCAACAGAATTCCTTACTTAGAATTTCTGGTTCGTAGACTTCATTTGGAAAGTCGTAAATTTCCTCGATTCGGGATTTAAAAAAATCGGTGAATTGGAACACCTTAATTTATTCCAAGTGGCGACTCTGAAATAAATAGAATAATCCCGTTTCGAATATTGTCACTTAAATTGGAAAAACTCCCTTATGCATCTACCCCCGGGTAGTGGGCGCGCCAAAAGGAGGTGTGACAGCTCTGGCGACTCTGCTGGGGACACAGACCCGGAACCACTGGTTCGGGGTTTAAGAATTCGAGCTTTGAATAATTATTTTATTTGGCTTATTTATTATCTGATTTTATTACATGTTTATATTTGATATGCTAAATGTTGCTTTACCGCTTTGATATTTTGTGAACTGTATATAAATTGTGCCGATACCCATTTTTCTCTTCTGAGTCTTTTGAAATACAATACCGGGCATTTGCTGGACATAGCCCGTTTTTCTCAAGATAGTTGTGGTGCTTGGCACCCGGTGAAAGATTTTGTAGTCACACATGTTTAGGCAGAGAGTTTTGTCAATTAAGCCGGAAAGCCATGCTACCGGTGCACTGACACTCTTCGGCTCGAGTTGTCCGCTCGAGTTAAAGCCAGTCTAGACACTTTTTCCAACAGGATGATGACTTAGAATAACCAAACCTTATACCGGATCCCCGATAGGAACGTTTATTTGCATCATGTGCATATTTGACTTAGGAGGCTCAACACAGGGGTTGGGCCTGTCTAGGACAGGTGTACCTGAAACAAAAGACCAACTTGTTGCATCTTTCTGGGTGCATTTATTTGTTTTGATCTTACATGCCGACCGGTTTGTTAAAAATATAGGGTAAGGAGTGGAAGATGTCAATCGAATGGAAAACGAGATGCTTTTCTTGGAAAATAATTTTTGAAAAAAAAAGAAAACAAAATGAAAAGAAAAAAAAAATCTCCGAATAAATTTTGTTAATTTTAAATAGTTAGTTTCTTTAAAATGTTTCCTTTTGAAAAATGCAAAAAAAAAAAAAATTCCAAATAAATTTTATTAATTCCTTAGAAAATAATTTTTTGAAGAAATGCAAAAACAATTTTTTTTAAAGATAGGTTAGCTTCCCTGAAAATAATTTGTTTTAGAAATGCTATTTAAAAATGGTGCGTTTTCTTTTCTTAAAATGATTTAGTTCTTTTATTTTTGAACTACGCAAGTTTGATTCTCACCGAACGTGAGATACGTAGGCAACCCATATCGGGCTCAACTAATACTGATTTTTCAAAAGAAAAATAATAATAAAAATATTAGAATTAGGAATTTTGCCCTTAGTCGAGAGTTAGGAAATTCTGCAAAAATAGCCAAACGCCTCAAAAGGGGTGTCGGAGGACTAATTTCGCAAAAACGGAATATAGACATCACACTGGTATCCCGTTATACAGCCTTCAAATCTTCTTCAAGTGCTGAAAGGCCTTATAAACAAGATTCATTTTTTTTATAATAAAAAAAAATTTTGAAAAAAAAATCTTAAGTTCGTTTTTATCTTTTCTAGGATCAGCATGACTTCATCGGAACGAATCAGCCAGAAAAGGGCTAGAGACGAAATGCCACCGATGTTCATGGTCCAGGACAAGACTCCAGGTCAGCTCTGTAAATGGTGGACTAATTTTTCGGCTTGGGAAAGAAATCAAGTTCACAAGCACCTCAAGTTTATTCCGAACATCATGATGATAAAACCGGACAAAAATGTGATCAGAGCTTTAGTGAGTTTTTGGGACTCAACAAGCAATGTGTTTAGATTTCGGGACTGCGAAATGACACCCACTTTGGAAGAACTGGGCGGACTCACAGGGCTCGGAAGAGATTTGCAGAAGAAGAGACCTGCAGCTCCTAGGCAAATGGGTGTGAATAATTTCTTGAAAAAGTTATGTCTCCGACGGGTTCCCATGGGTTGTTTGGAGAACGGTTGGGTGCCACTGGAGTATCTCTATGACAGATTTGGTGATAAGAAAGGGTTCGAGAAATTCTCAAACATTGAATTTGTTAACCAGTTGAATTATGAC
Source organism: Nicotiana noctiflora (assembly GCA_032618575.1). NCBI lineage: Eukaryota > Viridiplantae > Streptophyta > Magnoliopsida > Solanales > Solanaceae > Nicotiana > Nicotiana noctiflora. Next base: position 152,865 of record JASVEL010003122.1, read on the forward strand.
GCCTAGGGAGACTTAAGAATCTATGCCTTTATGATCACTTTTTTGGGAACCATGGTTATTCCCGAACGTGGCAGACGCATCAGAATCCGTTTGGCTGTGGTGATCTCATATCTACAGAGTAACGAGGAACACACTGTTCTTCCATGATCCTAGGAGACATCTTCTGGGCCTTAACTCGGTGCCCAGAAGGACATGATTATTTTGAAGTTTGCAATATCTTATTACAAATGTGGTTTGTAGAACATCTCTATCATCACCCGATTGTGATAGACTTCAACGCGGATTGGCTGAATTATATTCGCTGTCATACAAACAGAGCCGCCCGTTGTAACCTTCCCGAAGATTTAAGGACTTGGCAAGAACTTCTCTACTCTTTGAGAGCAGATCGACTTACCTGGAATTATTATTGGTTCCCTTCCGCTAAAATCATGCATATGTCGACATATCCCCATTCTACATACTAATGGGCTTCAGGGGTTTCCAACCATATGCCCCGCTACGTGTCATGCAGCAGTTGGGTAGAGAACAGAAAAGGCCCCCAATTGAGGATATGCGATCATTTACATGGGAATTCGCGACGGAGGAGCCCCCAAGGGAGACTTATGCACAAAAGGTATGGTTCGGTAGTCGACTCTCCGACGTCGACGAAATGGTTGCCGATCGAGAACGGGGAGAAGTGAGCCTCGCATATCTTGAATGGTTCCACAACCAATCAATGCCCGAGCAAAGGTCAGAAAGGTCGGTAAAGTATGCCGTCGATTGGGAGAAAGAGGTAGAAGCCAGAGTTAGGGAGGCTAAGCATGAGACAGCGCAAGATTTCCAATCTTGCATTAACACTTTAAAAGAAGACAAGGGAATTCTGGAAGCTGCCATGGACATACAACAGGCTGATTTCGATCGGGAAAGGGCCAGTTGGGAGCAGGAAAGAGAAGCACTCAGAGTTCAAATTCAAGAGATGCAATTGACCGCAGAAAAGTCAAGGAGAAGTCGGAATGATGAGATGCTGATAAACGATTTGGAAAGGAAAGCCTTTGAACACCAAGAAGACTTGGAGAAGGCAAAAGCAGCTTTGGTTGCAGTCCGGACAAAATGGAAGAGAGCAGCCCACCAAGAAGCACTCCGGCTACAACAAGTAGAGAAAGATTATGAGGCAATCATCGTTGATTTAAGAAAAGCAAATGCCGCTCTTAGAGAGCAAATTCTCAGGCAAGTCCAGGATGCCAAAGCAGATAGAGACCGTTGCCACAACTTGATGGAACGGATGGAAAGACAAATAGATAGGCTCTTGGACCATGTCTCCGACAACGCTCAAGTATTAGGGGCAAAGAACCGACACATAGGGCAGCTGCTCAGAGAAAAAGACATGATCAGGGCCGGGATCAATGAAATCGGGCACTACATCACTATGAGGTGTTTGACCTGCGAACGAGTACCTCGGCCTACCCTCTTCTCTTCAATCATGGAATGTGTCCACCAAGTCATGGCGGAATTGGGGAGTATACAGAAAGATCTTACACCAAGAACTGCAGCAAGGCCAAACAACGCCCCCCGGGCGCAAAGATTTAAGGCGTTGGAACATGCTTAGAAGAGTATGTTATTTTTAGAGTCTTTTTGTCCTTTTAAAAGTTTTCCTCCATTGTTGTCATTTTGCAAGTGTTTCAAGTTTGAAGTTTGTTGAAATAAAATTCAAGAACATTTCTTTCATATCTTATGTCTATTGTTTCCGAACTACGCCCAGTCTGATTCAAGCGGGGACATGATACGTAGGCAACCCACATAAGATTCGACCATCACTAAAAAAAATAATAAAAAAAGGGGGGAAAATTTAAAAGATAAGAAGATTGATAAAGGATGAAAGCAAAGGAAAACACAAACCGGAATGACGCATCGCAATCGAGTATATGTAGCGACACAATCATCTGTATAAGTGCATCACACCCAACGTGAGATTACTTATCTGTTATGTTGTTTCAGACTAACCGTTTGTTTGCCAAACTCCAGGTTTTAGTAAAGAGTGGTTGATTTTGTGGTAATCTGGCATCACATTCGTACTTCACAAGGTCCAAAGGAATAGTTCGGCATCCCGAAGGCACTCATCCCTATTTCACTAGGTCAAAAAGAGGTGCCAACATGTCTTCAGAAATGCCTCTGGCAACCATTCCCGTCTCGGAAGAAAGCTCCTTGACAACCATCCCGGCTACTGAGTCAGCAGCTTTGGAGGAGAATAGAATTTTGCGCTGCCGCATGCTCGAGATGTTGGACGATTGGAACAACGGGAAAGAGCCCCCAAGTCCGATCCCTGGGTTCCCTGAAATTCTTCTCAGATCAAGTGGGATTTCCAATACCCCCATCAATTACCCGCCTACTCTGTTTGGGTATTCTAATGACACTACCCTCTCCGAATCACCCTCCACCTCTTATCCTCGGGTGACACCATTAGATACATCTGCAAGAATGTCGGTTGAGTTGCCAGTTCCAATCACGACGAATCCCAGCGCACCTACTCCTTTCTTTGATTCCGCGTCCTTTACATTCCCAGCACCACTGCTTACACGGGACCATACCTAGGTTGCAGCCAATATATATCCTCAGCCACCTCGATATGAGTTCCTACCAAGCCAAAATCCAAAGGCTCCCGAGCGGGATGAGATGGCAAAAAGAATGAGAAGTTTGGAACAAAGCCTGAAAAACATGCAGGGTCTAAGTGGGTAGAAAAGTGTATCTTACGCCGATCTATGCATGTTCCCGCACGTCCACTTGCCATCAGGGTTTAAGATGCCGAAGTTCGAAAAGTATGACGGGCATGGTGACCCCATTGCTCATCTAAAGAAATATTGCAATCAATTGCGAGGTGCCGGCGGCAGGGAAGAATTGTTGATGGCATACTTTGGAGAAAGTTTGGTCGGAATAGCATCAGAATGGTACATGGATCAAGACATATCTCGATGGCACATCTGGGATGATTTGGCCAGAGATTTTGTGAAACAGTTCCAATGTAACATCGATATTGCGCCAGACAGGAATTCCTTATCAAATTTAAAGAAGAAGCCCTCCGAAAGCTTCAGAGAATATGCTATCAAATGGCGAGAGCAAGCATCCAGGGTGAAACCCCTATGGACGAAATTGAAATGGTCACGACTTTTCTCCAAGCTCAAGAACCAGACTACTTTCAAAATATGATGTCGGCGATGGGAAAACCTTTCGCCAAAGCCATCAAGATTGGAGAAATGGTGGAAAACGGCTTAAAAACAGGGCGAATTTTGAGTCAAGCGGCCATTCGGGCAACTTCCCAAGCCATCCAAGGCGGGTCTGGAGGGATGCCCAGAAGCAAAAAGAAGGAGGAAACTGCCATGGCGGCAGTAGAAGATAGAAGATATCGAACCTCAAGGCAGGTATTCTCCGAAAGGGCCCCCCAGCATTACTATTCACACCACAGCATGGCCTATGCTCCTCCGCCTCCACCCTACGCAGTCATGAACATTCAACCTTTGGCACGGCCGCAGCCACCAGCCAACAGAAATCCACCTCCATTCCAGAGAAACCAACCTCCTTACCCAAACCAATACAACCCCCGGCCAAATAACACCTGCCACCGTGAGTAACCCAAAATGAGCTTTACACTGATTGGGGAGCCGTATTCCACTCTTTTTCGAAAACTCAGGCAAGAGAACCTTCTGCAGCCCGTTCCGCAGAACAGGCAAAATCCAGACTCTCCTGCCTACCGGAGAGGAATATACTGTGCCTATCATTCAAGTGTTGAAGGACATAGTATCGACAGTTGTTGGACGTTGAAGAAGGCAGTGCAAGAATTGATCAATCAAGGGAGGATAGTCTTCGCAGATGAAGACATCCCAAATGTGACAAACAACCCATTACCAGCCCACAACAACGGGCCAGTGATTGGGATGATTTGTGACGATAAGGAATTTGACCCGGACTTAAAAGCGATAATCGCCATCGCCAACATAGAGAAGCGGCCTGAGGTCCCCCCGAAACAAGAGAAAATGGGGAAAAAGGTTGAAGTTTCTGAGACTAGATCTGAAAAGACGATTGAATTGAAAGCATCGTCTCAAAAGAGTGGATTCCTTTACCTCCCGCGAGGTCGAGTGGAAAAACCATTGTCATTAGGTGCCCCCAAGAAGTTCCTCTTAAAGAGGGAAACGATAGTGTATGTACCAAAGGGAACCTATGTGGCCCGAAAACCATATGAACCCGTGGTTATTGCACGTGTGCAACAAAAACCAATGACAGATCCATCCGCAGTACACTGGAGCTACCAACGGACACTCGTTACGCGCAAAGGGAAAGAGGTTGCAGGAGATTCATCTGAGAGCGTCCTGGGGCGAAAGTACTTAAACACGCAGGAGGTAAATAAAGCCACACAAAGGCGTTTCCCATCAAAAAAACCTGTAAGTGCTGAAGAGGCAGAGGTCTTTTTTCAAAAGATGCAAATGCCTGACTGTGAGGTGATAGACCAACTGCGCAAATGCCCAGAGCAGGTATCGATGCTTGTCCCTTTTAATGAAGTCTACTGAACATCAGAAGGTTTTGTTAAAGGCCTTGAATGAGGCATATGTGCCTATTGAGACTTCATCCGAACAACTTGAAAGAATGACGGAGAGATTCTTCGCAATCAATCAGATTTCTTTCAGTAAGGCTGATTTGCCTTTGGAAGGTGTCGCCCACAACAAAGCTTTGCATTTGACTGTCAAATGCGAAGGCTACTACATGAAGAGGGTCATGGTTGATGGGGGTTCCGGAGTAGACATATGCCCACTTTCCACTCTAGGCCGCATAGGAATCGGAGCTGAAAGGATTCGGCCCAACAACATATGTGTGTGAGCCTTTGATGGTGTGAAAAGAGATATTGTCGGAGAGATTGATGTGATTATGACCATCGGCCCGGTGGACTTCGAAGTGACATTTCAAGTTCTGGATATGGACACTTCCTACAACTTTCTTCTGGGGAGACCATGGATTCATGCGGCTGGGTTTGTGCCCTCTACCCTCCATCAGATGTTAAAATTTGAACATAAGGGACAAGAGATCGTGGTCCACGGGGAGGACGAGCAATCAATTTATCGAGATCCATCCATCCCATGCTTGGAAGCGGAAGAAGGAAGTGAACACATTGTTTATCAAGCTTTCGAGATTGTGTTGGCAGATCAACACGAAGAAGGGAACCCTCTTCCCCAACCTTTTTTATCTAACCCTTTTTGTCTAATGCCTTCATCATGGTGGCAAAAGAAATGATCAAACACGGCTTCCAGCCAGGAAAAGGTTTGGGAAAGTCCTTGCAAGGAGTGTCAAAACTGATAACTTTACCCACAACCGAAAAGTTCTTCGGAGTAGGCTTTCGCCCAACCCCTAAAGATGAGAGATGGGCCAACAAGAGAAAGGAGAAAGGATGGGTTATGCCACGACCATTGCCACATCTGTACCAAACTTTTGTTCGACCAAGGTACAGTGAAGAAGAAGAAGACGAGGTCTTCACATCGGAGGAAATTGAAGAAATATGTGGGGCCATGAGGCAAATGCTCTATGATGTTAACATGGTTCAATCGGGAGAAGGAACAAGCACCGCTTAGGTGCTGTGTGTGGGACCAGAAGCTAAATTGCAAAATTGGAAAGCCACACCCTTCCCAGTCAGGTGGGAGTTCTGGTAGATTTGTCCTGTCATTTTTCCTTCATCACAAGTTACTTCAGGACGTAGCTTGGATGTTTTTCTTTGTTTTCTTGTATTTTGTTGTTCCTAATGTAATTTTGTTTATCTTTAGAAAATTCCAAGAAAATGAAATAAATATTTCATCATTTTGCACTCTTTCTAATTTTGTTATTTATTCTTCCTTTTCAGTCATAATAATGTGGCTTTAAATAACATGACATGCTTGCAGAACTCATGCTCAAATCCGAACACGCCACCTAATCTAGAAATAATGAACCAAGAACCGGAATACGATAAAGAAGAGGCTTTTAGGGAAATAAATCGAGAATTGGAAAATTTTGAGAATAAACCTAAGCCAAACTTGAATGACACCGAACCAGTTAATTTGGGAACTGTTGAAGAGGTCCGAGAGACCAAGATAAGCATCCACACATATGAGAAAACACGAGATGCAATAATCCAACTCTTGTGTGAATTTAAAGACGTGTTTGCTTGGTCTTACGATGACATGCCAGGATTAGGAGCCGATCTAGTGGTGCACAAGTTGCCAATCTACCCTGACTGTCGCCCAGTGCAACAGAAGCAAAGAAAGTTCAAGACTGACATCAGTGATAAAATCAAAGAAGAAATCACTAAGCAGTTAAAAATAGGGGTAATTCGAGTGGTACAATACACCACGTGGTTGGCTAATGTTGTGCCCGTGCCAAAGAAGGATGGAAAAACTCGAGTATGTGTTGACTACCGAGATTTGAATAAAGCAAGTCCTAAAGATAACTTTCCTTTACCAAAAATCCACATCCTTGTTGATAACTATGCCAAACATGAGATACAATCGTTTGTGGATTGTTATGCGGGATATCATCAAGTGTTGATGGATGAGGAGGACGCCGAGAAGACTGCTTTTACCACACCTTGGGGGACTTACTGTTACCGAGTCATGCCATTCGGCTTGAAAAATGCGGGAGAAACATACATGAGAGCTATGACTGCCATTTTCCACGACATGATGCATCAGGAAATAAAGGTATACGTGGACGATGTGATCATCAAATCCAGAACTCAGGGCGATCATGTGCGAGACTTGAGGAAATTCTTCGAGAGGTTGCGGAAGTATGATTTGAAGTTGAATCCAGCCAAATGCGCTTTTGGAGTCTCGTCAGGTAAACTTTTGGGTTTCATAGTCAGTAGTAGAGGTATTGAATTAGATCCCACAAAGATAAAATCCATCCGGGATTTACCTCCTCCCAGAACAAAGAAAGATGTAATGAGTCTTCTAGGCCGACTAAACTACATCAGTAGGTTCATCGCTAAGTTGACTTCCACATGTGAACCCATATTCAAGTTGTTGAAGAAAGACGCTGCAATCAAATGGACAACTGAATGTCAAGAAGCTTTCGACAAAATCAAAGAATATTTGTCAAACCCTCCGGTCTTGGTCCCGCCAGAGCCAGGGAGACCTCTTTTCTTGTATTTAACAGTCTTGGAAAACTCTTTTGGTTGTGTCCTCGGACAACGTGATGCGACAGAGAAGAAAGAGCAGGCGATTTACTACCCGAGCAAGAAGTTCACTAGTTATGAGGTCAAGTACACTTTGCTGGAAAGAACGTGTTGTGCTTTAACTTGGGTCGCTCGGAAATTGAGACACTACCTCCAAGCCCATACGACTCACCTCATTACTCGGTTGGATCCTTTGAAGTACATATTCCAGAAACCGATGCCCACCGGAAGATTGGCGAAGTGGCAAATCCTGCTCACCGAGTTTGACATAGTCTATGTCACTCGCACGGCAATGAAGGCCCAAGCATTGGCAGACCATTTGGCCGAGAACCCGATCGACGAAGAGTATCAACCATTGAATACCTACTTTCCCGATGAAGAGGTAAATACGACAGAAGTTGTTTCGGAAGACAGTCATGCTTGGAAAATGTTTTTCGATGGGGCGGTAAACGCTAAAGGTGTAGGGATTGGGGCAATATTGATCTCTCCTGCTGGTCAGCATTACCCAGCCACGGCTAGGCTCCGTTTCTTTTGCACGAACAACACGGCTGAGTATGAAGCTTGTATCATGGGTATGAACATGGCAATTGATCAAGGCGTCGAAGATTTGTTGATCATGGGAGATTCAGATCTAATTATCAAACAATCTCAAGGTGAATCGGAAACTCGGGACGTTAAACTCCTCCCTTATCGACAGCACGTGAATATTCTTGGCAAGCGATTTGCATCGATAGATTTCAGGTATATGCCACGATGTCACAATGAACTAGGTGACGCACTTGCCACTTTAGCTTCAATGCTACCTTATATGGGCAACGCCCATGTCAATCCCTTGGAAATCCAAATCAGGGAAAGCCACAGTTATTGCAATGCAACCGAAGAAGGACCAAGCGTTAAGCCATGGTACTACGATATCAGGAGATTTTTGAAAATGCAAGAATACCCCGAACATGCTACTGGAGATCAAAAGAGGACCATTAGGCGACACGCAGGTGGTTTCTTTTTGAGCGGCGAGGTCTTGTATAAAAGAACCCTGGATCTTAACCTCTTAAGGTGTGTTGATGCCGAAAAAGCAGGAAGAATTATGCACGAAGTACACGCAAGAGTATGCGGGCCTCCTATGAATGGGTAGGTTTTAGCCAAGAAAATCCTTCGAGCAGGATCTTATTGGATGACCATGGAGAAAGATTGTTTCGGTTTTGTCCGAAAATGCCATCAATGTCAGGTACATGGAGATCTGATTCATGCACCTCCAACTGAGCTACATCCTATGTCAGCTCCGTGGCCATTTGTCGCTTGGGGAATGGATGTCATAGGCCCGATTGAGCCGAAAGCTTCGAATGGGCACCGATTCATACTGGTCGCTATCGATTACTTCACAAAATGGAGATCTAATTCATGCACCTCAAATCAGTCACTAAGAAAGCTGTGGTGGATTTTGTACACTTGAATCTTATCTGTCGTTTTGGTATACCTGCAACTATCATCACAAACACTGCTGCGAATCTGAATAGTCATTTGATGGAAGAAATATGCAAGCAATTCAAAATAACGCATAGAAACTCCACTCCTTATCGGCCCAAAGCCAATGGTGTTTGAGAAAGACAATCCAGAGTTCTAGACAATGGCATGAACAATTACCGTTCGCCTTACTGGGATACCGTACTACTGTACGCACATAGGTAGGAGCAACTCCATACCTGCTAGTCTATGGGACCGAGGCTGTGATACCGGCAGAGGTAGAAATTCCTTCACTTCGTACGATTGTTGAAGTAGAGATTGAAGATAGCGAGTGGGTTAAGACTCGATTGGAGCAATTAACTTTGATCGATGAAAAGCGAATGGCTGTGGTTTGTCACGGACAACTGTACCAACAAAGGATGGCTTGTGCTTACAACAAGAAAGTACGGCCGAGAAATTTCGAAGTAGGTCAGTTGGTTTTAAGACGCATTCTTCCACACCACCAGGAAACTGTAACGACCCGACCGGTCGTTTTAGAAAATTTCACCCCAATCCCTAATTTAACTGTTCCCCTAAGTTCATTTCTGCTATTGTGGTTTGCCGGGAGAGTCGGTTCTGAAAATTTGAGCATTTTGGGACACTTAGTCCCTAAATAAGAGCTTTGAAGCAAGAAAATGGCCCGTATCCGGAATAGTGTTAAGACGATCTCGGAATGGAAATCCGATGGTTCCATTAGCTCCGTTAGGTGATTTCGAGGTTGGGAGCGCGTTCGGAATGTATTTTGGAGGTCCGTAGCTCAATTAGGCTTGAAATGCCGAAGGTTGAAATTTTGGCGAATCCGAACGATAGGTGAGATTTTGATCCGGGGGTTGGAATGGAATTCCGACAATTTCTGTAGCTTCGTTATGTGATTTTGGATATGTCCGCAAATTTTCAGGTCATTTGGACGTCGTTTGGCCGGGTTTTGAATTGAATGTTAGTTTTGAAAGTTTTGAAGAAACTTAGGCTTGAATCGATGTGAATTATGGGTTTTGATGTTGTTAGACGTGTTTTTATGATTGGAATAAGTTCGTATCATGTTTTGGAGTATGTTGGTGGTTTTCGTTGGGGACCGGGGGGCCTCGGAGTGTTTTCGGATGGGTAAACGGAAGGAAAACATGGAAAAATTGTAGGTTGGGCCTTCTGTTCTGTCGTTTTCGCCCCTGCGGAAATGGGACCGCAGAGGCGAGTCCGCAGGAGCGGAACTTGGGGCGCGGGAGCGCCTGGGTTCGCAGAGGCAGATCCTCTTCCGCTGAGGCGGAGTCGCGGGTGCGGAAGATTTGTCGCAGAAGCGACCTTGGATCGGGGAGTGAGAATCCGCAGGAGCGGAGGGGAATTCGCTTAAGCGAGTCCGCAGAAGCGGACTATTTCTCGCAGAAACGGAAATTCTCGCAGGAGCGGTTGTCCAATCGAGGAAGCGGACGCGTGGGAGCGGTCCTTTTCTCGCAGAAGCAGGATTGGCCAGTTAGGCCTGGGATCGCAGAAGCGACCAGTTGGTCGCAGATACGGGCTCGCAGGAGCGGAATTTTGTCCGCAGAAGCGGAAATCGCAGAGAGTTAATTATATCAGAAGTTAGAAATTTCAGAAACATTTCCAAACATTGAGGGCTCGGCTTAAGGGGTGATTTGGGCGATTTTGAAGGGAGATTCAAGGGGTTTCTTCAGGTAATCAACTATGGACTCAAATTATGATTATTGTTGACAATATTATGCAATTATCTCATAAAGATGGAGGAATTTGGGGAGTTTTATGGGGGTTTTCACCCTAGGCTTGAACTTTAGAAAATCAAGGTTTTGAGTGGGCAAATGGAGTCCGAATTTGATAAACTTTATATGCTTACACTCGTATTGAGACAAGGGTTCCAAAAATATAACTTTCGTGATTTTTCGATAAGCGTACCGAAAGTCGGGTTTTGGCAACTTGTGGGTTTTGGTGTATTTTGTGTTATTTTGATTGGGTAATGCCCAATTAGCCTATTTTGATGTGATTCTATTGATTTTTATCAGATTCTACACTTGTGGAGGCCGACATTCACGGCAAGAGAGTTGTTTCATAGCGGTTTTGTACCGGAGTCGAGGTAAGTGACTTGTCTAACCTCGTGTGGGGGAATTTTCACCCCTAATATTATGTGATAGTTTAAATGCCTTGTACGCGAGGTGACGGGCATGTACATGCGCTGGTTGTTGAACACGTACTTTAATTAAAATGTTCGATGAGTGATATTCCTGTCTTTGGTTGTTAATTTGATATTTTTACCCGGTAGTGGTTAGAAAAGCATGATTAGGTAGCACTTAACTGTTTAGTTGCCTAATTGCCTTATTTGAACTCCTTGATAATTATTGGCACTATTTTTCGGTGAAGTTATAGTTAAGCATAATTGATCTCTATGTGGATTTCCTTTATTTGTTGTGCTTGTGGACTGCGGGTTCGATTCCCGGAGACCCAGGGATGTGGGTTCGATTCCCAGAGACCCGGTGTGTTATTGGTAGGGACTACGGGTTCGATTCCCGAGATCCTGAGTTATTGGTAGGGACTACGGGTTCGATTCCCGAGATCCTGAGTTATTGGTAGGGACTGCGGGTTCGATTCCCGGAGATCCCGAGTTATTGATTATTTATTGAGATATGGGCTGCGGGTTCGATTCCCGGAGACCCAGAGGTACTGTCAATGGGACTGTGGGTTCGATTCCTACAGGTCCTGGACTTGTTTTATTGAGTTGGCTATTCGTTGTTAGCTTAATTGTAGACGATTGTAGTAATCATCTTATTGTTGCTAGTTCGGAAATTTATTATTATTCATTTAAGCTGCTTATTGTTGTTATTATCATTGTATTATTGTTTTCTCGGTAGGGCCCTGACCTTCCTCGTCACTATTCCATCGAGGTTAGGCTTGGCACTTACTGAGTACCGCTGTGGTGTACTCATGCTACTCTTCTGCACACTTTTGTTGTGCAGATCCGGGTACATCAGGGCAGGCTCACACCAGGTGATTCAGCAGCGTTTTGGGAGACCTCGAGGTATGATCTGCTACGTCCGCGGATCCGGAGGCCTTCCTTCTATTCTAGTGCTAGTAGATGTTTTTTTTTCTTTTCCTTCATTCCGTTGTTAGATAATCCTTTTACATAGAGCTACAATTGTATGATCTCTTTTAGTCTGTGTTACCCGTGGGATTCCGGGTCTTGGTAGTGTTTTAAACAGCGTATTTGACTGGTGTATGTGCCAAGCGGCACGGATTTCATTTCTTTCATCTTATTTTCCGCTAAGTCTTATTAAATGTTCATAACTGGTATATTCCGCAACGTGTTAGGCTTACTCAGTTTCGTGGGGACTGGGTGCCATCACGACATGTTCACGATTGGTGAACTAGGGTCGTGACAAGTTGGTATCAGAGCTCTAGGTTCATAGGAGTCACGGGACACAGACAGGTTACTTAGAGTCTCGCTGATCGATACGGAGACGTCTGTATTTATCTACGAGGGGCTATGTAACTGTTTAGGAAACTCTTCATTTCTTTTGGATTCCTTGTCGTGCGACATTTTTTTGACGTCAAAAATCTAAACTACTACTTTCTATTCTCTCACATATGGTGAGGACACGATCTACTCGCGATGATCAGGTACCCGCGCCCCCTGTTGCCGCCGTCAGAGGCCGAGGCCGAGGTAGAGGATGAGGACGCGCCCGAGGTGCAGCCACAGCACCCGCGTGCGCTGCCGCTGAGGTGCCACAGGTAAACCAGGTTGGAGCGCAGGCACCTGGTACACGGACTACAGCTGCTACTACTCCAGCACTACAGGAGACTCTGGCCCAGTTCATGAGTATGTATACCACTTTAGCTCAGGCAGGACAGCTTCCTCTCGTCGCAGCTACATCTCAGGCCGGGGGAGGGGTCTAGACTCCCGCAGCCGTTACACCAGAGCAGCATGTGCCAGTGGGACAGGTTCCAGATGTTTTGGTTATGCTTGCTGCCGCCCCAGCACAGCCCGGAGGTGGACCAGCTACCTCTGAGGACGAGCAGCGTAGATTGGAGAGGTTCAAGAAATATGACCCTCCAGTGTTTAGTGGTTTGGCTTCAAATAATGCATTGGGTTTTCTAGAGGAGTGTCATCATATTCTTCGTACTATGGGGATTGTGGAGACCAGCGGGGTTTCCTTTACTGCTTTTCAGTTTCGTGGGGCCGCTTATGACTGGTGGCGCGCGTATGAGTTGGATAGTCCAGAAGAGTCTGCTTCATTGACTTGGACGCAGTTTTCAGATCTATTTTTGAGAGAGTTTGTTCCTCGGAGCCTTAGGGATTCTTGGCGCTCGGAGTTTGAGCGGTTGCGACAGGGTTCCTTGTCAGTATCGGAGTATGCTATCAGTTTCACCTGTCTAGCCAGGCTTGCACCGGCCTTAGTAGCCACGGTTCGGGAGAGAGTGCGGAGATTTATTGAGGGCATGATTCCGCCTATCCGATCCAGCATGGCCAGAGAGTTGGAGACAGATATATCTTATTAGCAGGCGGTGAGCATCGCTGGGAGGATCGAGAGTATGCTCCCTAGAGAGCGGGGAGATAGAGAGGCCAAGAGGTCTCGTGAGTCGGGCCATTTCTCTGGTGCCCGCACTTCAGCAGCCGGTCGTTTTGGCAGGGGTTATTCCGGTCGACCAGTTCACTCGGCATTGCCCGCAGCCGGTAGTACTCCAGGTCTTCCAGCACCTCAGGAGCCTTATTATGCTCCCCCAGTTTCCAGTGCACCTCCTGCACGGGGTCCTTCCAGGGGTCAGACTAGTGGGGGTGAGGCCGGTCAGTCACAGTCACCGTGTCCTCCCATAGCTTGCTTTGAGTGCGGGGATACTCGCCATCTGGTCAGGGAGTGCCCCAGGCGTCGGAGGGGAGCCCCTCATCAGTCTTCGCAGCCTCAGTGTAGTTCTCAGGGCCGGCAAGCTATCATTCCAGCTCCAGCTGCCACTCCACCTGCCCAGCCAGCCAGGGGCGGGGGTCAGGGTTCCAGAGGCCGCCCTCGAGAGGGGGGACATGCCAGATTCTATGCTATTCCTGATCGCGCTGCGGCTGTTGCATCTGACTCTGTTATCACAGGTATTATTATGGTTAGTCACAGGGAGGCATCGGTTCTATTCGACCCTGGTTCCACTTTTTCATATGTGTCTTCTTACTTTGCTTCTCATCCGGGTGTGCCTCGGGATTCTTTGAGTGCCCCCATTTATGTTTCCACTCCGGTGGGTGATTCTTTGGCCGTGGACCGCGTATATCGGTCGTGTTTGATTACCATTTGTGATTTTGAGACCAGAGCGGATCTATTGCTGCTTGGGATGGTTGATTTTGATATTATTCTGGGCATGGACTGGTTGTTGCGCCATTATGCTATTCTTGATTGTCACGCCAAGACCGTGACGCTGGCTATGCCAGGCATTCCACGTATTGAGTGGAGTGGTACTCTAGATCACACATCCGTGTTATTTCTTTTCTCAGAGCTCAGCGTATGATTGAGAAGGGGTGTGCTGCTTATCTAGCCTATGTGCGGGACGTCAGTATTGACACTCCCTCTATTGATTCTGTTCATGTGGTACGTGACTTTGCTGATGTATTTCCAGCTGATCTCCCGGGCATGCCGCCCGACAGAGATATTGATTTTGCTATTGATTTGTTGCGGGCACTCGGCCCATTTCTATTCCACCGTACCGTATGGCTCCTCCTGTGTTGAAGAAGTTGAAGGATTAGTTATAGTAGTTATTGGGCAAGGGTTTTATTCGACCCAGTGTTTTGCCTTGGGGTGCTCCTGTATTGTTTGTGAAGAAAAATGACGGTTCTATGCGTGTGTGTATTGACTATCGTCAGCTGAACAAGGTTACAGTGAAGAACCGGTATCCTTTGCCTCGTATTAATGATTTATCTGACCAGCTACAGGGCGCACATGTGTTTTCTAAGATTGATTTGCGCTCTGGGTATCACCAGCTGAAGATTCGGGAGCCAGATATCCCGAAGACTGCCTTCGGGACCCGGTATGGTCACTATGAGTTCCTCGTGATGTCTTTTGGGCTGACTAATGCCCCAGCAGCCTTTATGCATTTGATGCACAGTGTGTTCAGGCCATATCTGGACTCGTTCGTGATTGTTTTCATTGATGATATTCTAGTATATTCCCGGAGTCGGGAAGAGCACGAGCAACATTTGAGGATAGTGCTTCAGATTCTGAGAGAGAAGCAACTTTATGCCAAGTTCTCTAAATGTTAATTCTGGTTGAGTTCAGTGGCATTTTTGGGCCACGTGGTGTCGAGTGATGGTATTCGAGTAGATCCGAGGAAGGTGGAGGCCGTGCGGAGTTGGCCCAGACCCTCCTCCGCTACTGAGATTCGCAGTTTCCTTGGTTTGGCGGGCTATTACCGTCGTTTCGTAGAGGGGTTCTCTTCGATTGCAGCACCTATAACTAGATTGACCCAAAATGGTGCCCCTTTTCAGTGGACAGACGAGTGTGAGGCGAGCTTTCAGAAGCTCAAGACAGCTTTGACTTCGGCCCCTATATTGATGTTGCCTACAGGTTCGGGGTCCTATACCGTATATTGTGATGCCTCACGAGTTGGACTCGGTGCGGTATTGATGCAGGACGGTAGGGTGATTGCCTACGCGTCGAGACAGCTGAAGGTGCATGAGAAGAATTACCCTGTTCATGATTTGGAGCTAGCCGCCATTGTTCACGCCTTGAAAATTTGGCGTCATTATTTATATGGGGTTCCTTCTGAGATCTACACTGATCACCGGAGCTTGCAACACTTGCTTAAGCAGAAGGACCTGAATATGCGTCAGAGGAGATGGTTGGAACTACTGAAGGACTATGATATTACTATTCTCTATCATCCGGGCAAAGTTAATGTGGTTGTTGATGCCTTGAGTCGTCGGGCAGAGAGTTTAGGGAGTTTAGCGTATCTACCAGCTTCGGAGAGGCCTATGGCGATGGATGTTCAGGCTTTGGCCAGGCAGTTTGTTAGACTGGATCTTTCGGAGCCCGGCCGGGTTCTAGCTTGTGTGGTTTCTCGGTCTTCTCTATTTGACCGCATCAGGGAGCGTCAGTTCGACGACCCTCATTTGCTTGTCCTTCAGAATAGAGTTCGGCGTGGTGATGCTCGAGATGTTACCATCGGGGATGATAGGGTCATGAGGATGCAGGGGCGTATCTGTGTGCCCAATGTAGATGATCTTCGAGAGCTGATTCTAGCAGAGGCCCATAGTTCGCGGTATTCCATCCATCCGGGTGCCGCGAAGATGTATCAGGACTTGAAACAGCATTACTGGTGGAGGCGGATGAAGAGGGATATAGTTGATTATGTTTCTAGATGCCTCAGCTGCCAGCAGGTGAAGTATGAGCATCAGCGTCCGGGTGGATTGATGCAGCGGATTGAGATTCCAGAGTGGAAATGAGAGCGCATTCACCATGGACTTTGTATCTGGACTTCCACGGACTGTTAGGAAGTTTGATTCCATTTGGGTTATTGTGGATCGGCTTACCAAGTCCGCCCATTTCATACCGGTGAGCACTGCTTATTCATCGGAACGACTGGCGGAGATCTATATCAGGGAGATAGTTCGGCTGCATGGTATCCCAGTGTCCATCATTTCAGATAGAGGCACTCAGTTCACTTCACGGTTCTGGAGAGCCGTACGGCAGGAGTTAGGTACTCGGGTGGAGCTGAGCACAGCGTTTCATCCCCAGACTGATGGTCAGTCCGAGCGCACTATTCAGATTTTGGAGGATATGCTCCGTGCGTGCGTGATTGAGTTTGGAGGTTCATGGGATCACTTCTTGCCGCTGGCAGAGTTTGCTTATAACAACAGCTACCAGTCTAGTATTCAGATGGCACCGTACGAGGCCCTATATGGTAGGAGGTGCAGGTCTCCCGTGGGTTGGTTTGAGCCGGGCGAGGCCAGGTTGCTAGGTACTGATATGGTTCGGGATGCTATGGACAAGGTCAAGGTGATTCAGGACAGACTTCGTGCAGCCCAGTCTAGACAGAAGAGTTATGCGGACAAGAAGGTTCGCGATGTGTCTTTTATGGTTGGCGAGCGGGTTCTACTTCGAGTCTCGCCCATGAAGGGCGTTATGAGGTTTGGGAAGAAAGGAAAGCCGAGTCCTAGGTTTATTGGCCCTTTTGAGATTTTGAGGCGTGTTGGGGAGGTTGCTTATGAGTTGGCCTTACCTCCTAGTCTAGCCGGAGTTCATCCCGTATTTCATGTCTCCATGCTACGGAGATACCTTGGTGACCCGTCGCATGTGTTGGATTTCACTTCTGTTCAGCTAGACAAGGATCTGTCTTATGTTGAGGAGCCAGTAGCCATTCTAGACAGGCAGGTTAGAAAGCTAAGGTCGAAGAACATCGCTTCGGTAAAGGTTCAGTGGCGGGGCCAGCCGGTCGAGGAGGCGACTTGGGAGACCGAGCAGGATATGCGCAGCCAGTACCCTCATCTTTTCACTACTCCGGGTATGTTTTCTATGCTCGTTCGAGGACGAACGAATCTTTAAGTGTGGGAAGATGTAACGACCCGACCGGTCGTTTTAGAAATTTTTGCCCCAATCCCTAATTTAACTGTTCCCCTAAGTTCATTTCTGCTATTGTGGTTTGCTGGGAGAGTCGGTTCTGAAAATTTGAGCATTTTGGGACACTTAGTCCCTAAATAAGAGCTTTGAAGCTAGAAAATGGCCCATAGCCGGAACAGTGTTAAGACAATCTCGGAACGGAAATCCGATGGTTCCATTAGCTCCGTTAGGTGATTTCGGAGTTGGGAGCGCGTTCGGAATGTATTTTGGAGGTCCGTAGCTCAATTAGGCTTGAAATGCCGAAGGTTGAAATTTTGGCGAATCCGAACGATAGGTGAGATTTTGATCCGGGGGTCAGAATGGAATTCCGACAATTTATGTAGCTTCGTTATGTGATTTTTGATATGTCCGTAAATTTTCAGGTCATTTGGACGTCGTTTGGCCGGGTTTTGAATTGAATGTTAGTTTTGAAAGTTTTGAAGAAATGTAGGATTGAATCGATGTGAATTATGGGTTTTGATGTTGTTAGACGTGTTTTTATGATTGGAATAAGTTCGTATCATGTTTTGGAGTATGTTGGTGGTTTTCGTTGGGGACCGGGGGCCTCGAAGTGTTTTTGGATGGGTAAACGGAAGGAAAATATGGAAAAAATTGCAGGTTGGGCCTTCTGTTCTGTCGTTTTCGCCCCTGCGGAAATGGGACCGCAGAGGCGAGTCCGCAGGAGCGGAACTTGGGGCGCAGGAGCGCCTGGGTTCGCAGAGGCGGCTCCTCTTCCGCTGCGGCGGAGTCGCGGGTGTGGAAGACTCGTCGCAGAAGCGACCTTGGGTCGAGGAGTGAGAATCCGCAGGAGCGGAGGGGAATTCGCTTAAGCGAGTCCGCAGAAGCGGACTATTTCTCGCAGAAACGGAAATTCTCGCAAGAGCGGTTGTCCAATCGCGGAAGCGGACACGCGGAAGCGGTCCTTTTCTCGCAGAAGCAGGATTGGCCAGTTAGGCCTGGGATCGCGGAAGCGACCAGTTGGTCGCAGATACGGGCTCGCAGGAGCGGAATTTTGTCCGCAGAAGCGGAAATCGCAGATAGTTAATTATATCAGAAGTTAGAAATTTCAGAAACATTTCCAAACATTGAGGGCTCGGCTTAAGGGGCGATTTGGGCGATTTTGAAGGGAGATTCAAGGGGTTTCTTCAGGTAATCAACTATGGACTCAAATTATGATTATTGTTGACAATATTATGCAATTATCTCATAAAAATGGAGGAATTTGGGGTGTTTTATGGGGGTTTTCACCCTAGGCTTGAACTTTAGAAAATCAAGGTTTTGAGTGGGCAAATGGAGTCCGAATTTGATAAACTTTATATGCTTAGACTCGTATTGAGACAAGGGTTCCGAAAATATAACTTTCGTGATTTTTCGATAAGCGTACCGAAAGTCGGGTTTTGGCAACTTGTGGGTTTTGGTGTATATTGAGTTATTTTGATTGGGTAATGCCCAATTAGCCTATTTTGATGTGATTCTATTGATTTTTATCAGATTCTACACTTGTGGAGGCCGACATTCGCGGCAAGAGAGTTGTTTCATAGCGGTTTTGTACCGAGTCGAGGTAAGTGACTTGTCTAACCTCGTGTGGGGGAATTTTCACCCCTAGGATATTATGTGATAGTTTAAATGCCTTGTACGCGAGGTGACGGGCGTGTACATGTGCGGGTTGCTGAACACGTACTTTATTTAAAATGTTCGATGAGCGATATTCCTGTCTTTGGCTGTTAATTTGATATTTTTACCCGGTAGTGGTTAGAAAAGCATGATTAGGTAGCACTTAACCGTTTAGTTGCCTAATTGCCTTATTTGAACTCCTTGATAATTATTGGCACTATTTTTCGATGAAGTTATAGTTAAGCATAATTATTCTCTCTGTGGATTCCTTTATTGGCTGTGCTTGTGGACTGCAGGTTCGATTCCCGGAGACCCAGGGCTGTGGGTTCGATTCCCAGAGACCCGGTGTGTTATTGGTAGGGACTACGGGTTCGATTCACGAGATCCTGAGTTATTGGTAGGGACTACGAGTTCGATTCCCTAGATCCTGAGTTATTGGTAGGGACTACGGGTTCGATTCCCGGAGATCCTGAGTTATTGATTATTTATTGAGATATGGGCTGCGGGTTCGATTCCCGGAGACCCAGAGGTACTGTCAATGGGACTGTGGGTTCGATTCCTATAGGTCCCGGACTTGTTTTATTGAGTTGGCTATTCGTTGTTAGCTTAATTGTAGACGATTGTAGTAATCATCTTATTGTTGCTAGTTCGGAAATTTATTATTATTCATTTAAACTGCTTATTGTTGTTATTATCATTGTATTATTGTTTTCTCGGTAGGGCCCTGACCTTCCTCGTCACTACTCCATCGAGGTTAGGCTTGGCACTTACTGAGTACCGCTATGGTGTACTCATGCTACTCTTCTGCACACTTTTGTTGTGCAGATCCAGGTACATCAGGGCAGGCTCACACCAGGTGATTCAGCAGCGTTTTGGGAGACCTCGAGGTATGATCTGCTACATCCGCGGATCCGGAGGCCTTCCTTCTATTCTAGTGCTAGTAGATGTTTTTTTTTCTTTTCCTTCATTCCGTTGTTAGATAATCCTTTTACATAGAGCTACAATTGTATGATCTCTTTTAGTCTGTGTTACCCGTGGGATTCCGGGTCTTGGTAGTGTTTTAAACAGCGTATTTGACTGGTGTATGTGCCAAGCGGCACGGATTTCATTTCTTTCATCTTATTTTCCGCTAAGTCTTATTAAATGTTCATAACTGGTATATTCCGCAACGTGTTAGGCTTACTCAGTTTCGTGGGGACTGGGTGCCATCACGACATGTTCACGATTGGTGAACTAGGGTCGTGACAGAAGCGAAAGGAAAATTCGCTCCTAATTGGAAGGGACCATACATCATCAGGAAGATACTGCCGAGAGGAGCGTTATACTTGGGAGATATGGAAGGAAAAGATCCCGAAACAGCTGTGAATGCAGATGCTGTGAAAAGGTATTATGTCTGAATTTGCTTCGATGATGTCCTTGCAAGTCGAAATGATTGAAGGCTTTTATTCCCGCAACCCAAACACTACCAACCCTTTTGTAAACCCTTTGAGCCGGTTACCTTTCTTTGGCCACCCTCTTTGGAATCCATCATCCAAACCAAATTAAAAACAAAAAAACAAAACAAAGTTCCTGAACTACGTTCTGACTTGATTCCGAAAGGATACGTAGGCAACCTCTCCCCGAGGTTCAGTCACACCAAACCAAAAATCCCAATTTCCCCAAAAAATGAAACTGGGGCAGATGATATTGTTGATTCGGTTTAGTTCCGTCAAAATGATTCCAAAGTTGTAATTTTGTCGACAATTCTTGTTACCCAAACCGAGTACAAGTCCTTCAAGATCGATTAGAAAATGAGAAAACATCATTGTTGCGGTTCGAAGCTTCTGGAATGAAAAGAAATAAAATGAGAGTCTTATTGGTGAAAACCTTCGGGCACCATAAGACGATGGAAGTAGAGAAACACAAAACGAGAGAGCCTGTTGGTAAAAACTCGCAAAGAGTGCTATCTGGCAATGGTAAGAACAGAAATGAGAGAGGTCGATTGGCGAAAACCCGCAAAAGGGCGCTATCAACCGAAAAGGTTGTTTCACCACAAGAGGTCCTGGCACGGCTCCTTAGCTTGGAAACATAGACCCATTTTGGTTCATAAGGAAATGGGAGTTTGTGACAATCAAGCATCTAGTCCGAGAAGCATGTCATGTTGGTTTAAAGTCAGCATAAACCTCAGATAAGTCCTTCTTTTTCCCCGAAAGGGACTCCTCTATCTTCGATACATTTTTCCATTCTTTGTTCATTTTTCTTTGAATCCCTTTCGGTTTAATTTTAATTCTGAAACTATTACAAAGAAAGGCGGCAGGACCGGTTTTACAGGACTTCGCCTGGTAAAAAAGAAAAGAAAAACAGCCTCAGTGGTGTATTGATACAATCCCCAATTGGATCGTAATAATCGATTGTTTCCAAAGAAACGGAGGTTAGGAAGAAAATGGAAATCAAAGGATAAGGTCTTAGAAGAGACGGAATGAGGCAGAAGGACAGAACCCACACAGAAAATCCTCGTGGAATCCCGGGAATGAACCCGGTCAGTTTGAAAAGAAGTCACCCCAAAGACAATTGGTAGCAAAGTTCTCAATGGAAATGGGGCAATGATCAAGCAATGAAGATAATCAAGGCCACAAAGTCAACCACTTTTTCAACTGATAAAATGTTCTTTGTTGAAAACAAGTCTATTTAACTGTGCAAGAAGAAGGTACAACTCAAAGAAGTGAAGTACGCAAGCATTGAAATGGCTTTGGAACAAGGAAAACACATAAAAGGGAAGTTTCTTTTTAGAGCTTTATCTTATGCATTTGTTGATGGTTAAAAAGAAAGCCTAAAAGAAGGCCCAAAAGGAAGAATAAAAGAAAAGAAAATGAAAACTCCAAAAAAGAGAATCAAATCATATCAATCCAATATCTGTTTGGACCCCGGTCAGAAAAACCGAGGGTCTTTCCAGCCAGAAAGCCGTGAAACATTTATCCCCAGTCAGAAAACCGAGGATCTCCCAGTCAGAAAACTGCGAAGCCATTTACTTTAACCCCGGCCAAAAAACCAAGGGTCTGACGGCCAAAAAACCGTTAGACATTGTTTGAATTTCGGCCAGAAAGCAGTGAAACTTTCATCCCCGGTCAGAAAACCGAGGATCTCCCAGTCAGAAAACTGCGGAGCCATTTACTTTAACCCCGGCCAAACAAACCGAGGGTCTGACGGCCAAAAAACCGTTAGACATTGTTTGAATTCCGGCCAAAAAGCCGTGAAGCTTTGATCCCCGATCAGAAAACCGAGGATCTCCCAGTTAGAAAACTGCGGAGCCATTTACTTTAACCCCGGCCAAAAAACCGAGGGTCTGACGGCCAAAAAACCGTTAGACATTGTTTGAATTCCGGCCGGAAAGCCGTGAAACTTTCATCCCCGGTCAGAAAACCGAGGATCTCCCAGTCAGAAAACTGCGGAGCCATTTACTTTAACCCTGGCCAAAAAACCATTAGACATTATTTGAAATTGTTAGACATTGTTTGAATTCCGGCCAGAAAGCCGTGAAACTTTCATCCCCGGTCAGAAAACCGAGGATCTCCCAGTCAGAAAACTGCGGAGCCATTTACTTTAACCCGGCCAAAAAACCGAGGGTCTGACGGCCAAAAAACCATTAGACATTGTTTGAATTCCGGCCAGAAAGCCGTGAAACTTTTATCCCCGGTCAGAAAACCGAGGATCTCCCGGTCGGAAAACTGCGGAGCCATTTACTTTAACCCCGGCCAAAAAACCGAGGGTCTGACGGCCAAAAACCGGTTAGACATTGTTTGAATTCCGGCCAGAAAGCCGTGAAACTTTCATCCCCGGTTAGAAAACCGAGGATCTCCCAGTCAGAAAACTGCGGAGCCATTTACTTTAACCCCGGCCAAAAAACCGAGGGTCCGACGGCCAAAAAACCGTTAGACATTGTTTGAATTCCGGCCAGAAAGCCGTGAAACTTTTATCCCCGGTCAAAAAACCGAGGATCTCCTAGTCAGAAAACTGCGGAGCCATTTACTTTTACCCCGGCCAAAAAATTGAGGGTCCGACGGCCAAAAAACCGTTAGACATTGTTTGAATTCCGGCCAGAAAGCCGTGAAACGTTTATCCCCGGTCAGAAAACCGAGGATCTCCCAGTCAGAAAACTGCGGAGCCATTTACTTTAACCCCGGCCAAAAAACCAAGGGTCTGACGGCCAAAAACCCGTTAGACATTGTTTGAATTCCGGCCCGAAAGCCGTGAAACTTTTATCCCCGGTCAGAAAACCGAGGATCTCCTAGTCAGAAAACTGCGAAGCCATTTATTTTAACCCCGGCCAAAAAACCGAGGGTCTTACGGCCAAAAAACCGTTAGACATTGTTTGAATTTCGGCCGGAAAGCCCGTGAAACTTTCATCCCGGTCGAAAACCGAGGATCTCCCGGTCGAAAACTGCGGAGCCATTTACTTTAACCCCGGCCAAAAAAACCGAGGGTCCGACGGCCAAAGAACCGTTAGACATTGTTTGAATTCCGGCCAGAAAGCCGTGAAGCTTTGATCCCCGGTCAGAAAACCGAGGATCTCCCAGTTAGAAAACTGCGGAGCCATTTACTTTAACCCCGACCAAAAAACCGAGGGTCTGACGGCCAAAAAACCGTTAGACATTGTTTGAATTCCGGCCAGAAAGTCGTGAAACTTTCATCTCCGGTCAGAAAACCGAGGATCTCCCAGTCAGAACTGCGGAGCCATTTACATTAACCCCGGCCAAAAAACTAAGGGTCTGACGGCAAAAAAACCATTAGACATTGTTTGAATTCTGGCCACAAAGCCGTGAAACTTTCATCCCCGGTCAGAAAACCGAGGATCTCCCAGTCAGAAAACTACGGAGCCATTTACTTTAACCCCGGCCAAAAAACCGAGGGTCTGACGGCCAAAAAACCGTTAGACATTGTTTGAATTCCGGCCAGAAAGCCGTGAAACTTTTATCCCCGGTCAGAAAATCGAGGATCTCCCAGTTCGAAAACTGCGGAGCCATTTACTTTAACCCCGGCCAAAAAAATCGAGGGTCTGACGGCCGAAAACCCGTTAGACATTGTTTGAATTCTGGCCAGAAAGCCGTGAAACTTTTATCCCCGGTCAGAAAACCGAGGATCTCCCAGTCAGAAAACCGCGGAGCCATTTACTTTAACCCCGGCCAAAAAAACCGAGGGTCCGACGGCCAAAACCCGTTAGACATTGTTTGAATTCCCGCCAGGAAAGTCGTGAAACTTTCATCCCCGATCGAAAACCGAGGATCTCCCGGTCGAAAACTGTGGAGCCATTTACATTAATCCCGGCCAAAAAATCGAGGCGTCCGACGGCCAAAAACCGTTAGACATTGTTTGAATTCCGGCCGAAAGCCGTGAAACTTTCATCCCGGTCAGAAAACCGAGGATCTCCCGGCAGAAAACCGTGGAGCCATTTACTTTAACCCCGGCCAAAAACCGATAGACATTGTTTGAATTCCGACCGAAAGCCGTGAAACTTTCATCCCCGGTCGGAAAACCGAGGATCTCCCGGTCGAAAACTGTGGAGCCATTTACTTTAACCCCGACCAAAAAACCGAGGGTCCGACGGCCAAAAAACCGTTAGACATTGTTTGAATTCCGACGAAAGCCGTGAAACTTTTATCCCCGGTCAAAAAACCGAGGATCTCCCAGTCAGAAAACTGCGGAGCCATTTACTTTTACCCCGGCCAAAAAATTGAGGGTCCGACGGCCAAAAAACCGTTAGACATTGTTTGAATTCCGGCCAGTAAGCCGTGAAACTTTCATCCCCGGTCAGAAAACCGAGGATCTCCCAGTCAGAAAACTGCGGAGCCATTTACTTTAACCCCGGCCAAAAAACCAAGGGTCTGACGGCCAAAAACCCGTTAGACATTGTTTGAATTCCGGCCCGAAAGCCGTGAAACTTTTATCCCCGGTCAGAAAACCGAGGATCTCCCAGTCAGAAAACTACGAAGCCATTTATTTTAACCCCGGCCAAAAAACCGAGGGTCTTACGGCCAAAAAACCGTTAGACATTGTTTGAATTCCGGCCAGAAAGCCGTGAAACTTTCATCCCCGGTCAGAAAACCGAGGATCTCCCAGTCAGAAAACTGCGGAGCCATTTACTTTAACCCCGGCCAAAAAAACCGAGGGTCTGACGGCCAAAGAACCGTTAGACATTGTTTGAATTCCGGCCAGAAAGCCGTGAAGCTCTTATCCCCGGTCAGAAAACCGAGGATCTCCCGGTTAGAAAACTGCGGAGCCATTTACTTTAACCCCGGCCAAAAAACCGAGGGTCCGACGGCCAAAAACCGTTAGACATTATTTGAATTCCGGCCGGAAAGTCGTGAAACTTTCATCTCCGGTCGAAAACCGAGGATCTCCCGATCGAAAACTCGCGGAGCCATTTACATTAACCCCGACCAAAAAACTAAGGGTCCGACGGCAAAAAAACCATTAGACATTGTTTGAATTCGGCCACAAAGCCGTGAAACTTTCATCCCCGGTCGAAAACCGAGGATCTCCAAGTCGAAAACTACGGAGCCATTTACTTTAACCCCGGCCAAAAAACCGAGGGTCCGACGGCCAAAAACCGTTAGACATTATTTGAATTCCGGCCAGAAAGCCGTGAAACTTTCATCCCCGGTCAGAAAACCGAGGATCTCCCAGTCAGAAAACTGTAGAGCCATTTACTTTAACCCCGGCCAAAAAACCGAGGGTCTGACGGCCAAAAAACCGTTAGACATTGTTTGAATTCCGGCCAGAAAGCCGTGAAACTTTTATCCCCGGTCAGAAAACCGAGGATCTCCCAGTCAGAAAACTGCGGAGCCATTTACTTTAACCCCGGCCAAAAAACCGAGGGTCTGACGGCCAAAAAACCGTTAGACATTGTTTGAATTCCGGCCAGAAAGCCGTGAAACTTTTATCCCCGGTCAGAAAACCGAGGATCTCCCAGTCAGAAAACTGCGGAGCCATTTACTTTAACCCCGGCCAAAAAACCGAGGGTCTGACGGCCAAAAAACCGTTAGACATTGTTTGAATTCCGGCCAGAAAGCCGTGAAACTTTTATCCCCGGTCAGAAAACCGAGGATCTCCCAGTCAGAAAACTGCGGAGCCATTTACTTTAACCCCGGCCAAAAAACCGAGGGTCTGACGGCCAAAAAACCGTTAGACATTGTTTGAATTCCGGCCAGAAAGCCGTGAAACTTTTATCCCCGGTCAGAAAACCGAGGATCTCCCAGTCAGAAAACTGCGGAGCCATTTACTTTAACCCCGGCCAAAAAACCGAGGGTCTGACGGCCAAAAAACCGTTAGACATTGTTTGAATTCCGGCCAGAAAGCCGTGAAACTTTCATCCCCGGTCAGAAAACCGAGGATCTCCCAGTCAGAAAACTGCGGAGCCATTTACTTTAACCCCGGCCAAAAAAACCGAGGGTCTGACGGCCAAAAACCCGTTAGACATTGTTTGAATTCCCGCCAGAAAGTCGTGAAACTTTCATCCCCGATCAGAAAACCGAGGATCTCCCAGTCAGAAAAACTGCGGAGCCATTTACTTTTACCCCGGCCAAAAAACCGAGGGTCTGACGGCCAAAACCGTTAGACATTGTTTGAATTCCGGCCGTAAAGCCGTGAAAACTCTTCTGCGAAATCCCGGCCAGAAAGCCGTGGAACGTTTATTTGTGAAATTGTGATTTTCTTACCCAATACCAAAAAGTCTTTTTAATCGCTTTCTGTGTCACGACTAACTCACGAAATTTTCCTAGCAAAACTGGGGCAGAAAAATTTCGTTCGTTTGTTTGTTTTGTTGTCTAAATAGGTTTAACCTCGGGACACAAGGATCGAGATAACCTACGAGTGGAACATCAATCCAGAGTGAAGAAAAGAAGGGTCTGACGGCCAAAAAACCGTTAGACATTGTTTGAATTCCGGCCAGAAAGCCGTGAAACTTTCATCCCCGGTCAGAAAACCGAGGATCTCCCAGTCAGAAAACTGCGGAGCCATTTACTTTAACCCCGGCCAAAAAACCAAGGGTCTGACGGCCAAAAACCCGTTAGACATTGTTTGAATTCCGGCCCGAAAGCCGTGAAACTTTTATCCCCGGTCAGAAAACCGAGGATCTCCCAGTCAGAAAACTACGAAGCCATTTATTTTAACCCCGGCCAAAAAACCGAGGGTCTTACGGCCAAAAAACCGTTGGACATTGTTTAAATTCCGGCCAGAAAGCCGTGAAACTTTCATCCCCGGTCAGAAAACCGAGGATCTCCCAGTCAGAAAACTGCGGAGCCATTTACTTTAACCCCGGCCAAAAAACCGAGGGTCTGACGGCCAAAAAACCGTTAGACATTGTTTGAATTCCGGCCAGAAAGCCGTGAAACTTTTATCCCCGGTCAGAAAACCGAGGATCTCCCAGTCAGAAAACTGCGGAGCCATTTACTTTAACCCCGGCCAAAAAACCGAGGGTCTGACGGCCAAAAAACCGTTAGACATTATTTGAATTCCGGCCAGAAAGTCGTGAAACTTTCATCTCCGGTCAGAAAACCGAGGATCTCCCAGTCAGAAAACTGCGGAGCCATTTACATTAACCCCGGCCAAAAAACTAAGGGTCTGACGGCAAAAAAACCATTAGACATTGTTTGAATTCTGGCCACAAAGCCGTGAAACTTTCATCCCCGGTCAGAAAACCGAGGATCTCCAAGTCAGAAAACTACGGAGCCATTTACTTTAACCCCGGCCAAAAAACCGAGGGTCTGACGGCCAAAAAACCGTTAGACATTGTTTGAATTCCGGCCGGAAAGCCGTGAAACTTTCATCCCCGGTCAGAAAACCGAGGATCTCCCAGTCAGAAAACTGCGGAGCCATTTACTTTAACCCCGGCCAAAAAAACCGAGGGTCTGACGGCCGAAAACCCGTTAGACATTGTTTGAATTCCGGCCAGAAAGCCGTGAAACTTTCATCCCCAGTCAGAAAACCGAGCATCTCCCAGTCAGAAAACTGCGGAGCCATTTACTTTAACCCCGGCCAAAAAAACCGAGGGTCTGACGGCCAAAAACCCGTTAGACATTGTTTGAATTCCCGCCAGAAAGTCGTGAAACTTTCATCCCCGGTCAGAAAATCGAGGATCTCCCAGTCAGAAAACTGCGGAGCCATTTACATTAACCCCGGCCAAAAACCAGGGGTCTGACGGCCAAAAAACCGTTAGACATTGTTTGAATTCCGGCCGAAAGCCGTGAAACTTTCATCCCCGGTCGAAAACCGAGGATCTCCCAGTCAGAAAACTGCGGAGCCATTTACTTTAACCCCGGCCAAAAAACCGAGGGTCCGACGGCCAAAAAACCGTTAGACATTGTTTGAATTCCGGCCAGAAAGCCGTGAAACTTTTATCCCCGGTCAGAAAACCGAGGATCTCCCAGTCAGAAAACCGCGGAGCCATTTATTTTAACCCCGGCCAAAAAATCGAGGGTCTGGCGGCCAAAAAACCGTTAGATATTGTTTGAATTCCGGCCAGAAAGCCGTGAAACTTTTATCCCGGTCAAAAAACCGAGGATCTCCCCAGTCGAAAACTGCGGAGCCATTTACTTTTACCCCGGCCAAAAACCGAGGATCTGACGGCCAAAAACCCGTTAGACATTGTTTGAATTCCGGCTAGAAAGCCGTGAAAATTTTATCCCCGGTCAGAAAACCGAGGATCTCCCAGTCAGAAAACCGCGGAGCCATTTACTTTAACCCCGGCCAAAAAACCGAGGGTCTAGCGGCCAAAAAACCGTTAGACATTGTTTGAATTCCGGCCCGAAAGCCGTGAAACTTTTATCCCCGGTCAGAAAACCGAGGATCTCCCCAGTCAGAAAACTGCGAAGCCATTTATTTTAACCCCGGCCAAAAAACCGAGGGTCTTACGGCCAAAAAACCGTTAGACATTGTTTGAATTCCGGCCAGAAAGCCGCGAAACTCTTCTTCTAAATCCCGGCCAGAAAGCCGTGGAACGTTTATTTGTGAAACCATGATTTTATTACCCAATACGAAAGAGTCTTTCTAATCACTTTCTGTTTCACAACTAACTCACGGAATTTTCCTAGCAAAACTGGGGCAGAAAAATTTCGTTCGTTTGTTTGTTTTGTTGTCTAAATAGGTTTGGCCTTGGGACGCAAGGATCGAGACAACCTACGAGTGGAACATCAATCCTGCATGAAGAAAAGAAGAAAAGAATCAAAAGAGAACGAGTCCAAATGTTGGAGTAAACAAAAGCGCGGATTGCTCAGAATTTGATTGAAGTATCAAGCTCCGCCGACTCCGTTTCACTCAATGTTACATAAATAAAAAAATACGTACACCTTGTTGAGCATCAAGATTCAGATCGAGGACTACAACAAATCAACTAAGATTCAAGATCAAGTTTTCAAGAGAATCATAGATAGGAATCTTGTAACTCATAGTTTGATAGCATAGCTAGTACATCTTTAATTTCTTTTTGGTCTAATAAGGAGGTCAGTAAGCAGTAAGCAGCAATAGCAGCAACGATAGCAACAGTAACAGCAAAGTGTCAGTCCACGGTAGTCCCAGCTACCAAAACTTCCCGAACTACATTGACCTGATTCCTGTTTAGCCCAGGATATGTAGGAGGCCTCTCGAAGCAAAGGCTCGGTCAAGACCTTTCTGAAATGCTTCACACGGAGTGCTCGGACGGGCAAAAATCGCTCGTATTAGCTCATTATCTTTGCACGAAAACTCTTCGAGTTTACACGCAAAGAGGGGAAGCTGTGAGCACGTGATTTTTTCCCTACATGAGAATTACTCCTAAAAAAATTTAAAATAAAATAATATTTGTGTTGTGCGTGATTTTTGTGGATTATATGTTATTTTTCTCTTATTGTTTGCGTTTGTGTGTCCGTGTCTTTTGTTTAAATAAATAAAAAAATAAAAAAATAAAAATATATTGCATATATAAAATTCAAGTTTTGCAATTGATAGTGATTAAGTTTGTTTTATGGAAATCAAAAAATAACAAAAAAATATTTATTTTTGGCATTTCTAGCGTTTAAGTCTTAGTCTGTGTGATTTATATTTAATAAATATTTAATTTTGTGCGTTAATTGTTAGTATAACCTAATTAGTTTATATATATATATATATATGTAAGTTAATTTGATTTTTTGTAGTGTAATCTAGGATTTTTGTTTTAATAAATTAGGAATTTAAAAGAGAAGAGGAAAATTGCAAATAATGAAAAGAAGATGAATTAAATCGGATTGGGCCACTTCTTAATTAAATCTCAGGCCCAAAAAACTAAAATAACCCATGTCGCCTGACCCGCCCGTTACCCCCTTTTTGATCTAAACAGTTGGATCTCTTAAATCCAACGGTCAGAATTAAACTTGTTGTTTAATCTAACCAAACCCCCCCAAAGACCCCTGCCCCGTTTCAGTCCCAAACCCTCATCTCCTCTCTTCTCTCTAAACCAAGAAAGCACCAAGCCAAAATCCTAGCCGCCGCCTCTTTTCTCCTCTGCCCAAAACCCGGCAGCAACGACGCCGCCGGCCACCAAATTTATACCACAGCACCCCACAACCCCCTCAACCCCGTCCTTGGGTTGTATTCTGTCGAATCAAGCTCCAACCTTTCGAATGTTGAATCAAAGTTTTGACCAAAAACTTCGCCGGCTCCGATGGGCGCCAAACTTACACCCTTTAATCCCTGGACGTACCTTAACACTAGAACACCATTGGTCCTTTTCGAATTTGGCCAGAAATTGTTGAACCCCAAAATCGAAGTCTTTGAACCCTAAAATCCGAATGGAATTTTTGTAGCCGGATTTCGTTGAATTGAGGTCTAATAGACCTTAATTGATGTGTTTTCACTTGGAAAACATTTCAATTAAGGTCCTTTCGACCTCGAATGACCAAAGCCCAAGCCGCCGAGTCTCCATTTTCTTCTATTTCGAGGTATTTCTTTTCCTTCTCGATTCTTGTTTAATTGTATTCGATGGTTTAGTTTAGTTATTTTGTAGTCTTTCGTTCATTGTTATTTCTCTTCGGACATCTTTGATTTTTCTGTTTTTTCCCATCTCTTTGGGACCTTTTTATTTGGTCGATCTATTTATTTGTTGTTCTTTGTTGTTAACGTGTAGTTGTAAGTTGAATTCACTTCGATTTTAATATCGTCGATTGGTTGATGTTGGATTCCAAAAGAAAACTATGATGCCGAGGCCTGTTCTCGTGTCATTGATTTGCCGACTATATATTATCGATTATACATGTTGTAATCGACTAATCGAATGTCGTCGTGTAGTTTCGTAGGTTTGTTTGTTAGAACTTTGAAACAGAACTTAGAGTCGTTAATTTGATTCCAAATTCATTGTTTGAATTGAATTAGGCTGTTGATTGATTATAAGTTAGCTACTAAATTGGATATAGCTGTCTTAGTTTAGAGTTTGAAAGCCAACAGCTAGGTATCAAAGAGTGCACTGCACATGGAAAGACTGGTGGAACCTGCTGGACAACAGGATGTTCCTTTAATGTTTTGCCTTTTGGAATTTTAAAACAAAAAGTCCCATACTTAGACAAATCGGGGTGGAATAATCAGAGAATATCAGGATAATAATGAGCATTGCTAACTTTGTTAAGTATTTTAAAAGCTGGAAAATCAGAACAAAGCATGGGGAAAATGATTCAAAAGTTAAAGGTGCCCATGTGTTTAAGGAGAGAGGCAGTGAATTTGATTATTCAGGAAGTGTAAAGTTCTTTTAAGTTTGGCTATAAAACTGGCAGGAGACTCACAAAGAGAGGACATGTATTAGATATCTCTTGTGCACACACATAACAGATTTCTAAGCTAATACACACTTTGAAAACATTGCTGGAACTATCAGTTTTGAAACCTCTTTTAGCCATCAATTTTCTTTCTAAGTTTTCTTCTTGGTATCATAGGGAGAACTCTTGAAAGGATTGTTTATTGATTTCAAAGTCCGTTTTAAGCAATCTCGCCTCATATAAACCTGTTTCATTGCTTGAAATCAGAGTCAATTCGAGCCTGTCTCTTTTGCTTTCCCATGCTTTAAGCAGTTCAAGTTAACTAAAGGTTCTGTTGGTTTGTCTGGATTTGGTCTATTATTGCTGTTTGGTTTTTTTTTCTGAATATTGTTGTTGGTTTGTTTTAAACTCCTTATTTGGTTTAAACCATTCCTGGAACCTCCTGTTATTCTTGGTCATTGGTTCTTCGAGTTTCTTTTGTTGGAATTTAGGTGTCACTGCTGTCATTTGCTGTTGTTATTGTACTGTTGCTGATATATACTACTGTTGCTGATCTTTCTCCTGCTTCATTGTGTTCCATTCCAGGTACACATTCCTTGGGTTTGTCTACTCTTGCACTAGAAATGAAATAAAAGACCATTTTGAATCCTGTCATTGAAGCCATTACATAAATGACTTTTGTTAGTTATTTGTTAATTTAAGGACTCTTAGGTAGAATAGAAACTACGCTGTTAATCATTAAAAGTTTAAGAGTGTACGTAGTCTTATATGCCTGTTTAGTTCTTACTTTCAGCATATGCGAGTTGGAGGAAAATCTGTAAAGCTTGTATTGTCTATCATTGTAAACTCGATTTATTTTTCTTCGTTTTAATTTTTGTCATGCTTAACTAGTTTCTATTTTGTTATCATATATCTAGATCCGTGTAAGTAAAACTAGCCAATACAGATTGAGATTTTCTTTGATATTTAAAATAGGTAATTTGTTAAAGTCAAGTTGTCTAAACATGTTTAAGGTTTTAATTTGATTGACGTTAACTAGTAATGCAAATTGTTTCGAATCATTTTCGATTTTCTTCATTTGATTTTTCTTCGAGATCTATTTGTAATTAAGCAAACAAGACAAGTTAGCCCATGCTTTAGACACCAATGTTAGGTTGATCTTAATCGCACAGTCTTGATTTCGCCAATTAACATCGGATTAAGGATAGTAAGAATCCACAATAAACAATCTTTTTTTTATATAATGGACCAAGGCGAACAATTTCTATTTCGCGTATTTTGATCAAATTTCCGTTAGTGTATACCTTTTCGTTCAATCTCCGGCATTAAGTCAAAAAGCTAGGAAATAACACATCATTTGGTACGATTCTTTAATTGGAAATAATTTTAAGGGATACGCTTTTAAATAAATTAATTTTTTTTTGGGTTTAGTTTTACAATGGCTTTAAATCAGCATGGTTTCAAATAAGTAATCCGGATACTTTCTTATTATTATTTACCTACCTGTCAAAATCTGAGTCTATATTGTAATTAGTCTTTCTTTTGGTATGGTTTAAAATTAATAGAGCGGTTTAAAGTTTTAATCAGAGCATTTAATTTATAAGCATGTATAAAATCAGAAATTTTTAGCCATTTATAATAATTGAAGCGACCGTGCTAGAACCACGGGATCCGGGGGTGCCTAACACCTTCCCTCGGGTCAACACAATTCCTTACTTAGAATTTCTGGTTCGCAGACTTCATTTGGAAAGTCGTAAATTTCCTCGATTTGGGATTTAAATAAATCGGTGACTTGGAACACCTTAATTTATTCCAAGTGGCGACTCTGAAATACATAGAATAATCCCGTTTCGAATATTGTCACTTAAATTGGAAAAACTCCCTTACGCTTCTACCCCCGGGTAGTGGGCGCGCCAAAAGGAGGTGTGACAACATCCATGCATAACCGTAACTATATGTTACATAAGTGTTCCAATAAATAATATGGCAACAGTTAAGAACTGTTGCATACACAATATAGAAACGGTTTTAAACCATTCCAATTGAAAAAAAGAATCGTTCCAACATAGAAAGGGAAAACCGTTGCGATAGACGTATCTATGGCCACAGTGACGAAAACCATTCCAAAAACCGTTCCCATAGACCTATTGTCACGGCGGCTGATGGAACAGTCTCTAAACCGTTCCAATATATCTATGGCAACGGTTATATAGTCTATGGGAACGGTTTTGCATGTGTTACCGTAGACCAATGTTTCAGTAGTGAGTGGAAACCAGTCGCCATCAAGGCCACAACCAACCACCGCATTTTTAAACTAACAGATTTTTCTTTGCTTTGAAACAGGGGCAAAAGATGTTCTACAAAAAGAATTACCAAACTGGGGCAGAATAAAATTTTCTGTCATTTTCTTGAAATCGGATAGTCATCCAAAGAGCATAAAGGTAAATACACCTGTTTTTGAAGATGGACAATTCAAGTTGACAGGTGAATGGAACAAGTGTCGGAGAATGATGAAATCTTAGTCTGTTGAATCTTTCTCCCAAGATAAAAGTCTTGGTCTGATGAATTTTTCACCTAAGATGAAAGGAAAGAATCTTAGTCTGTTGAAACTTTCTCCTAAGATGGAAATCTTAGTCTGATGAATTTTTCACCTAAGATAAAGGAGTAATGTAAGTTGAAAACAAAGGAAAGGTAGAAGTCAATTTGAAAAGAGAAAAATAAAAGTTGGAAAAAGAAACGAAGGCGTAATTTGAAATGAAAAGGAAAGGCATAATTTGAAAACAAAAAGAAAACGTTGGAAAAAGAAAGAAAGGCAAAAAATTCAAAAAAGAAAGGAAAGTTTGTTGAATTTTAAAGCTTAAGAAAGTGTGAGTTGAAAATAGACCCAATCTGATGAATTATCTCCTGGAGTCATAATCTCAGTCCGATGTATATTCCGCCTGAGACCACACAGAAAATAGACCCAGTCCGAAGAATTATCTCCTGGAGTCATAAACTTAGTCCGATGGATAATCCTCCTGAAATTACATTGAAATGGACACAGTCCAATGAGAATTAAATGTCTTAGTCTGATGAATTTTTCACCTAAGATAAATGTTAGTCACAAGGTAACATAAAAATTTTTAATTTATGCAATTTTTAATTTCTGTTCAGGCGCCCACCTGTATAACAAGGGAATACTTTTCGGCATTTTTAATTTCTGTTCAGGCGACTACCTGTAAAACAAGGAAATATTTTTTGCACTTTTCATTTTTCATGCATCGGGCGCCCACCTGGATAACAAGGGAATATTTTTCTGCATTGCATTTCATGCATCAGGCGTCCACCTGTAAAACAAGGGAATATTTTTCTACATTTTCATTTTCATGCATCAGGCGCCCACCTGGATAACAAGGGAATACTTTTCTGCAATGCATTTCATGCATCAGGCGCCCACCTGGATAACAAGGGAATATTTTTCTCCATTGCATGCATCAGGCGCCCACCTGGAAAACAAGGGAATATTTTCTGCATTTTCATTTATCATGTATCAGGCGCCCACTTGTATAACAAGGGAATACATTTCTGCATTTTTAAATTTTTCAAAAAAACAATATTCTGACATTCAGTTACATGATGTGCCCAGTCACCATACTGGGGCAGAAAAAAATCTTTCTTTGGTTATTTATTTTTTCACAAGTAGGGGTCCACCTGGAAAATGGACGCATATTTAAAATTGAAGAAGTTGAACAAGGTCAAAGCGATAAGAAGAATGCCGGTGAAAGAGAATATACAAGTCAAGGAAATAACAAGAATGCCGTTGAGAGAAAAAACACAAGTTCAAGGAAATAACAGGAATGCTGTTGGAAGGAATACAAGATACAAGATCAAGAAAATACAAAAACAAGTTGGAAGACATAGATAGGATTTTTTGTAATTCATAGACCTTAGCTTAGGCTAGCTTTTTTTATTTTTACCATGGTGTAATAAGGGGTCAATCAGCAATAACAGTAGTAACAACAGCAACAACAGTGAGATCACAGTCCTTGGTAGTCCCAGCTACCAGACCTTCCCGAACTACACTGACCTGATTCCTGTTTAGCCCAGGATATGTAGGCAACCTCTGGAGCGGGGTGCGATCACAACTTTTCAAAATGCTTCACAATGGAATACTCGAACGGGTAAAAATCGTTCATAGTTGCACACTTATCTTGGCACGGAAACTCTTCGTGTCCCCGAGCAAAGAGGCGCAGCTGTGAGCACGTGATTTTTACCCTACACATGAGTTATTCCTATAAAATTCAAAATAAATAATTTTTCCTTATTTTTAAATTTTGTGTGAATTTTGTGTTAATTGTTTGCATGTGATGAAGAAAAAATAATATGCAAAAATACATTTTAGAGATTAAATTCTCATGTAGTAGATATTAATACATTTTAACAAATTAAAGAAAAATCAAAAAATAACATTAGTTTGCTTTTAAATTGAAAATTGTCAAAAAAGAGGTAATTAGTTTAATTTTCAATAAGTTCCAAATAATTACAAAATTGGAAAAAATATGGAAAATACAAAACAAAATTGAAATAAAATAAAATACCAAAAAAAATACAATAAAAGGGGGCTAAAATTCGGATAAAACCCAGCTGCCCATACCCAGTTACCCAGTTGCCCAAACGCCCCTAGCCCAAATCAGCAGATCACGCCCAGCCCAAGATGTCCCAGCTTGCCCAGACCCAATCCAAAGACCCTACCCAGTTCCCACTTTTGTCCAATCTCAACCGTTAATTCAATTCTAATCCAACGACTGTAAGTTTATTATTACATTTAATATACTCAAAGAGACAACCTTAGTCACCTTGTCTCTTTAATCTCAAACTCCCACAGACGCCTCATCTCTTCATCTCCATTGCGCCGCTAGGGTTCCGCCACCCACGGCGGCGGTCGGCCTCCTTTCCGGCCAAAACCAACACCAAACAACTCCCTATCTCCTCCTCATCCCACTTCTCCAAAGCATCTCCTTCAAACATCAACCAAACGTCTAAAAAACTAAACCCTAATCGCGCCGCCACCCACCTCCCACGGCGGCGCCGCCTCAAAAACCCACAAAACACTCACCTCATTATTCTTTTAGCGTTACATACGCTGTTTCAAGAAATTTGAAGTCCAAAAGCCGCCGGAAATTCAAAATACAAAGCTTGCTCGAGAAATTTTCAAGAAAAACGATACCGGATTGTCAAGACTCGAAAAGATTCAAGAAGAGATGAAGAAAGATGAAGAAAACAGAAAAACAAAAATAAAAATAAAGAAAAACAGAAAAATTTACGAAAAAAAAGCTAAGTCTTCTTCTTTGTTTCTCTGTTTTTGTTTAATTTGTTTGTCTGCGTTTTCTTGTTTTCTTTATATAACCAAAGAAAAATAGATTCATTAGTTTTGAAGATTAAATAGATTTTGATAATCTTAGTATGATTCTGTGTTGATTCGAATAAGTGTTAGTATAATTTTTGGAATTAGTTAATCGGTATTAACTTTTATTTTCTTTTCTGATTTTTGATTTCTGTTAATTTCTGTTAGTTTCTTTTTTAGACTTTTAGATTTTCTGTTAAATTTCTGTTAGATTCTAATTTCTATTAGTTTGAATCATGTTAGACCTTTAGATTTTAATCGTGTTAGACTTTTAGATTCTAATTTCTGTTAGTTTGAATTTAGTTTCTCAGATTTAATAAAGTGAAATTTAACAGTAAAGATCCGACTGAGATTTTTGACATGTTGATAATGGGAATTAATGGGAATCTATTTCGATCCTGTTTTGACATTCAAGTTGATTAATTGTGATTGTCGGAATTGATTTGTTAGTTTAATTGTAATTGGTTTGAATTTGTTATTGATTAACTATCACGCCCCAAATCGGGGCACATGACCGGCGCCTGACCGGGTTGCCCCAGTCAAGTGGACCTGGGTGCCTTTCATTCCCACGCGTTACCCCTGTGCTGATTGTTTTTCATTTACCAAATATCTTACTAATCATGAATGATTTCACATTAAACAAATAAAACCATACGAGTGATTCATTAACAAGTTTGCAATTTTTACAACGCCCGACATAACACAATACATATACATAAGACCTGGAGTCCCACAGTTTACATGTCTACAGAGCCTCTAGGATACAAAAAGGGGAATACAATACTTGCCGGTAACAAGGCTTCGGCTATACCTTACAAAACCAAAATGAAATCTAAACAAAAGTGGCATGAACCACACAGGGCCCCAAGGAAGAAAGGGGCTCACCAAAACGGGCAGTGGAAGGAGAAGGATACTACTGCCGATGAGCTGAAGTGCCTGCTACTGATCCACCTACAATCAAAACACGAATGTAGCGTCCCCGGCAAAAGGGACATCATTACACTTGAATTGTACTGGCATGTATGGACAAACTTTGTCCCAAGTAAACTCAAGCCATTGAATTACATCAACAATTAATTAAGCCAGCCAACCATGTTTCCACATTTTCCTCATTTTAAATAATTCTCAACACAAAGCACTTTCTACGATCAACCAATTTAACAATAACCAATCAATCACGTAAAGCACAAGTAGTCAAACAAAGGGGCAATCGGTGCCCCACAGGTTGCAAACTCTCCTGCTGTCTCCTTTCACAATTTCACATTATTGATTTTTATATCAATTTTCAATAGCGATTTCGATCGCTTTCCATCCTTATTACCCCCGACCACCCTTATTACCTCGGCCACCCTTATCACCCCAACCCACACCTTATTTCTTCATGTTGCGGCGCGCAACCCGATCCCACCGTACAGTTTTAAAACACAACAAGTACAAATAGCAGATAAGGCATTTCACACAATTTCAACAAGTTCAAATAAGCAACTTATGGGTTGATTCATGTTCACAATTACTTCTCAAGCCCATATCACAACCAAGTTACAAATGTTCCAAAAATCAAGAGTATTCATACCGTATTGTTCAATGACTTACCAATCCTCAAGTGTTTCGTTTCATTTCCACAAAGTACCATATATGCCATTATAGCCATTATTCACAATTCTTTTACCAAATTAAACTCTCATAGCTCAACAACAAACTTTGAAAATCCAACAACAACATCAAGAATTTCACACAATCTGTCAATTTAACACGAACCAAACAAACTTCACACATATAGGCCATTTCACAAGAATCAAAATTAGCCATACATACATGGTGATGAGTTTTCTTCCTACTTTATGCTTACCCAAGATTTCCTACTCTTGCCAACCTTGTTCTTGAAGACTCTTACTTCTACTCACTTCTTTTTACTAGAAATCAAGTTCAATAATCATGCATGAGTGTAAAAATTCTATTTTCAAAAGCTATTATATGCAAACCTCTCTTTACCCAATTTAAAACTGAAAATCAAAGAAAATAGTTAGGGTTTTTACCTTGAAAAGATTGGGGAAGTAGAATCCTTGCCCTAGGATCCCTTGGAATTAAGTGGTTGGAACAATCTTTGAAGATGAAGAACTTCTCTCTCTAAAACCCCTCTATTCTCTCTCTAATTTTGGTAAGATGATATGAGAAAATGAGGGTGAAAGGTGTTATATTAAAGAAGAGATCGGGTCAAAATGTTAAAAAAATCTGGGCCGGGGCGAATCTGCGGTGCACTTTGCGACCGCAGAATCAACATGCGGTCCGCATAGTGACCGCAGAATGGCCTCAAAAATGACTCAAGTTCTGTTACAGAATGCAACCAATATGCGGTCCGCATTCTTGATCTGCGGTCGCAAAGTGCACCGCAGCTTCATTATGCGATCGCATATCGACCGCATTTTCAACATGATTTTGGGAGACTTTCTGGAAAGCTTTGCGGCAAGAATGCGGTCCGCATAGCAGATTTGCGGTCGCATTCTTGACCGCAAAATTGACACTTTTCGGAAAAATTAATTCTCTACATTTTTGAAACTTAAATCACTACCAAGGGTCCGAACTGCGGCGAGCAAGCTCGCCGCGAAGAATTCTACGCATTCCTAACACATTATTCGGACCATGACACTATAGCTACTAGGTTTTATGCACAAATATTTTACGGGGCCTTACATCCTCCCCCCTTAAGATCATTCGTCCTCGAATGAGGATTTTGAAATAAATGAGTTGGTTTTGAAAGACATGATATGCAACCATCAAAATTTTGACTAACTCTTATATTTCAGAAAAATTTCGCCAGAGTTTCCTTTGTATTATGGACATATCCACCTGTCAGAGGGCCCCCGAAACACGTTACCAAATGACAATACACAAATACAACACTTTTCACAACTGGTATACACTTTCTCACCTCAACAAATGCACATATTCTATCACATTGTTACAATTGCACAAAAACTAGTCGCTTTAATGAATTCTTACCTTATTTAACCATTTTAACACACCATGTATACTTAGCAAACCATTACCAATCTACACTTACTATTAGTTGCTTATTTAACACATGAATCTTTATAAAGATTTCATTTATCAAGAAAGGTTCAAGTGACACATTTATCTCATTACAAAACGAAGGAGACTTTACTAATACTAAGAGGGAAACAACTTAGACAAGATGGCAGTTACTAGGAGTAGAAGGGTCACCTAATTTCTTCTAGGCTTGATCAAACAAATGGGGGTACTTTTTTTTCATCTCTTTTTCTGCTTCCCATGTGGCCTCCTCAACTTGTTGACTTCGCCACAATACTTTAACAGAGGCAACTTCCTTATTTCTCAACTTACGGACTTTCCTATCAAGAATGGCAACTGGAACTTCTTCATATGACAAATCTTCATTAACCTCTATAGCCTCGACTGGCATGATGGTGGATGGATCTCCAATCACTTTCTTCAACATGGACACATGGAATACCGGGTGCACTGATGACATCTCAGGAGGCAATTCTAGCCTATAAGCAACTTGACCAATCCTTTGAACGACCCGATATGGCCCGACATACCTAGGACTCAATTTCCCTTTCTTTCCGAATCGCATGACTCCCTTCATAGGAGATACCCTTAAGAACACCCAATCATCGACTAGAAACTCCAAATCCCTTCGGTGAACGTCTGCATAGGATTTTTGACGACTCTGTGCTGTTTTCATTCTCTCCTGAATAACCTTGACCTTTTCCATAGCTTCATACACCATATTTGGCCCTAGCAATTCCGCTTCACCTACCTCAAACCACCCGATTGGCGACCTACATCTTCTCCCGTACAATGCCTCAAATGGGGCCATCCGAATGCTAGCATGATAGCTATTATTGTAAGCAAATTCTATCAGTGGCAAGTGTTCATCCCAATAACCTTTAAAATCTAAGACACAAGCCCGCAACATGTCTTCAAGCGTCTGAATGGTCTGCTCGGCCTGACCGTCGGTCTGTGGATGGAAAGCTGTGCTGAGATTCACCTGAGTTCCCAAACCTTGTTGAAACTTCTTCCAAAAGTTAGCTGTGAACTGTGCCCCACGATCAGAGATAATAGAAAGTGGAGTGCCATGAAGCCTTACTATCTCCTTGATGTACAACCTTGCATATTGCTCCGCAGTATCAGTAGACTTGACTGGCTGGAAGTGAGCTGATTTGGTGAGTCGATCCACTATCACCCATATTGAGTCAAACTTACGCTAAGTGCGAGGTAACCCCACCACAAAATCCATATTGATCATCTCCCATTTCCACCTTGGTATTTCTATAAGCTGAGTTAATCCACCGGGCCGTTGATGCTCGGCCTTCACTTGTTGACAGTTCGGACATTTAGCTACAAAGCTTGCCACATCCCTTTTCATACCGTTCCACCAATAAATCTTATTAAGGTCATGATACATTTTCGTGGAACCTGGGTGTACCGAATACCGGGAAATATGAGCCTCTGCCATCGCTCTTTCCCGAAGCTCTTCCACATTCGGAACACATAGCCTACCTTGGCACCGCAATACACCATCCTCGTTGCTGAGTACAAATGCTGAGGTCTTGTTATCCATAACTGCTTCCTTCACCCGAACCAATGCTGGATCCATGAACTGTTTTTCCTTGATTTCCGCAACCAATGATGATTCTGCTCCATTATGCACCAAGATATCCCCCTCGGCTGACGCCGAGATACGAACCCCCAAACTGGCTAATTGGTAAACCTCTCGAGCCAGGGGTCTCCGATCCACACCCAAATGAGCCAAACTACCCATGGATTTTCGACTAAGAGCGTCGGCTACCACATTTGCCTTTCCTGGATGGTACAATATGTTCATATCATAGTCCTTGAGCAATTCCAACCACCGCCTCTGTCTCAGATTCAGGTCCTTCTGTTTGAACAAATACTTGAGTCTCTTGTGGTCTGAAAACACATCTACATGAACTCCATAAAGATAGTGCCGCCATATTTTCAAAGCAAACACAACAACTGCAAGCTCCAAATCATGTGTCGGATAATTCTTCTCGTGATTCTTGAGTTGCCTGGAAGCGTAAGATATGACTTTCCCGTGCTGCATCAATACACATCCCAAACCAACCCCGGAGGCATCACAATAAACCACAAATCCCTCTGTGCCTTCTGGCAAGGCCAATACTGGTGCCGAGGTCAATCTTGACTTCAATTCCCTGGAAACTTTTCTCACATGCTTCGGACCACTGGAACTTAACTGCCTTCTGCGTCAGTTTTGTCAATGGGGAAGCGAGGGTTGAGAACCCCTCTACAAACCTCCGATAGTACCCTGCTAAACCCAAGAAGCTACGAATCTCTGTCGGGGTCGTGGGTCTAGGCCAATCTTTCACCGCCGCAATCTTCTGAGGATCCACCTGAATTCCCTCACTGGAAATAACATGCCCTAGAAAGGCTACGGACTCCAACCAAAACTCACATTTTGAGAACTTGGCATACAATTGATGCTGAAGAAGGGTCTGCAATGCTGATCTGAGGTGAACGACATGATCTTCTTAGCTCCGAGAGTAGATGATGATGTCGTCAATGAATACAATCACAAAGGAATCTAGGAATGGCTTGAAAACACGATTCATAAGGTCCATGAAAGATGCTGGGGCATTGGTTAGCCCAAAAGACATGACCAAAAACTCGAAGTGACCATAACGAGTTCTCAAGGCGGTCTTAGGAATATCCTGCTCCCTGATTTTTAACTGGTGGTACCCAGACCGTAAATCAATCTTTGAGAAGAACTTTGCTCCCTGCAATTGGTCAAACAGATCATCCACTCGAGGCAAAGGATATTTATTCTTGATGGTGACTTTGTTGAGCCTGCCGATAATCAATACACATTCGAAGTGACCCATCCTTCTTTCTAACAAAGAGAACCGGAGCACCCCACGGCGACACACTCGGTCGTATGAACCCTTTCTCTAATAAATCCCTCAGCTGCTCCTTTAACTCCCTTAACTCTGCTGGCGCCATTCTGTATGGTGGAATGGATATTGGCCGAGTATCCGGCAATACATCGATCCCAAAGTCAATCTCCCTATCTGGCGGAATGCCTGGAAGCTCATCTGGAAACACTTCAGGAAATTCATTCACAATTGGCAGGGACTCGAGGGTAGGCACATCTGAGGTGGTGTCCGTTACCCGAACCAGGTGATAGATACACCCTTTCTTAATCATCTTCGAAGCCTTAAGGTAGGAAATAAACCTACCCCTTGGTACTACACCATTTCCTCTCCATTCAATAACTGGCTCGTTAGGGAACTCGAGCCTCATAACTCTCGTTCGACAGTCAAGTTTGGCAAAGCACGAATAGAGCCAATCCATCCCCATAATTACATCAACATCTACCATCCCAAGCTCAATAAGATCGGTTGTGGTATCATGACCACCCACCGTAACAACACAATTCCTATAGACTCGTGAGGCTGTAATAGAATCACCAATTGGAGTCGACACAGAGAACTGCTCACGAAGCTGTTCGGGTTCTATCCCAAAACTTGAAGCAATGAATGGAGTAACATAAGACAAGGAGGACCCCGGATCAATAAGGGCATAGCAATCAATAGTCCGAACAGACAGGATACCTGTAACAACATCTGGAGAAGCCTCGGCATTTTGGCGGCCACTCAATGCATAGAATCGGCTAGGTCCACCCCTACCCCGAGCTCCACCCCTAGCTGCACCACGCCCCGCTGATGCTGGAGTACGCGCTGATGATATAGCAGCTGAAGAACCGGATGACTGAGCAGATCCCCTACCTATACATTGACGGGGTGCACGACAGTCTCGTTGAATGTAACCTCTCACCCCGCACCCGAAGCACTCTGGAAGGTCAAGGTAGCAAGTCTCTGTATGAAATCTCCCACACTTGGGGCATGTAGGTCTCCCCTGCTGCTAGGATCTCACCCCAGGACGACCAGACTGACGAGACCTACTACTGTCTGAACCAGGTCTCGAGTAACTGCCCTGCGGATAACTGTGCATGGATAGCGGTGCACTCGCGGAGGACTGAGCATATGACTGGGATGGCCCTGATGACCCTTTCCCTGGAAGTGATCTCCATGAATGACCCATTGACCGGGCCCTGCTGCTACTTTCTCTTTCTGCACGAATCTTCAATTTCCTGGCCTCTGTGGCCTGAGAAAACCCCACGATCCTTCCATATTTCATATCTGAGTGCAAAGCTGCTGTGGCGGCCTCATTCACTACCAAAGGGCTAACGCCCTGAACAAACCGTCGAACCCGGGCATCCATGGTCGACACTAAATGACGAGCGTACTTGGACAACCTTACGAACTCCATGTGATACTCCCAAACACTCATACTGCCCTGTTTGAGAACCTCGAACTCAGTGGCACGGGCTGCCATTGCCTCAGCAGGTAAGAAGTGGTCCATAAATGCATCCACGAACTCATCCCATCTGGCCGAGGGCTCCCTTCCTCACGGGAATCCTCCCA
Organism: Nicotiana noctiflora; assembly: GCA_032618575.1. Taxonomy (NCBI): domain Eukaryota; kingdom Viridiplantae; phylum Streptophyta; class Magnoliopsida; order Solanales; family Solanaceae; genus Nicotiana; species Nicotiana noctiflora. The sequence goes on from JASVEL010003122.1 coordinate 197,327, forward strand.
CATTTCGAACCATGAACGTGCCGCTCCCTTCAGCCTGTAAGAGGCCAACTCTACCCCCTCTATATCTGTAGCCTTCATCACCCTGAGGGTCTTGTATATCTCATCAAGGAATTCCCGTGGGTCAGCCTCTGGATCGGTACCTGAAAATTCTGGAGGGGCCAATCGCAAGAATTGATGGACTCTGGAGCCAAAAGAATCTCCCTGTCCGCTGGAGGATGCAGGGGCATCATGGGATCTCTGGGCCTGGGCGGCCACTAACTGTGTTAACATATGAATAGCTCCCCTAAGATCCTCATTAGAGATACCAGAGCCCGAAGCGGAAACTGTATCTGAGTCAAGAACACCGGCAGGAGGAATGGTGGCATCCTCTGCCGCAGCTGGAATAGGGACACTTGGGTTTTGAACAAATGGGCCAGGCAAATTCAGGACTGGTGGGTCATTCTCGCCCACCGCATCGGGTACATGATTAGTAGCCGCACTTGGGCCGGCATTGGCCCTAAGGCCGAGTCTAGCCTTCTTCTTAGGTGCCATATTCTGAAAATTTGGGAACAAGGCGCGAATTAGACACGGATATTTCCACATTGCACTTTACCGCACGATATAGATTAACAAAGAAATAGGTAAATTCCTAAATGCCTTTGTAGCCCCCTGCTTAAATGATGTGGTCGAAAACACACCTATAAGAAGGGCACTACTAGACACGGCTCCGAGACATCCTAGGACACTTTAAAAACCAGAGGCTCTGATACCAAGTTTGTCACGCCGTAAATCGGGGAACATGACCGGCGCCTGACCGGGTTTCCCCAGTCAAGCGGACCTGGGTGCCTTTCATTCCCACGCGTTACCCCTGTGCTGATTGTTTTTCATTTACCAAATATCTTACTAATCATGAATGATTTCACATTAAACAAATAAAACCATATGAGTGATTCATTAACAAGTTTGCAATTTTTACAACGCCCGACATAACACAATACATATACATAAGACTGGAGTCCCACAGTTTACATGTCTACAGAGCCTCTAGGATACAAAAAGGGGAATACAATACTTGCCGGTAACAAGGCTCTGGCTATACCTTACAAAACCAAAATGAAATCTAAACAAAAGTGGCATGAACCACACAAGGCCCCAAGGAAGTAAGGGGCTCACCAAAACGGGCAGTGGAAAGAGAAGGATACTACTGCCGATGAGCTGAAGTGCCTGCTACCGATCCACCTACAATCATAACACGAATGTAGCGTCCCCGGCAAAAGGGACGTCAGTACACTTGAATTGTACTGGCATGTATGGACAAACTTTGTCCCAAGTAAACTCAAGACATTGAATTACATCAACAATTAATTAAGCCAGCCAACCATGTTTCCACATTTTCCTCATTTTAAATAATTCTCAACACAAAGCACTTTCTACGATCAACCAATTTAACAATAACCAATCAATCACGTAAAGCACATGTAGTCAAACAAAGGGGCAATCAGTGCCCCACAGGTTGCAAACTCTCCTGCTGTCTCCTTTCACAATTTCACATTTTTTATTTTTATATCAATTTTCAATAGCGATTTCGATCGATCATCCTTATTACCCCTGACCACCCTTATTACCTCGGCCACCCTTATCACCCCAACCCACACCTTATTTCTTCATGTTGCGGCGTGCAACCCGATCCCACCGTACAGTTTTAAAACACAACAAGTACAAACAACAGATAAGGCATTTCACACAATTTCAACAAGTTCAAATAAGCAACTTATGGGTTGATTCATGTTCACAATTACTTCTCAAGCCCATATCACAACCAAGTTACAAATGTTCCAAAAATCAAGAGTATTCATACCGTATTGTTCAATGACTTACCAATCCTCAAGTGTTTCGTTTCTTTTCCACAAAGTACCATATATGCCATTATAGCCATTATTCACAATTCTTTTACCAAATTAAACTCTCATTGCTCAACAACAAACTTTGAAAATCCAACAACAACATCAAGAATTTCACACAATCTGTCAATTTAACACGAACCAAACAAACTTCACACATATAGGCGATTTCACAAGAATCAAAATTAGCCATACATACCTGGTGATGAGTTTTCTTCCTACTTTATGCTTACCCAAGATATCCTACTGTTGCCAACTTTGTTCTTGAAGACTCTTACTTCTACTCACTTCTTTTTACTAGAAATCAAGTTCAATAATCATGCATGAGTGTAAAAATTCTATTTTCAAAAGCTATTATATGCAAACCTCTCTTTACCCAATTTAAAACTGAAAATCAAAGAAAATAGTTAGGGTTTTTACCTTGAAAAGATTGGGGAAGTTGAATCCTTGCCCTAGGATCCCTTGGAATTAAGTGGTTGGAACAATCTTTGAAGATGAAGAACTTCTCTCTCTAAAACCCCTCTATTCTCTCTCTAATTTTGGTAAGATGATATGAGAAAATGAGGGTGAAAGGTGTTATATTAAAGAAGAGATCGGGTCAAAATGTTAAAAAAATCTGGGCCGGGGCGAATCTGCGGTGCACTTTGCGACCGTAGAATCAACATGCGGTCCGCATAGTGACCGCAGAATGGCCTCAAAAATGACTCAAGGTCTGTTACAGAATGCGACCAATATGCGGTCCGCATTCTTGATCTGCGGTCGCAAAGTGCACCGCAACTTCATTATGCGATCGCATATCGACCGCATTTTCAACATGATTTTGGGAGACTTTCTCGAAAGCTTTGCGGCAAGAATGCAGTCCGCATAGCAGAATTGCGGTCGCATTCTTGACCGCAAAATTGACACTTTTCGGAAAAATTAATTCTCTACATTTTTGAAACTTAAATCACTACCAAGAGTCCGAACCGCGGCGAGCTTGCTCGCCGCGAAGAATTCTACGCATTCCTAACACATTATTCGGACCATGACACTATAGCTACTAGGTTTTATGCACAAATATTTTACGGGGCCTTACATTAACACCTAGGGCGTATTGGTTATAGCTGTTAAAATAAATGATTTAGCTCGATTATTGAATTCGCCCTTAGACAATTTTAGATTCAAGTTAGGTCGATAGTTAAATCGCACGATTCGTATCCACCTAAGGTGTTTTACTTAATAGATTCAATTGCGACAAATTATTTTGATTAATAAGACTCACCATCTATCAATTGTTCCCCCGAGTTTTGTTAATTGGATAATTCATCATAAGTGGCTATATTTGTAAGATTGCCTAAGGTTGGTTATAGATGAAATGTGATTTTAATTAGTGAACTAATCTGAATTTAAAGTAGTTAAAAGGGCTAATTGGTGAATTGAACAATAGTCACTTAATTGTGGCTATTTGATAAATACAAGTCTGAAAATGGGTTAAAATAAGAAAAAATACAGAATTTAAAGAAGGTAATAAACAGTAAGAAGTAGGGGTAAATGAGGAATAAGAATTGGTATAGTTGTAATAAGGTTAAAAGAAGAAGGGATACAATTGGAATAAGAAATGGTAAAGTTGTTATAAATATAGAGCATTAAGGGTAGTTTGGGGATAAAAAGAGGTAGAATTAGTAGTTCCCCTTAGCAAGTAGGGGCACAATAGGAATTCTAAGGAAATGGAATATGGTAGAGTATTCTAGAAGGGGTTTTAGTGTAAACTTTAAATAAATATTTGCACTAACTTGTGCAACAAGCTAAAAATAAGAGGATTGATAAGGAAATAACTCAAATTCAGATTTCCTCCAATTTGGGTCTATAAATAGGCAATTTCGGCCTTAATAAAAGGGGGTTCTTCTGATTTTTAGTTTCCTTTGATTTTCAGACTTCTTTTTGATTTAAACTTTCTTTTTGAAATCTGAAAAAACCAGAAAAATACCACAAAAAACAGTGTTAAATTCCAGATCTGAAATTAACATTTTCAGATTCATCTTCTTCTCTTTATCTTCAAATACATATCAAAAAATCCAAAAACAATAATAGAATTAGTCACAAATCAGTGAAGAACTGTAATTACAGTAGTTTGAGCGTGAATTTTGATTTTTAAACAACTTGAAGTTCTGAATATTGTCTTCTGGGTTTAACTGTCGATTTCGTTGCTGCTGTTGATTTCGTGACTGTTACTGCTGGAATTTGTTGCTGCATCCTGTTGTAGCTACTGTATTTTATTAGATCTAACGGATCTATACTGATTTCAGGTACACATTTGTAATCTCACGCTTATGGAAATGATTTGAAGTGCTGATCCTTTTCTCTTATTAATGTCTTTTGATTTAGTTCGTTTCCTTTTTTGTAAATTGCCATTGATTTAAGAAGTTGTTATGGATTTAGATGTATTAATGATTGCTTGACAATTGTAATTAGAATTATTGTAAGTTAAAACTAGAACTGTTTGCCGGTTTATCAGCACACATAAGTACTCTCATTTGCTCAGTTATCATACGCTAGTTAGTTTCATTTCTTTGTAATTAGATAATACTATACAGTTGCGGTAATCTTGGAACAATAGTATGATATAACAACAGATCATATTAGTAGCAGTAGTTAATGAAGATACAGCTTTGCCTTGTCACGTTAGGTTTGATTAAAAATAAGAAAACACAATATAATTACAGATATTGTTAGATATTACAATGATTAACAACATTCATTTTACTATCTCATTCCTTTAAATTTGCCTATTAGTGCATTACATTGTGGGTTGCCTAAAACATACATTACAAATCTGCTTAAAGGGCTACGTCTGGGCCGTCTATGTTTGGATACATTTGGCCCAGTTGCATGAACTTTTGCCCAGAACGAGACACTGTCACATGCATGGGCTATCAGCCCAATTTATTTAATCTCTTTTGTATTGGGCTTATTTTGAGGCCCAAAGCTCTCAACATTCATTTAAATACAACTTAAACAGTCCCTTTAAAATAAATTAGGACCTTGGTTTATTATTAGAGACCAGTTAAATAGAAAATCATAGTCATGTTAGGATTGACCTTAAATAAAATAATGAGACGAGCCTCACCAAACAAAATACACAATTGTGAGGCTCTCAAATAAATTGTTATGAAAATCTTAGACTTGGAAGGACCGTTTTGCGGATTTCACGGTCTTTTCCCGAAGATAACAAAGACGGAGAATCTTTAGGCACAACTTTAATAAAATTACTTTCCTAAATACGGGTGCGCATTTATGTGACCCAAATCTTATTCTCGGCGAAACTGAAACGTGTTAAAGTCACAGGCGTACTGGTTGCGGTGTGACTCGAAATGTGTTTTCGTGACGTCGCAATTCTTCTAAAATTACAAGCGGAACATTAAAAGCACATAACTGAAATATATAAAGAAATCAGATAAAAACAAAAATCGTAGTTGAGCGACCGTGCTAAAACCAGGAAATCCGAGAATGCCTAACACCTTCTCCCGGGTTAACAGAATTCCTTATCCAGGTTTCTAATTTCGCAGACTGTAATACAGAGTCATAAATTTTCTCGGTACGGGATTAACCGGTGACTTGGGACACCATTATTTTTCCAAGTGGCGACTCTGAAAAATTAAATAAATTGATCTCGTTCCGACCGTCCTTTTAGTGGAGAAACTCCTTCACCGATTATTATTATATCCCTTCTCGGGGTGTAGTATTAAACAGCGGCACATTACGCGTGTGAAAAAAGGAGGTGTGACACCACAATGAATAGATTACAATATGCTAAGGGGATATAACCCAGTCAAAAAGCACTCAAAAAATATCGAAAATCATGAAATTGGCATAACCCGGGACCCAGGACCATTTCTCAAATTACAAAAAAAATTACATTAATACGATCTTTATCTTGCCATGAGTTCATACATATCAAATACACAAGAATCAGAGTCCATTTGACCCTTCAAATCATTACTTCAAACTCTCTTAAGTTTCAAGCCCTAACCTCCATTTTTAACCATTAATTCCTTGAATTTCTGTGTTTAATCAATATTTTAACACCCTAATAACATAATCCAAGTCCAATAATTCATACCTGATGAATGCCCTTCGAATTCCCTTCAAAATCGCCCAAGAAATCGCCTAAGCCAAGGTCCAAAATATTTTTTCTTCTCTTTCAAATTCGTGAAAAACTGCTCATTAAACCCAAGTTGATTTCCGCTCATGCGTTCAAATAACCGCACCTGCGGTCCCCGCACTTGCGACCAAAGGACCGCTTAAGTGTTCACACATAAAATCCCTTAGACCCCTTATGCGGTCGCCGCATTTGCGGATCTACGACCGCTTCTGCGGAAAAGGGTTCCCAGACCCAAATCTGCTTATGTGACACCGCCGCATCTGCGGAACCACTTATGTGGTCTCTTTTTCCGCATATGCGGAAACAATAGAACCAGCAAACCTCTTCCATGCAACAAACTCCAAATTTACCGTTTTAGCACCCAAAATCACCCGAGGCCCCGGGAGCTCAACCAAAAGCACAGATATGATCTATTACCTTATTCAAACTTTCTCGAATCATCAAATCACCATAGGTAACATCAAAATCATCAAATTTCACCAAATCAAAGCCTATGTTCTTCAAGAACTTCTAAAATGCACTTTCGATCAAATTCCGACCAAACAATGTTCGAATGACCTGAAAATTTACACACGTATCCAAAATCACCTAACGAAACTACAGAAACTTTCGGAATTCCATTCCTACTCTTGGACCAAATTCTCACCAATCAACCAGTATTCGCCAAAATACTAACTTTACCCATTCAAGCCTAATTCTATACCGAGCCTCCAAAATTACTTCCGATTGAGCTCTTAAGCTTCAAATCCTCCCCCGAAGCTAATCGAATAGTCGGAAATCACATCCGAGCCATCTAACTCACAAGTTAACTTCCGGTTGACTTTTCACAAACCAACATTTCCTCAAAGAGACTAATTGCCCCATTTTAAAGAGCCCTCTCGAATATATTAACAGCCGATTTCTGTGATTTGTGTATTTTAATTTGAAATTCTGTTAATACTGTTTTAGGTATCAATTTTGTTTAGCTACTTGGGAAATTTGTTTAGTTATAAGTAAAATACCTACTTATTAGAAAGAGTTTGAAAATGACAACATACTTTGGGAATAGGTGTTAATTTCATCTTTATTTTACTCAAAATTTTAGTCGTTTATATCATTTGATAGATGAGCCTATTTTTTTTTTAGAGTGAGTCAGAAAAACTTTTTAAATTAGTTGACTCGTTAACTGAAGAAAAAGTATTTTTATATTAAGCCTTTGATAGACTTGAGATGGATTATTCAACTGAACTATGCGATTAAGTAAGAAAGGATGCTTTTTCTCAAAGATAAAATAATGTGTCTCAAACAACTCTCACTCCATTATGTAAACGACTTTAGCCTACTTTCTGACATTGAAATCTGTTTTGCTAATTTAATACTTTCAAGTTTAATTATGAAGTTCGGTTTCTTTTAACTATTCAAGTTATTTGGAACTTTTCAATCATTGTTATCACCACTTTGCCTTAACAATTTTAAAAAAATATTTAAATAACCTAAGTTTTGCTCATTAGTTTTAATTAGTGGATCATATAGGGTGCCTTAATAACATTCCCTATACGATTAATTAGAATCCTTACCTAGAATTTCTAAGGTTAAGCAGACAATAAAATAAAGTTAACTTCAAGTATTACTTAGCTAAAATTGGTTTCCTAATTCACATTGAAAATAATGAGGTGGCGAATCTCTTAAAATTAATAAACCTTCAGAATTGACCAAAACATTATACTCTAATTTAACCCGTATAAATATGGGGTATAACAGTATGGCGACATTCTGGGGATTCTAGGTTCTAAACCATAACAAATTTAGGTTAATAATAAAAAATTAATTTGTTTGTTTTTTATTGTTGTGATGCTTATTTGAATTGCCGCTATATGATAAACTGTATTTTATGAATTGTTAATCTATTATTATCGCTTTATATATATTGTCATTCCCATTTCACTTCCTCCACTTAAAAAAACTCACACTATGCACACACCTAGCGTTACGTGGTTTGCAGCCATACACTTTCAAAATAATACCTTTTAGAGGAAAGTTCGTGGGTAAGTTGATCAGCGGTACATTCGACAATCACGACTTTTAACTCTCAAGTTGTCCACTTGGGAGAAGGCTAGCCTAGAATAACCCACTTTTGGTCAGCATAGAATAGAGCTAAACCAAATTGCTTTTAAGAGCATGCATCATTTTAACCTTAGGTAATTTAATATCCGAGGTGTATTAAATCCATGAGTTAACCTTGCCAAAATCTCCAAGTGGGTTTCAAACCCCAAGTGATACTTTATACCATGTATGTACATTATTTAAAGAGTGAACATGCCAATTATGTGGATCGTTTGCTCTAAATTAATTAGATCCCAGGTAAAGAAGCATGACCCAATTTTCTATGATACATATGAAAGCTTTCAAATTACACAATTAACAAGAAGTTTGGATATGACAAAATATTTTATTATACATTCTTTTAATGAAGATATACTTTCTTTCGACCAACAATAGAGGTTTAAGTGATTTATGTGCCATATATTTTTTTTAAAAAAAATCATTAATTTACAGTAATGGAATAACGCATAATGGCATATCTATCTTTCAAATAACACTTTAGGCCTATCTCTGGCACAAAGATGCCCCACGAATTAAGACATGCTATTATTTGCTTTGGAATGTGTCATACGCTTTGCTTGCCTACTTGATTACTTGTTATGGTGCTTGCTCGACTTTATTATTTTTACTAATAATATTTGTTATTTTTTAGAAATCGGAAGTATTAACCATCCAACTTACTTACAACATTAGATTTATTTGTTCATACATATATATATATATATATATATATATATATATATATATATATATATATATATACACACAATGCTAGGCAAGCCCGACCATATTATCCCTTAAACCAGCCAGTTATTAATCAAATTAAACTTAAATAATAAATGATCATATCAGGATAAGCGAAATGTAAAACATACAAAATACGGTCCCAACCATATCGTGGTGTCACGAGACTGAGCCTCTACAGAATAACATCCTAGTACAAACAAGTCTAAGCAAAATGAAACAACAAGACGATAAAGAAGGAGAAAACAGGTTCTGCGGACGCCGGCAGCTACCTCGTAGTCTCCGCAGAAGTAGATGATGATCAGCAGCTACAATAACTTAACTGCTCTCGGGCACCTGTGGATCTGCACAGAAAGTGCAGGGGAGTGGGGTGAGTATATTTCAACTCAGTGAGTAACGATAATAAATAATAACTGAAGGTAAGAAATCCTGTGCTATCACTTAGCAGTTCTAAGGCAACCCTCACAGGTACGTCATCACTATGGTAGTACTCTAATCTCCAATCCACATTTATCTCTACAAGATTCCACGCTGATCTAACCCTCACTCGTACCCTTACGGTGTACGACCATCTCAATATATAAAGACATATACCTATGTCTAAAATGTATAAGTATTTAAGTAGTTGTAGGATATCAATAAGTTTAATACTGCGGCGTGCAGCCCGCTCCAATACATATACCGCTGCGGCGCGCAGCCCGCTCCATTTAACGTCGACGGCGCTCACTTGGGGTGTATACAGACTTCGGAGGGGCTCCCTAGGCCCAAGCACTATAATACTGCGGCGTGCAGCACGATCCACACAAATATTACTGCGGCGTGCAGTCCGATCCAATATATATATGTATATATCTCTATACTGCAGCGGCGTGCAGCCGGATCCCATAATATTGTGGCGTGCAGTCTGATCCAATATTTATATGTATATATATTTATACTGCTGCGGCGCGCAGCCCGATCCCATAATATACACTAGTGCTCACTGAGAATGTGTGCAGACTCAGACTCCGAAGGGGCTCCTACAGCCCAAGCGCAATAATACTGCGGCGTGCAGTCCGTCCCACATGTATATTATATGTATATTACTGCGGCGTGCAGTCCGATCCAATATATATACTGTTGCGGCGTGCAGCCCGATCCAATATAGGTACATATATATAATACCTCATAATGGGTCCTCGACCCTATCCCAGTCAATATGTGCTTGGCCTCTCAGGCCCAATATAATATATCACAGTGGGTCCTCGACCCTAACTCAGTCAAAATAGACCCAGCCTCTCAGGCTCACTCAGCTAGAATAGGGAATTCCCCCCTAGGTAGTATCTTTCAAAGTACACATCTAGTACGGCTCATATTATGCTATACAGCTAGAGCTACGACTGAGTGTATGTTTCCAACATGATATACGGGTCACCTAGCTCTATAGGTTCCCTAATGCTCTATAGATCGGCACAAGGCCCCAAACATGGTTATTAGCCCAATTGTACATTTATAACCTCATTAATAGTCATACAACACAGTATTCTATTAGTCGGGAGGGACCAAGTCCCTAATCACAATGTCACCACGCCCGTCACAAGACGCGTGTCTCAACTCAATATAGCACTGTGAAATGCTAGTACGGGGTTTCAAACCCTCAGTACATTATTTACTACTACCACTCACCTTGAACCGGTAGAAGCTTCAATCCGCCTTGCGCTTGCCTCGCAAATCAATCTCCTCGAATGCCAAATCTGCTCAAAATCATAGAGAATGCATCAATATATGCTAATTTCAGGCAATCCATTCGAAATAACCCAAATTATATCAAAACCAACAAGTTGTCAAAACCCGACTTTTGGTACGCTTCTCAAAAAATCACGAAAGTCACATATTCGGAACCCTCATCTCGATACGAGTCTAAGCATATCAATTTTACCAAATTCGGACTCCATTTGCCTATTCAAAACCTTGATTTTCTAAAGTTCAAGCCTAGGGCTAAATCTTCCATGAATCACCCCAAATTCCTCCATTTTCATGATATAATTGCATAATATTATCAATACTAATCATAGTTTAAGTCCATAGTTGATTACCTGATGATTTCCCTTGAGTTTCTCTTCAAAATCTCCCAAATCGCCTCCTTAAGACGAGACCCAAATGTGTGGAATATTTCTGAAATTTTCTAACTTCTGCTACACTTAACTCACTGCGATTTTCGCTTCTGCGGACCATTTTCCGCCCCTGCGAAACCGCTTCTGCGACCAAATGGTCGCTTCTGCGAACTCAGGCCTATTTGGCCATTTCCGCACGTGCGATCCAAGGACCGCTCCTGCGGAATTTCTTCCGCCTCTGCAGGAGGGTCCGCTTCTACGATCAAGAGTCCGCTCCTGCGGACTCGCCTATGCGACCAACTATCCGCTTATGCGGACTCCTCCATCACGCCTCTTTCCCGCTTCTGCGATCGCCCTCTCGCACCAGCGAAGCCGCCCCTGCGGGCCAGGCTCCGCTTCAGCAGTCGCCTCCGCTTCGCGCCTTCTTGTCCGCTCTTGCGGACTCGCTCCTGCGCTCCCTTTTCCGCAGGAACGAAAATAACAGAACAGAATCACATACCTGCAATTTTCCACATTTTCTCCCGTTTAGCCATTCGAAAATACCCCGAGGCCCCCGGGACCTCATCCAAACACACCAACACATCCTAATACCTTATTCGAACTTGCTCCAATCCTAAAAACACGTCTAATAACATCAAAACCCATAATTCACATCGAATTCAAGCCTAAATTCCTTAAAGCATTTCGAATTACACAATTAATCAAAGACCCGACTAAACAACGTCCGAATGACCTGAAATTTTGCAGGCACATCCAAAATCACCTAACGGAGCTACTGCAACTGTCGGAATTCCATTCCGACTCCCGGATCAAAATCTCACCTACAGTCCAGATTTTGCCAAAATTCCACCTTAGCCAATTCAAGCCTATTTCTACACCGGACCTCCAAATTCAATTCCGACCGCTCTCCTAGCTCACAAATGACCTCCCGGAACTGACCGAATCATCGGAATTCAATTCCGAGCCCTCTAACTAAATAGTCAACTTCGGGTTGACTTTCCTCATTCAAGTTTCCTTCAAAAAGGCTATATGCCTCATTTTCAATCCAATTCACTACTAACTCCCCCGATAGACTCTAACACTGATATAAAAGCAGGAAATATGCAATTACAACATAACGGGGTGGAAATTCCCGTGACGACGGGCCGGGTCATCACATTCTCCCCCTTTAAGAAAACGCTCGTCCTCGAGCGGGTCAAGAAACATACCTGAAGTCTCAAACAAGTGAGGATATCGGCTCCGCATCTCCTGCTCAACCTCCCAAGTAGCCTCCTCCACGGGTCGACCTCTCCACTGAACCTTAACGGATGCAATCTCCTTCGACCTTAATTTTCTTACCTGGCGACCCAAGATATCAATAGGCTCCACATCATATGACAGATCACCATCAAGCTGAATGGTACTGAAGTCTAATACATGAGACGGATCCCCGATGTACTTTTGGAGCATAGACACATGGAATACTGGATGAACGCTGGATAAGCTGGGTGGCAAGGCTAACTCATATGCCACCTCTCCAGCTCTCTTGAGTATCTCAAAAGGACCAATATACCTGGGACTCAACTTCCCTTTCTTCCCGAACCTCATGACACCCTTCATGGGTGAAATCTTCAACAATACTCTATCACCAACCATGAAAGACAACTCTCGAACTCTACGGTCCGCATAACTCTTCTGGCGAGACCGGGCTGTGCGAAGCCTCTCCTGGATCAACTTTGCTCTATCCGGAGCATCCTGGACTAACTCAGTCCCTATCATTCTATCCTCACCAGGCTCAAACCATCCGACGGGAGATCTACACCGTCTGCCATACAATGCCTCATACGGGGCCATCTGAATACTCGACTGGTAGTTGTTGTTGTAGGCAAACTCGGCAAGTGGCAAAAACGCATCCCATGAACCACCAAAGTCAATCACACATGCCCGCAACATATCCTCCAGGATCTAAATAGTGCGCTCAGACTGTCCGTCTGTCTGGGGGTGAAATGCGGTGCTCAACTCAACCCGCGTACCCATCTCTCGCTGAAATGCTCTCCAAAACTGAGAAGTGAACTGAGTGCCTCTGTCAGATATAATAGACACTGGGACCCCATGCAACCTGACAATCTCCTGAATAAAGATCGCTGCCAACCGCTCCGATAAGTAAGTAGTACTAACTGGGATGAAATGTGCCGACTTAGTCAGCCGATCAACAATCACCCATACGGAATCAAACTTCATCGCTGTCCGAGGGAGTCCAGTAACGAAATCCATGGTGATCCTCTCCCATTTCCACTCGGGAATGACCATACACTAAAGAACACCGCCCGGTCTCTGATGCTCATACTTGACCTGCTGGCAATTGAGGCACTTAGCTACATGCCTAACAATATCCATCTTCATTCTCCTCCACCAGTAGTGTTGTCTCAAGTCTTGGTACATCTTTGCGGCACCTGGGTGAATAGAGTACCGCGAACTGTGTGCCTCCTCAAGTATCAACTCCCGCAAACCATCAACATTGGGCACGCATATACGGCCATGCATCCTCATAACACCATCACTATCGATAGTCACATCTCTAGCATCATTATGCTGCACTCTATCCTTAAGGACAAGCAAATGTGGGTCATCATACTGTCGCTCCCTGATGCGATCATATAAGGATGATCGAGAAACAACACAAGCCAACACTCGACTCGGCTCCGAAATATCTAATCTCACTAGCCGATTGGCTAGGGCCTGAACATCATAAGCAAATGGCCTCTCCCTAACCGGGATGAAAGCTAGGCTGCCCATACTAACCGCCTTCCGACTCAAGGCATCGGCCACCACATTGGCCTTCCCCGGATGATACAAAATAGTGATGTCATAATCTTTAAGCAACTCCAACCACCTCCGCTGTCTCAAATTAAGGTCCTTCTGTCTGAATAAGTGCTGAAGGCTGCGATGATCCGTGAACACCTCACACGAGACACCATACAGGTAATGCCTCCAAATCTTCAAAGCATGAACTATGGCTGCTAGCTCCAAATCATGAACAGGGTAGTTCTTCTCGTGGGGCTTCAACTGACGAGAAGCATAAGCAATGACCCTACCCTCCTGCATCAACACGCAACCAATGCCAACACCCGAGGCATCACAATACACAGTATAAGGATCTGAAGCTGACGGCAGAATCAAAACTGGTGTTGTGGTCAGTGCTGTCTTGAGCTTCTGAAAGCTCTCCTCGCACTCCTCGGACCATAAGAAAGAAACACCCTTCTGAGTCAATTTAGTCGAGGGTGAAGCAATAGAAGAGAACCCCTGAATGAATCGGTGATAGTACCCTGCCAATCCCAGAAAGCTACGGATCTTAGTAACTGAGGTCGGTCTTGGCCAATTCTGCACTGCCTCGACCTTCCTCGGATCTACCTGAATACCATCACGGGACACCACGTGTCCTAAGAATGCCACTGTCTAAAGCCAGAACTCACACTTGGAGAACTTGGCATACATCTTCTCCTCTCACAATCTCTGCAATACAATACTCAAGTGCCGAGCATGCTCCTCCTGGCTACAGGAGTAGACTAGAATGTCATCAATGAATACGATCACAAATAAATCAAGATAGGGCCTGAACACACTGTTCATCCGATGCATAAATGCTGCTGGGGCGTTGGTCAGCCCAAACGACATCACAAGGAACTCATAGTGACCATATCTGGTCCTGAATGCAGTCTTCATAATGTCGGACTCTCTAATCTTCAGCTGATGGTAGCCTGAACGAAGATCAATCTTCGAGAACACCCTAGCTCCCTGGAGCTGATCAAATAAATCATCAATACGAGGCAGAGGATACTTATTCTTCACTGTTACTTTGTTCAGCTGCCTGTAGTCAATACACATTCTCATAGATCCATCCTTCTTCTTAACAAACAGGACCGGTGCACCCCACGGTGACACACTCGGCCGAATGAACCCCTTATCTAGGAGTTCCTGGAGCTGCTCCTTCAATTCCTTCAACTCAGTCGGTGCCATCCGATACGGAGGAATAGAAATAGGCTGAGTACCTGGCACCAAATCGATACCAAAATCAATATCCCTGTCCGGCGGCATGCCCGGCAGGTCTGAGGGAAACACATCAGGAAAGTCTCGCACAATGGGAACAGAATCAATACTGGGAGTCTGGGCCTCGACCTCCCGCACAAATGCTAAATAAGAGAGACATCCCTTCCCAACCATTCGTTGGGTCTTTAGGAATGATATTACCCTGCTAGGTACATACTCAGTCGTGCCTCGCCACTCGATCCTCTGAATACCCGGCATAGCCAAGGTGACTGTCTAAGCATGACAGTCCAGAATAGCATGACATGGAGATAGCCAGTCCATGCTCAATATAACATCAAAATTGATCATGCTGAGAAGCAACAGGTCTACTCGGGTCTCCAGACCCCCAAGTGACCAAACAGGACCGGTATACGTGGTCCACAACAATAGTATCCCCTACCGGGGTAGATACATGCACTGGCAGCTCAGGACTCCCTCGAGTCGTGCCCAAATGATGAGCAAAATATGTAGACATATAAGAATAAGTAGAACCGAGATCAAACAATACTGAGGCATCTCTGTGGCAGACTGAAATAATACCTGTAATGACAGCATCAGAAGCAACGACCTCAGATCGGCCCTGAAAAGCATAGCATCTAGCCTGTCCGCCTGATCGGCCTCCCCCTCGAGGGCGACCCCTAGCCGTCTGACCCTCACCCCTAGCTGGCGGGGCGGGTGCTGAAGTAGAAGGACCAGATGACGAGGGCTGCCCCCTCTGCTGATAAGATCTGGAAACAAGACGGGGACACTCCCTACGGTGGTGTCCAAACTCTCCGCACTCGTAGCAACTCCCTGGTGCTGGGTACTGAGACTGATAAGGACCTCTGGCGCTGGAGTGGCCAGCCGATGAACTAGGCCGAGATGAACCCTGAGCAGATGGGGCCTGTGAAGAACTCTGAGCTGGCATGGCACTGAGAGATGGCTGGCTCTGTTGTGAACCCTGATAACCCTGTCTAGAAGACCATCTGTGACGATCGAAGCGACCCGACTGCGAAGATCTAAAAGAGCGACCTCGGCTCTGCTGACTCTGGCCTCTGGTCTGAGTGCCACTGGAACTAGCTGCTCCTCGAGGCCTCTTGGCCTCCCTCTCATCCCGCTCCCTGCGACGATCTGTCTCTATGTCGCGAGCAATATCCATAGCATCCTCAAATGTACGACTCAAAACCCTCTCCCGAGTCATCAGAATACGAATGGGATAAATGAGGTCGTCCACGAAGCGCCCAATCCTCTCTCTGTCGGAATGAACCAACCACGGTGCACATCCGGACAACTCTGTAAACCTGATCTCATACTCTGACACTGACATGTCCCCTGACGGAGGCCCTCAAACAACCTACGCATCTCCTCTCTCTGAGATCGAGGCACCCATTTCTCCAGGAACATAGTGGAGAACTCTGGCCAAGATAGTGGTGCTGCTGCGGCTGGCCTGCGGCGCTCATAAGCCTCCCATCAAGCGAAGGCTGGCCCCTGAAACTGAAAGGTAGTGAATGATACCCCACTGGACTCCAAGATCCCCGCCGTACGAAGCATCCGACGACACTTATCCAGAAAACCTTGGGCGTCCTCGCCTGGAGCACCAGTGAACACTGGAGGAGATAACCTGGTGAACCCCTCGAGACGACGCTGCTCATCGTCTGTCATAGCTGGGACCCTGTCCCCCTGAATCTGATCTGCTGGCTGAACCGGTACCACAGGCTGAACTGGAGGAGCCTCTAGTGTCTGTATGCCCTGCACTGCTGGCTCTGGAGTGCGTACTGCGGGGGTCTGATGACCACCCCCGATCCCTGATGCAGCTGCTGCAGTAGTAACTGAAACCGCCTGTGCTAGGCCAGTGCAGACTCGCTAGTATCCGAGCCAAGGTCTCCCCGTAGACCCGAGATGACAACGGGCACAGCCGGTGCCTCGATCCGGTGCCGCCGGCACCTCTCGCAACCGGGGGCCGTGGGTCAGCCCGGCACTACCTCAACCGTCCCTAACTCCGCCACGACCACGGCCACGTCCTCGACCTCTAGCAGGTGGCAGTGGTGGTCGTCCTCCCCGTCCGGATGATTGAGTTTTCGCCATCTGCGAGAGAATAGAATGTCAAAGTTCAGCTCAAGTCAAAAGTAATCGCACGACAAGAATTCCAAGAATTTGAAACTTTTCCTAAAAGGTTTGCAGCCTCCCGAGGATAAGTACAGGCGTCCCCGTACCCATCCACGAGACTCTACCAACCGGCTCATGACTCGCGAGACCTGTTAACCTAGGCTCTGATACCAACTTGTCACGACCCAAACCCCGGTCGTGATGGCGCCCAACACAATGCTAGGCAAGCCCGACCATATTATCCCTTAAACCAGCCAGTTATTAATTCAGATTAATCAAATTAAACTTAAATGATTATAACAAGTGATAAGTGAGATAGTAACAGCATAAAAAATACGGTCCCAACCATATCGTGGTGTCACGAGACCGAGCCTCTATAGAATAACATCCTAATACAAACAAGTCTAGGCAAATAGGAAATCAACAAGATGATAAGGAAGGAGAAAACAGGCTCTGCGGACGCTGGCAGCTACCTCGTAGTCTCCGCAAGGAGTAGATGTGTGCAGGCAGCAACAACAACTCAACCTGCTCTCGGACACTTGTGGATCTGCACAGAAAGTACAGGGGAGTGGGGTGAGTATATTTCAACTTAGTGAGTAACAATAATAAATAATAAATGAAGGTAAGAACTCATGTGCTATCACTTAGCAGTTCTAAGGCAACCCTCACATGTACGTCATCACTATGGTAGTACTCTAATCTCCAATCCACGTTTATCTCTACAAGATTCTACACTGATCTAACCCTCACTCGTACCCTTACGGTGTACGACCATCTCAATATATAAAGACACATACCTATGTCTAAAATGTATAAGTATTTAAGTAGTAGTAGGATATGAATAAGTTTAATATTGCGGCGTGCAGCCCGCTCCAATACATATACCGCTGCGGCGCGCAGCCAGCTCCATTTAACGTCGACGGCGCTCACTGGGGGTGTATACAGACTTCGGAGGGGCTCCCTAGGCCCAAGCACTATAATACTGCGGCGTGCATCCCGATCCACATATATATTACTGCGGCGTGCAATCCGATCCAATATAGATATATATATATATATTTATATATTTATACTACTGCGGCGCGCAGCCCGATCCCATAATATACATCAGTGCTCACTGAAAATGTGTGTAGACTCAGACTCCGAAGGGGCTCCTACAGCCCAAGCGCAATAAT
>JASVEL010003123.1:0-141833 GCA_032618575.1 Nicotiana noctiflora
GTCCATCTAGAACCTCGACAAGAATTCCCTAGGCATTTCGTTGTTGATTGACTTTGAATAGGTCAAATTTCCACTTCGCAACCTTGATAGCACTGGAATAGGCTTTAATGAAGGCATCAACAAGGATAGCAAACACACAAAAAGAATTTGGAGGTAAGTTATGGTACCATATCATCACTTATTTGGATAAGGTTTCCCCAATTTGATTAGCAACTCTAACTCAATCTCGTCGTCTTCGAGGTCGTTACCTTTTATTGCACACGTATAAGAGTTTACATGCTCGTTTGGGTTCGTGGTCATGTTATATTTGAAAACATCGGCCATTGGGAAGGTCTTTGGAATTGGCTTCAGTGTCGCACTCGGGGGAAAGGGTTTTGAATAAACTATTTAGATTCTGGTCCTTTAAATATTGGAGGCGCTCCCGGGATATAATCGACCCTTGAGTCATAAGTCTCCACCTTGTTTTCATTTTCCTCTTTCTTCTTTTTGCCAGATTCCACCCATTTTGTTAGTGCTTCGAGCATTTTTATCATCTCGGAAGTCTCTCTGGGTCAGACGTCATCTGGTTCTGTGATAATCCGTTCATCTGTTTGAGCATCTTCTCCAACCTGCTTGGGTTCGGCTATGCTTTGTGTGTCATTTTGAATCCGCATTTGTTCTAGTGCCACTTGCTGAGCTTGTAATATTTTAAAAATCATCGAAAGCTAACTTCATCGCCTCCTCATTCGATTGCATCTCAAACAGATGACTGGGGTGCCCCGCGAATGCTATTTTTTGGATCAATTGGTACGTTGATATTGATGGAAACTTTTGAGCTGGGGCGGCACATCGTTGCTTGGTAGCGCATTATTATTTTTACTGTGGTGGTCTGACTCGGCATCAACATTCAAGTGAGCAGACTCAGAATTTGTTATTCTGAGTAGACCTGAAGTCAAACATCAAAGAGCAAGTGTAAAATATGGTGTGTTATAGAGATTCATATTAAATCACCACTATTGCCCTTAGCCCACGATGGTCGCCAAATTATTTACCCTTAAAATGAGTAACAATTGAACTTGTACGTGATTTAAAGAATACATGATTTAATTTAATATGAATGATCTAAGAGCAACAAATAACTGAATGAAAGAGAAACAAAATAACGTGATGGAACAACTAAGCCTAGCTTTAAGTTGAACGCTGAAGCTCATTCCGATCGAGCCCTCGAGACGAGTCCGATTGCAACTTAAAGGAAAGAGTGTTTGAAGAACACTTTGAACAATAGCTAGAAGATAAAAATAAACTTGTTACTTTGATATGCGTGCCAATAGTGAGTGAAAAATAAAAAAGTTCTCTCATCCAATCCTAGTACATGTCTAAATAAGGTAAATATCTTTCTCTTCTAGTAAATCATGATAAGCAGTGAATATCAGGCGATATTTGTATCGTAATATCCGCTTGAGGGAGAATATTTTGGCCCCTCATTTTTCCTTTCTAACCGTCTTTCCTTTAGCCTCGCTTTTTTACTTTGCTCGAACACAATTCATGCCAAGTTTGGCCATGTCCGATTCTTGGCACACCATTCATTCTCCCGGGACTATGATCTGTGGGAGCCCTCTGCTTTACTCGAGACTACATCGGACCACACTGTTTTCTCTTTTCTTCATCTGAAATTTGGGGGTAACTTTAACCCGGATTTTACATGTACACAATTCTATGAACTTTCTCTTCATCAAATTTGTAGAGAGAGAGTTAACAAATTAGAGAAAAAGAATTTTATTCTATCAAATGAAAATATATAAATTATCTTTTGTGAAATTACGATACTATTTTATTTTTTCCTTAGTTTAATTAAATCTGTCGGTTGGTAGTTTATTGACCGATCTTTCGGTATTCTGGTAACCAATAACAAATGGAAATGGGATATTGTTAAGAAAAATAAGAGAAATTAGGTAGGAAATCAAAGAGAACGAATGAAAACCCATTGAACTAAATTGTCAAATTAATTCTAAATGGAATACTATGTCACTAGTTATAAATAACTACAGGGCATAAACTGAGGAGAATATGCTATTTTTCTTACAGATACCAAACTAAAAGGAAAATAAATATTCTACAATTGATGTAAATCCTAAATTTCTTAGAAAGACAATAAATATTCTATAAAATATTTCTAAACTAAAAACATATGCTACCATTAATATAGATTCGAAAGTAGAAGGAAAGTAATTAATATAAATATCTCTAAAAATGTTTTAACATTACCCTCAAGTTGGTGTATCCAAAATGATAATTTCGCTTTTTCGATTTTGCTAGTCCTTGGAAACAGTGTAGCGAAGGATAATTCGGAATTAGAATAGATTCAGTGTTTTTGAGTACTTTAACTCAATTTCCCAGACTTTTTCCATCACATGCTTCAAGTAATTTTTTGATAACAGTTTCTCAATACTATTGATTGAAAGTAATTATATACTTTAATTTATTTTCAAATTGATATCGCTTCAGACTTGCCCGAAGATTTTCATCAATGAAGGTTTGGGGGCATTCACTCATGTGTGAGTTAAAAATTGATATTTGTCGAAAATAACTTTGCATCAGAAATAAGTATGAGTTACAAATAAATTGAAAATAGCTATGGGTCAAAAACAAATGGCTTGACTCTCTCACTTTTGATTCTGTTTAACCAAAATTGGCGATTTCGATCGAATCTTATTTTAGGAAGAACTCGGGTAACTGATAATCAATTAAAAATAAGTATAAATGTTGTAAAAGATAATTGAGTAGAGAGCACAATAAATCAATATATTTCAATATTATTTTGTGTCCTTACAAATGATCAGTCTTCCTCTTCTATAAATATTTCTAGATGATACATTTTGTTTATGTCATAATGGGGTCATTATAGATAATTAATGGCATTTAATACAACGTTATAATTGGTAATCACTGTAATTCAATACATATTTTTTAGCGTTTTCCGTAATTAATGCCTATTAATTAGTGACAATATGTATCCGTATCTTTTTTTGTTATCGGGTTCATTCTATTATTCTAGCTTTCGAATATAAAGAGGTCCGAGCATTGAATCTCTTGGATCCCTGTCCGTGTCTGTTGTAACTCGTGCCTCATTAACTATTCTTTGCTAAGTATCATTCTTTGACGAGTCCACGTATCGTGACATGTCACTTTTCAATCAATTCTATATATGAATTCAATATTTTCCAATACAGATAGTCCTCCCACTTGCCATTTATTCACCAATAGAATATTTGGGAAGTAGATTTCATTAAAGCGAGAATATTTGTCGCCATTAATTCTTCTCTGAAACCAATGCTTCATTTTGTCATTTCCATTTAATTTTCGCTACACGTGGTATCTTCTGGTTGGTTCTGCGACTTTTCTACATTTTTTTATGTCTTCACCAATTACGAAATGGCGGTTCTCATTATATCGTTTCCATCATTGCACATTTTCCTATGACGGTTTCTTCTTAGTATAAATATAACTTTCATCTTTGAATTTCTCACAAAAAGTTCGTAGAATATTTAATTCTTATTTTATTCTTCCTCGTACTACTATGTCTTCGTCAAACCCTAACCCTAGGAGACTCCCCATCGTTGATAACCTTCCTCTTGCTCCTGCTAGAAGAAGGAGAGGGGGTAGACTTCGTAGTTTAGGGTCTTCATCTTCAGGAGGCCCTTCTCTTCCTTCGACAAGTTCCACTCCACTGACTAGAACCACAGGTTCTTTTTCTCAAAGGTCTTCATCTAGAGGTAAAGAACCCACTAAACCTTTTCGTGAACCTTTGGTAGATGAGATTGTTCCTGATGAACTATTTTTTTACTATGACAGAGAATTCATTAGAAACCAAGTTTCTTCCGTGTCTTCATTAGAAATTGTTGGCATTTATCCGACTCAGATCACTGAAGCTTCAATATTTGTAGTCTATAGAGACTATCGTTAGAGTCATGATTTCCCCATTATTATCCCCAATACAAACCAAAGAATCACTTCTTATTTGGCTGGGTTTTCTTTTGTATATACATACTGTTTCACATTGAATTTTAAGCCTCATATTGATCCTGTAAACATCAAATTGTATCACTTTTTTTATGTTTGTTTAGGACAAATTGGCCTATTGTGTGGATGGTTGTTGCTTGTTTGAGGTATTTCACCAACATGGCTGGTGTGCCTTTTAATTTATCCCATTTAATTCACCTCTATTCTTCCAAACTCTTCCGTCAAATTTTTTTTACTTTAACTGCGATAAGTAAAAGAGTTCTAGTTAGCCCAAAGGATGATAAGGACCTTGGATGGCACGCCAAGTTTATTGTTTCCACAACTGTTGATTTAGTGGGTGAAGAAAATATTCCATTCCATGAGAAATGAAATTTTGCACGTAAGTTTTCTTTTATAACTTCTCCGTGCTTTTTTTTTTCTTCTTAATTTTGATGGTTGTCATTTTAACTTTTCTCCTATTTGTTTTTTAGTAACCACGCGAATTGTTGATGACATTCCTAATTTCTATGGTTGGGTGGGAAAGTAGTTAAATTTTGCTCCGATGGAATGTAGATCTTTGAAAGACCTTTCTTATCGGTTTGGTTGGAAAGTGAA
Source organism: Nicotiana noctiflora (assembly GCA_032618575.1). NCBI lineage: Eukaryota > Viridiplantae > Streptophyta > Magnoliopsida > Solanales > Solanaceae > Nicotiana > Nicotiana noctiflora. Next base: position 4,594 of record JASVEL010003123.1, read on the forward strand.
AACTCACGGTAAGAGTTTTTTGTTTATCCTTTATAAATTTATTCACTTATTTCTTCAGAAATTATTTTGATCCTTCTTTTTGTCAGGATTTTCCATTCGAGGCATAAGTCCTGAGGCCATCGTAGCTTCCAGAATTTCTTTGGAAGGGGCCCAAGAGATAATCTTGGGTTCTTCGTCGAAAAGGAAAGAAACCACTAAACAAGGCTCTGAAGAAGAGGAAGAGCAATATAGGAGCTCTTTGATTAGAAGTCTACGAGATAGAAGACACATTACATTAGATGATGACGCATATCCCCCTTATTCTGTTCCTTTTGCCTAGCCTGTTGAAGCTGCCTTGGTGATTTACGATGATTACTCCCGCAGCTGCTCGTGATGATACTCCCGCGGCTGCTCGTGATGATATCGCTCAGCTTTTTGCTCGTGGCTTTGATAATGAAAGATTTGGCTCAATTTATGATGAAACGCCCTTTGCCTCATTTTCCATGTCTGCTCATGTGACACCTTCTTTGCCAGTCTTGACTGGTGCCGTTACAACTTCCCGTCATACTGAGGTTGGTTCCTCAAGTAAAGGTGAAGCTATAAGGAAAGTTACCATCGACGTTCCTGTCGATGGTAACCTCTTGAGGAAATCAGGTCGGGCTGATGTGTGGTTGAAACCTTTGATTGGTATAGTTGAGAAAGCCAAGCTTGAGAGTCACAACTCTATGGCTTGGATGAATGACATAGTGCAATATATTTTAAAGGTATTCTTTTTCAAACTTTAAATCATTCTTTTTGTTTATTTAAGGTTCTTACCCTTTTTTCCTTTTTAGATCAATCTAGATAGCACAGAGATGATGAATAGGATTTCCCATATAAAGCAATTAATGCACGACTATCAAGTTGAAGCGGAAAACTGGAGGGAACAATATGAAATTCTCCAAATTGACATGGAAGTGTTAGAAGTGAGTAAGCGTACCTTGGAGCAGAAACTGAAGGTTTTAAGCTCAAAATTAGCAGTCCAGAAAGCATGCTCAAGTCAAGCTGATAAAGAAAAGAATCTCCTTGAAACATCTTTCTCCGAGCAGCTTTCCAAAGTTAGTGAAGAAATTAGAGAACTGAAGGCTCTGTTGAGTAAGAAATAAGCTTATACCGGTGAACTTGTGCAAACACCTTCTCAGACCCAGGAAGATCTTCGTGATTCTTCCACCAAGGTTAGCATTTTAGAGAGTTCACTCGCGCCTCTGCAAGCTTCTTATTATTCTGACCTAGCTAAAAATGAAAAGCTTAAAGACGAGATTGATCAATGAGAGAAATATTACAAGATTCTTGAGGTCAAGATTGCAATTGAAGTGAGTTGGGCAATTTTAAACACGTGCCATGATACCCTGACGGAAGTTAGCCAGGAGGACTTTAATTTGGATGCTGAGTTAGCCAAAATAAAAGAAACTATCGAAAAAACTCAGTAAAGCCAAGATTTTCCCTCTCCCATGGCTGATATTCCCTAGCACATTGAAGATGATATGGGCACAGTGGCTACTCCAACACCTTCAAGCGATCCCAAACCTTCTGCTGCTCGTGACCGTGTTTTAGATTCTATTTCAATCCCTTAGTAAAAAGTTTATGATGTGTTACTTCTCCTTTTTTATGGAATATGGTCGAACCCTCGGTGCTATTTGGGGGTTTAGACAATTAGTCCCCTCACCATTTCGGGGACTTCTTTGTATAAATGAAAAAAAATACTAAGTTCATACTTACTCTATTTCTTTTAATATTTAAGAAGTTTTTTCTCTTTAAACTTAGTTATTGTGAGCTTTTATTTTGCTTGACTTTGCCTTTTATATTTAAGGACTTGTTAATTAATTGGTGGTTTTCTGTTATACCCTTGTTTTGCATTTTTGTTTCATAAAATGCTTTATTAACTTCGTGGATGTTCAAATCGCACATGATTTTTTATAAAAGAGGGCCCTTTTATTTTCGACACTCAATGAAGAAGACGTCTCAACTTCATAATGGTGTAAATATATGATAAAAGAAATAGGAACACACATGTTTCTTGAAATAACTTTGATAAAGTTTTCATTTGAACTTATTCAAGTTTAAATTACATCTTTACATGTGTTTAAATAATTTCTATAGCTTTTTTCATAACTGTTTTCTTTGCAACAGCTTGTCAAAAAAGAAATAAAATACAAGGTTTTCATTTACACCCCGTTTTTATATATTGCTTTTAGCCTGATATGATAATGTTTTCCATTTTGGCTTTAAGTTATTGGCTCGTAACTTTTCTCTACACTTGATTCATTAAATGAGTAGATTTTTCTCGGGATTTAACTTTGAACTTTGATTGCTTCTCTTCCCATGTATAGTATATAGTCTCCTAAATGTTTGAGCTTTGAAGTATAAAATCTCGAGCACTTGAATACTCCCCGCCTTCGGTCATTTTGCTGAAAAAGAAAAACATACGGGACATGGAGGTGCTATTATAGATGAAGACTGCTTAATCCGTTTAAATTTCTATCCAAATAAATTATAACCCTAGACCAGGAATTTATCTTCTTCCACGTGTCCTGTAGGTGATGACTCATCATTTAGTATGTGTTAGCTTTTGCCTATCATCTAAAATCATTAGAAATTTTTTAACAATTCAAAAATAAGGGTACCTGCCTACAGATACTTCCTTTCCTTAGAAGTAGTATCTCTTCAGATGAACGACATTCCAATGTGAAGGTAAAAGCTTTCCATCCATTGTTTCTAGTTCGTATGCTCCTTTTCCTGCAATACCGTGAATCTTATAAGGTCCTTCCCTAGTTGGACTTAACTTTCCCGCATTAGCCACTTTCGTAGATTAGAAAATATTTTTGAGTACGAAGTCCCCAATCTTGAAGTATCTTAGGCGAGCTTTCCGATTATAATATCGTTACATAACCTATTTTTGTGCTGCCGTTCTAGTTCACACAGCTTCCCTTTTTTTCTTCGAGTAAATCTAAATCTATTCGCATTTCTTCTACATTAGATTTATTAGTTGCTTGTGCATATCTCATGCATGTCTCTCCTATCTCGACTGGTGTTAAGGATTTAGCTCCGTATACTAGTGATAATGGTATTTCCCCGTACTCATTTTTGTTCTGGTGCAGTATGCCCTTAAAACACCTGGTAGCACCTTTGCCCAATTGTCTTTGTATTCCTCCAATCGTTTCTTCAAATTGTTGATAATGACTTTGTTCGTTGATTCAGCTTGTCCATTACCCACCGGATGATTAGGTGAGGAAGTAATCCTTTTGATTTGCCAACTTTGAAAAAAATCTATGATTTGTGCGCAATTAAATTATAGGCCGTTATCATATACAATTTCTTTTGGTGCGCCCAACCGACATATGATATTTCATCAAATAAAATCTCTGACCTCCTTTTCTCTTACCTGTTTAAAAGTACCTGCTTCTACTACCTTAGTAAAGAAATTAGTGAGTAATACTAAATATCTTACATTGCCTTTGCTTGTGGCAGTGGTCCCACGATATCCATCCCCCACTTCATAAAGGGCTATGGCGCAACGACTGGATGTAACAATTCCGCGGGTCTATGCATATTGTTACCGTATCTATGGCACTTGTCACATTTAGCCACAAAATATTTCGCTTCTTCTTCCTATTTAGGCCAATAATAGCCTGCTCTAATCATGATTTTTACTAGAGATCTTCCTCCTACAAGATTTCCACAATGTCACTCGTGTATTTCTCTCATTACATAATCTGTTTGAGAAGGTATGCGGCATCTTGCTAAAGGACCACCAAACATCTTTCAATAGAGATTGCCCTGGACCACCAAAGATCTTCAAGTGAAAGTTTTTCTAATTGAGGATAACGTGTCAGTGCATCTAATAGTGATTTGCTAACATAATAAATTGGAGACTATTCTTGGTCTTCAAGAACCAGAAAAATACTTACCGTTACTTCTTACACAGCTGGATAGACAAGTAACTTTTCTCCATCTTTTGGTTTTGCGAGCAACGGTGGATTTGACAGGTATGCCTTTAAGTTTTAAAGTGCTTGTTGACACTCCGCAGACCATCCGAACTTATCCTTTTTTAAGGGCTGAAAAGAATTTAAAATATTTCTCTGATGACTTAAAAATAGATCTTTCCAAGGCTACAATTCTTGTCGTTAGTCTCTACACCTCTTTCTTACTTCAAAGCATATAAGGAAGTTCTTCAATGGATTTAATGTGCCTGGGATTTACTTCAATACCATGGTGAGAAATAAGAAAACCCAAAAACTTACCTGATGAGACGCCGAATGCACATTTCTCAGGATTTAGCTTCATATTGAACTTTCATAAGATCTTGAATGTATCAAATAAATGATGTATATTTTCCCTCGATTGTTGAGATTTTATAAGCATATTATCTATATAGAATTCCATATTTATTCCTAGGTGTTCCTAAAACATCTTGGTCACCAGCCTTTGATACATGGTACCCACAGTTTTTAGGCCAAAAGACATTACTTTGTAACAATAAGTCCTCATGTCTGTCATGAATAAAGGTTTTTTCCTCATCTAGTGGATCCATTTTTATATGATTATACCATGAATATGCATCTAAAAGCTTAACAATTCATGTCCTGCAGTAGCATCAATTAGTTGATCTATATGTGGTAACAGAAAAGAATCTTTAGGACAAGCTTTTATAAGGTCTGTGTAGTGTACACAAAGTCGCCATTTGCCATTCTTTTTTGGTACAACTACAGTATTAGCTTGCCAATTATCATACTTTACCTTGCGATAACACCTATTTTTAAAATGTTTTGGACCTTATCTTGAATCACCTAATTTTTTAAAGATCCTTGCTTTCTCTTCTTTTGTTTGATAGATTGATATGATAGGATCTTCATTTAACTTGTGAGTCACTAGCTCCGGGGGTATCTGTGTCATATCAGAATGAGACCATGCAAAACAATCCATATTAGTTTTCAAACAAATTAAATCAACTTTCCTTTCATTTCGTGGCTTAAGTTGGCCCCAATATAGACTTTGCTCTCAAGCATTTGTACGAATAATTCTACAGCTTCCAATTCTTCAATCGTCATTTTGATATTTTTATTGTCTTCTGGTTCTTGGATAAAATAAGGTCGTGAATCCACTTCTGATTTCCCATCTCCAGTTGAGGTTTGTGGTGTAGCATCCTCAATTGGATTCTGTAATTACTATTGTTTTTCATTTTTTTGTGATTGAATCTTCTACGATGCTCCTAGGTTTTTATTTGACGAATTTGCCATTGTGATGGGAATTTGATAACTTGATGTAAGGTAGATGGGATAACATGCATTTTATGAATTCATGGTCTCCCGAGAATCATATTGTAAGCCATATCCATCTCTACCACCTGAAATTTTGTATCTTTGATAAATCCTTCTGTTAATGTTGTAAGTATTAACCAATGGCGGATCTATAAGTTATTTTTTGGGTGCTCAAGCACCTATAAACTTTGATATGATTTAATAACTTTGTATATGTAATTAAAATATTTAGATAAATATTGAGTGAGCACCCATAACTAAACTTCTTTTTTCTCTTCTTTCAATATTTTTATCTGTAAGCACCAACGACTTCAAAATCCTAGATCTGCCACTGGTATTACCTCCCCTTTTGTCACGACGCTCGAATTATCAAAGCTAGATAAAGTATGCACCTTGGGTATTAGCTTATCTTCCGCTTGCATCTCGCTTATACATATCGCAAAATGATGTTCATGGAGCTACTTGTGTCAATCAAAACTCATTTTACGTTAGAATCATGTACAGGTAGAGATATTATCAGTGTATCATTGTGTGGATTTAGCACGTCGTCCGCATTTGCATTAGCAAATGTAATACTTTCTTCCTCCAAAATATGTCGAACCCGTTTCCCGTGTGTAACTCTAACTTCAGAAATTTTCTTGGCTGTCGTATATGTCACGCCATTAATTTCTTTGCCTCTACTTATCACATTAATAGCCCTTTTTAGAGAAGGAGGTTTAGGAGGCTCCTGCATGTTCTTCATGTATGCTTGCTTACGTTTTTTCCTAAATACATCTGTAAGATACACTTGCTAATAAATGGTCTACCTTACTTTGTAGCAATCTACAATCTGCCGTGATCGTTGTGAAACTCGCACTAGTGATTAGGATTGCACCTATTTAGATTTGATCTCATTTCCTTTGGCCACCGCACCTTATCACTCATATTTCTTAATACTGCTACTAGCTCTAAAGTGCTTACGTTGAAGCTGTAACTACCAATCATCGGCTTAGAGATTCTATCATCACAACGTATCTTCCGCATGTCCCGGTCTCTTCTGAACATTGAGAATGAACCTAATTCCCTATCTCTTGACCTATGATTGTACCTTGAGTTATCCTACTTTGGCCGCGAGTCTTTTCCTGCTGGTCCCACGTAAGGCTCGTATCTATTTTTCTCGGATCTTTTTTAGTCTCAGCATGCCTTGAAACCCTCTCTTCCTTTTGAAGTTGGGTAATAGTATCTTCTTCTATTTGCAACTTTGTGTTGTATCTATTATAAACGTTATTCCAAATTGTTGTTGGAAATTATCGTAGACATTCCTTGAGTCGTCTCGTGGCCTCCAAACTCTTCGTATTTAGATTGGTGGTAAATGCCATAGCTGCCCAGTTATCAAGTAGGGGTGGCAACATCATCATTTCACACTGGAATCTGTCTATAAATTCTCTCAGTAATTCTGAATTTCCTTGTTTTATTTTGAAAATATCTTCCATTATTTTATTAACTTTTTAAGTTCTCGAATGCGCTATGATAAATAAATCTGCAAGCTCAATAAAAGAATTTATAGAATTTTCAGGTAAAAGAGAATACTATGTTAATGCTCCCTTGGTGAGTTTTTCACCGAATGTTTTGACCATTACTGATTCAATTTCTTATTTGGTTAAGTCATTGCCTTTTATACCAGATGTGAATGCAGTCACATGGTCTCGTGGATCCTAGGGTTAGGGTTTGAAGAATACATAATAGTACGAGGAAGAAGAAAATAAGAATTGAATGTTCTAAACGTTTTGAGAGAAAGTCAAATAAGGTGAAAAAGTAAATTTATACTCAAAAGCAACCATCAAAGGAAAAGGTGACATGATGGATACATCATAATGGGAACTATCATTTCGTAATTTGTGAAAGCGTAAAAGAGCCTTAAAAATGCTGAAAAGTTGCAGAACCAACCAGGGGATACCACGTATTGCGAATATTAAATGGAAGTGACAAATTAAGCGCCAGTTCCAAAGAAGAATTAATGGCGGCAAATATTTTCGCTTTAATAAACTTTACTTCCCAAATATTCTATTTATGAATAAATGGCAGGGGGACTATCTGTATTGGAAAAAATTGAGTTCATATATAGAATTGATTAAAAAGTGACATGTCACGACACGTGGACCGACCAAAAAACTATAATTAGCAAAGACTAGTTAAAGAGTCACGAGTTACAACAGACACGGGCAGAGATCCAAGAGATTCAATGCTTGGACCTCTTTATATTCTAAAGCAAGGATAAGAGAATGAACCTGATAGCAAAAAAGGTATATATATGTATTGTCACTATTTAATAGGCATTAATTACGGAAAATGTTAGAAAATCCATATTGAATTACAATGATTACCAATTGTAATATTGCATTAAATGTCATTAATTGTCTAATGGCCATATTATGACAGAAACAAAACGTATCACCTCGAAATAACTATAAAAGGAGAAGAGTGATCATTTGTAAGGATATGAAATACTATTGGAATATATTGATTTATTCTGCTTTCTACTCAACAATCTTTTACAACGTTTATTCTTATTTTTATTTAATTATCAGTAACTAGAGTTATTTCTTAAAATAAGCTTTGATCGAAATCTCGAATTTTCGGTTAAACAGATTCCTCAAACCAGATTTATTCTTTCTACTTGCCAATTAGACACCGGGGCGGATGAATATATAATTCATCTGAGTCAAATAGCTTCGGCTCAAATCCCCTATATATCAAAATTTTACTAATTCTATGATTTTAACTTCTCATAATAATGCCACAATTCATTCGAAAATATTTCAGTTTTATATTTTGACTTCGTCAAGTTAATAGGCAAGAATACTTTTCTGTGCATTACTATTTGACTTTAAAAAATAAAAGACGAATCAACATAATGAGTTATGTTAATTAGCCAAAAAAGGTGCGGGTATCTTCAGATGGTTGTTACATATCGTTTCATAATGTATCGTATTGAATTATGTGTATTGTAGTGTATCACTTAACGAATACAAATGTTTGGATAGATGGTATCGTTTGCTGTTGTTTAATGATATCACGCACCAATAATATAGAGAATAAACTTGTAATATTATAAAGAAAAATTATAATACATAATTTATTATCTAAAAAGGTAGGGTAATAATAAAATAATAATAATGAAGGGCGAGATGAGATAAAAAGATCAGATAACGACGCAATCACACTAAATTGATTGCTACATAAAGTGACACATTTAACGATATGATCAAATACAATTTAAAGAACAGTCATACCAAACATCGTATTTAAAGTAACAATATGTTACAATCAACATGTAACAACCATCCAAACAAGCTGAGTGTGGGGATATAGGTCAATTTGAGAAGGACCTAGTTGGATGCATAAGAAGGAACATGAATTAAAATGACTTACTTTCCCGTGAGCGTTGAATGTGAAAAGGCTTACATAAAGACCTTTTAACACGCAGCTCAAACTCCAAAATGAGTAGAAAAGTTGATACATATAGGACCTTTGAACACACAGCTTATGTTCTATTTTGCATTTGCTACTTCAGTTTTCTCAAGAGAACAAGGAATATCACTTCTTTTTCTCTTCCTCTTCATTATTTGTTCGACAAACCCACGCCTCGCGAAGCTTCTGTTTCGCTTTTTGTTTGAAATTTATCCAATTAAGGTGATAAGAGATTCGGTTTTCTACTTTGACTGTCTTTACTTTTTTCTCTTCGTCGAATTGTCAAAAGTTCTGCAACAAAAGCACTGACATGTTACAGAACTTTCCAACTGTTGTTATCTTTAATTACTTCTAGGCTTGATATCAATTTTCCTAGAAGGAATTAAAGTAATGTTTCCATATATAGAATCAACACAAAATTTCGCAAGTCTAACAAATGTTGTAACCCACAAAATTTTGTAAAACTCCAACAAAGGTTTTCCATGTACAGTTACAAATGGTGAGCTCTATTATCATTATAAAGTAGATGAACTTTCTGGCAAACTTACGCTATAATCTATTCAAAATTTAATACAATTTTATCTTCTTGCTACTTGATTTTATTGCCACTGGGACCGGAGTCCCCGCTCCAAGAACTACACTTTCTGCTATTTTATCTCCATCTCAAGACTAAGTATTTTATATTTATCTAATTCTTCTGTTATTTCAGGATCAAATTAATTCACTTGTCTAGAAATCGTGTATAAATTCAATTATATTGTTTACGGGTAAATGGTTTAGCGCCCATCGTGGGGCCTAGACAGTCGTGTAATTAATTTTGTCCTTGACTTTTTTACTAATGTGTTTTGATTATTTGTTCTTAGCAATATTTTATAAAAAAATGACATATAATGGTGTTAACAACACATGCAATCTTGAGACCCAAGGAAACCTACCTCACCAAGAAAATTAAATCTACGATACTCGCAATGAGGGGAGCAATGCCATGTTGTTCCACGACACACAATACCCGCAGCATGTTCGGGAGGCGAGTCCCGGTGATACGGAAGAGGAACATGTCGTTGAAGCGATGAGGATAATGCAAGAACAACAAGAAATCAGCTTGCAAGTACAAAAGCGGGGATAAATTGTGGTCTGTTAAAAACATAGTCGACTAATGGTGGTTTTAGTTGTCTAGATCGAGAGCAGAAGTAAAGTAATAGTAAACAAATAGAGAAAGACACACAACAATTTTATACTGGTTCGGTACCAATGTAGTACGTGTTGAAACCCAATTTTTCCCTATATATTTTATATACTTAAAATGTTCTCAAAATAGTATGTACATGCATATATAAGCATGGCCAAGAGTTTTGGTATCCCTCATTTTAAAAATTCTTTAAAATCAATTTGTTGTATATTTTAATAGTATAAAATTTAATAATTATTTCCAGACAATCATTTTGGTGAATAATTTATTTTTATTCTCGTAGTAACACCCAAATATAATTAAGGTAATTTTTGCATATTTATATAATTTATTTGGTATTTTTTAAATCTAAACTGCTATAATTGCAATTATATCCTATTTTCCAATTGATAGTATTTTATAATTACAAAATTGCTCCCAGTATTTTTTAATTAATGTTTATATGTTATTAATCAATTTAGTGCTTTTAATTGGGTTTTAAAGAATTATTTTAACAATTTTTATTAAAATAAAAAGGGAAGAAATGGTTGTTTAACATTTAGCCACATCCATTTTAATTATAACCCCTTTGCATTTCAATTTTCACCACAAATTGAACCCCAATTTCAAAATCGCCCGGCCCAATCCTCAAATCACCCGACCCATATCCAACCTTGATATAATCTGAGCCGTTGATCAAGTGAGATTAACGGCCTAAGTTTTATTTCTAAAATTAAAATCTAACAACCCCCCCCCCTAAATCCCTCATTTTTAGACGGACTCTCTCTCTATGCTGACCCTTTCACTCCCTTCTCTCTAGAACCTTATGATTCTCTCTCTCGTCTCTGATGAATCCACCGCCTCTCCGGCCACCTCCTGCCTCAGTTCTCTCGACCACCAGCCGCCGTGAAATCTTGTCTTATTGATTCCCTCTATCTTCGAGACTCCAAAAGCCTCCACCATACAAGATGGTCATTGGAAGCTTTGCCTTGCCTATCTCTGGTCTTTCTCCGATGGTTTATAGTTCAATGGTGCTACAAGCATCATTATTGACGAGTTTCACAATCAAGTTCCTTACCCTTCACTTGTTTATTACAAAACCTTAATTTTCTTAAAGCTTTGTCTTTTAAACGATTTTTACCTTATTCTTTTATATTTTACACTACTCTCTACTTGATCTTTTTTATTGTTCAAGTATTCAACATTTTTGTTCTTCTTTTAAAACTAGGGTTTCTGAACCTCTTTCGAAATCACTACATCTTCTAGTCTTACGTGTTTGTGTTGATATTTCTACTTGTTTGTGTAATCTTCTGAGTTATCTCACAATTTCTATGTGTTAATTTGTTCTGACTTCCCACTAATTCGGTGATTACTTACTTAGGGTTCTTGATTTTGTGCCTATTGTGTTTAAAGAGGTCTAATTGTCTCTATTTACTAAGTGTTCTATCGATTCTATGTATCTCTTTGAATCCCAGATTTTTTGTACGTGATTTCTTTGGAGGTTTTTCACAGATTTGAGTAACTTCCTTGTTTGTTAGATGTTTTCCTTACTTAGTGTTGATTACCTGTGATTTTCCATCTCGTATATGATTTTTTGAACCAATTGTTTTTAAAATCAGTCTGTAATCCATCTGTTTATGTGCATAATATATTTTTATTTCTTTCTACTTTCCTTACTTGTAATTATTTTTGTACTATCAGTCTTGCAAGCACCTTCCTTATTTGATGGAATTTTACCGTTTGAGCTATGGTTTCCTAATTTAAATGAATCCAAGTTTTTTATTGATTCTAATAGGTATCCTTTCTATAATTATAATCAGTCTATATACGTTACCTTATTTTCCACTTAATTTGAGAGCTATAAGTACCCTACACTTTGTTTAACACATAGACACACGAAAAAAAGTTCATTATTCTGAACTCTCTCTTACACGCATAAGCATACTCAGTATTCTCTCTTGTTTCATACACATCCTCTCGCGCTTTCCCTGTTGACTATTGATTACTCAGTCGGCTGAAAGCCAAAACTGAGTGATTTTGGGGATGCTCCACTCTTCTACTGCTCTATACATTGCTAATTGTTTGGTCTGCATATTAGTGCTCACTTCCCTGCACACTACTACTCTACAATATCTCATCCTTGACGGGTATTCCCTCTACTTGATTTATAGTATCCAAAATAATATGCTTTTATACATGTTGCACTTTATTTCTTTTTCTTCTATATATTTACTTATGGTTCTGCTGTTCTTATTGCATCTAACATGCACCTGTGTGACTATCCTTCGATTAATCCGGCATGCCTACTGATTTGCTTAATGCATGCTCTCTCCAACCCCCTAGCCCCAGTACATTCTCAGCATGTGATCATGAGCCCTTTTAGTTGAAACCTGGTATGACTGTCTAGGTTTTGAAGTGCTTTTCCTTTGGTATCTAGGTGCAATTGTGTTATTACATGTGGACTACTTGCCCCCCACTTCCCTTTTCCCTATTTGTGTTTACTGCCCAGAACTATAGGAGGTATTTTGGTTCTGAGTTTGTCAAAACTGTCTCATTGCTTCTCTTTCAATGTTGGTTCTACATGGATCATTTTTTTTTTCAAAAACTGCTTTTCATCTCAATTTCTTTAAAGAAAATTCTATCACACTTTCACTACTACTAGAGTTTAGGTTCTATCCCCTTCGTGTAAGCATTGCCTTGGGTACCTTTGAGTGCCCATTGAACTTTGATGCACAAGGCTGGTAATTCCACAATGAACGTTTTCAACATTTTTGTGGTGTTTGAGTGCTGGTATTGGCCAAGGACCCTCATTGGGACCTTAGGGAGCTTTGTCGCACCCAAAACCACGGTCAAGGATGTGAAACTCGAGAGAAATGAAGTTGGAAGATTGGGCCTGGTTGAAGGCTCCCTATAGAGTATCTTCTTATTTTATTTTCCATTATGTAATTCAGCTATCACGATTTGTAATAACTTGTAAACAACTTATTGGGGCTATAGTGAAATTGGAGGGATTATGCATGCTTAGTTTAATTAATGGGTAGAGAACATGTTTATAGGGCTTTACTTATCAATTTGTGCAATAGAAGCAATGTGTAGGACATGCATCTCACACCTAGATAGCCTGTCTTAAGCTCTTTACTTTCACATTATTATACTCACTTTGTAATCAGTTAGTAATCAACAAACAACTATTATAAAATTACTGCTGCATTTAGAGACAATGCTTTAGGAGCTTTATATGCATTAGATATCATGTTATTTAGGATTGCAATGGCTGAATGCCTCACCAACTGTTTAATTTAATAATACAAGTTTGGTTGACAGTGTCCTTTTAAAACTAGGATAATATGCATGTTCACCCTTTTTTTTAAAACAAGTAGGCAATACGCACGACGCTTAGTCAAGCTTTAGGACCAATAATAAAACCGATTGATCTTGTTTCACTAGTTTCATACTACTCATCCTTTTAATTTTCCCAACTCCGTTTTTATCCGCCTCTCTGAAGTCCACCCTTTTACTGAAAATCTTTTCCTGGAAACATGTTTTGTATTTATATGCTCTCACTAATTTCCTTATTCTTGCTCTATTATGTTTTCAAATTACTGGTTTACCATTCTGCCCAGGATCGTGTTATTTTAATACTTGTCTGATTAAATTATTGTATTTTCAAATCTCTACTTTTTCAAACGATGTTTTAATAGTTTCCTCACGTTTACTTACTCAACTGTTTTCTTAGTTGTATTTCTGCAAGTCAAACACTCTTCGGATCACTCGAGTGTGATTAAACATTCTGCTGAAACTTATCTTTAAATTTGCGTTCTTTTATGACGTTAAATGTGTTTGAGACGTGCTAATTACATGTTTACTTGTGAGGGACTAATGAGCCTCTTATTTTTCTTTGTATGGTTCCTTTTTGTGTAGTCCTATTTGTTATGTATGTTGCCTAGCATTTTGCTCTTTCAACCTAAGGGTTCAGCCTAGTCCTTACCTTGTAGGAATAGTGGTCCTAAATACCCTCTAGGACTTATAAAACATGACGGGTAATAGCACACAATAAGCATTTATGGCCAATCCACACATTTATATAACTTTTAAGGGGTGGGAAGAGTAGAATATGGAGATGATGACCGATGCGCTAATATCACGTGCGACCCTTCTTTGAGGAGTGATTGCTGGATATTGCATGCCTGAGGGGCTGATTACAAATGATTGTGAGGTAGCCCGAGGAGCTGGTTTCGTTGATATTATGCCCGAGGGGGAAATTTATGGTACATATTTTGTCTGAGGGGTTGTTCACGTTTTTACCATTTTTACTCACTGTTTTATCACTTGTATGAAACTACTGAAAGTTGTTTTAAAAGTTTTTTACCGAACTGAGCATGATTTTTTTTACGAATTAAATAATTTTTGTACTGTGTTGAAAATGGCATGCATATGTTGTAGCGTTTTGACGTGGTTTACATATTTTCTTACTGCTCAGTTTTCATTTACTTTTATTACTTACTGAGTTGGCATACACACATTACTCCTTGCACCTTGTGTGCAGATTTTGGTATTACTAAACCCGATAGCGGGTGTTGATTGCTCAGTGGTAGAATCATTGGAGTTAGCAAGGTAATTGCCCGACATACGCATCCCCTGCTCTTCTCCCTCTTATATTCCTTAGGTTTTTTTAGTATATTTTTAGACCTTAGTAGATGCTTGTGACTTGTGACATTCTAATATCGGGCTTGTGTATTTATTCTGCATTTTTTATTTAGACTTACATTATGAGATATCTACTTAATTAAAGGCTTAAAAATAATTGTTATTGATTAAATGGTTAATTCGGGAATTGTTTCGGCTGTCCTAATTTCACGATAGGCATCATCACGACCGAATCGGTTTTAGGATCGTGACAGTCAATTTATTAAGAATATCAGGGGGCAATTCATAAGAAATATCATTAATGTCATTCTTACTTAGAGGGCCTTCTATAGAGCTTCTAAAGGATTTAGAGTTATAAATTCAATTGGCATATCAATCGCTCCTCCTTCACCTGTTGAGGATGAAGGTTTTTTCAAGTAGTGGATGTTTAAATTTTGCAGTTATTATAGAGACGTGTAATTATTAGTGCCTCAAGAAGAGTTAACATAAATGGAATAATATTGATAATTCAGTGGTATCATAATTTGACGAGCAGATTCGATGTTGGTTAACAAGCCATATATAGAATATATGAAAGAGAAGTGTAATGAGAATCATTTGGTAAATTAAATGTGGAACATACCTTTACAGCTCTTATTCCATTGCGCAAAACTTTTATTCGCACGTCCTATTAGATAGGTATTGATAGTAAATGAACTTGCACATGTTCAACTCCTAAATACTACTGTGGCATACGACCCGCAAAAGAGAAAAGAAACAAAGGACAAAGGAAAAACAAGCGCACGTCAATAACAACAAAATGTAATTTTCTAGTGACAATCAAGAAGACAAAAATGAAGCAATTGTCTGCGGATTAAGCTATAAAATTGGAAATATAAAATGTAATTTTGTTATGCCGCAGCATGTTTTCTCGGAGAAGTTACCTATTATTGTAAATTAATTTGTAGTGCCGTACAAAGTTGGCTTGGAAGTGTGAAGCGCTATTGTGTTAAAACACAAAATCAGAAAATTGTTAGAAGAATAAAAGAAATTGGAAAACAGTAAAGAATAAGAAATATTCCGAGTCCATAATTTGCTTGTGCGTCCTTAAGGAATTTTAGCCCCCTCACACGCTGGCAAGGTAATGGATTAAATACTCCCAAGATGGAACAGAATAAACATTCCTGCAATAGTGGCAATACAAACTGCAAGATACCAAAGAACTCAAAGAATTGAGCAAAATTACACTTACGAATTTGAGAGGGAGAGACTACGAATTAGAATACACTATTTTCAGAAAGAAGGTAGTTCTGTAATTTTTCAGTGTTTTAAAAATGAAGTCATGCCTCAGAATTTATATGCAATTATTGAAAGAGGTGTGATGTTTGGTCTGGAAAAGGTGTCTGTTCAGAAGTTTATGCACCCTGCCGCGGTCCTACCGTGGTTACGCCAAGACCGCGGCTAGAGTGGCCCTCTAAATCTGCAGCAGTATTTTGGCGCGGTCCTACCGTGATCACGCCTGGATAGTGGCTAACTAACTAGCATTTAATTAATTATTAAATAATTAATTAAATAAATTTTATCCAAAAATAATCTTATCGATTGATCATTTGACAAATTCAAATACAAAATCAAAGCTGAAGTCGAGCCGAGCGAGCGAGCGACGACGGTGCGAGGGTTCATTCTCTTCAACTCCTTTTAAGAGCTTTAAGAAGAGATTCTATATATAAGCACACAAAATGTAGTTGTCCCTTACCAATGAGGGACAAAGTGCAAGTGAAAAGCTCACTTCATTCAAAATTTTTATTTCCCTCCTTTTTATTTCTCACCATTTTAAATTCACTTTTAAAGCCCAATTCTTAAAGTCTTAGGCCCAATGCTTAAATTCCAACATTCTCCCACATGAATGGGAATGGCTATAACAAGAATGATCATAGATGAAAGCTGTGTGATTTGCAAGTAAGGATTAATTGCATCTGGATAAGTATGTTTCCCTTTGAACTTTCAATTGTGAACATATGTCAGATATACTCGGTTAATCGATAGATTTTATATCTTTGAACCGATGAGCTTTAGTGTATACCTAGACAACCATATGTCACACAACCAACCCTTAACCGTCTTTTAGTTTTTATTATTGTGTTCGTTTCAGCCATGAACACCACCTGGTTTCATAAGTGCATAGAGAATTGGCCTTACAGAATTCTAATTAAAGCGGGTTCCACTTCATACTTATATAGGTGATTCCTAAACGTGTAATTCTTTAGATTGACACTATTTGATAACTACCCTATCAAACTTAGGTAATTATTAAAGAACGTGCAAAGTTATGTACTTGTTACTGAACATTGTCTTCATCACGTGAAAGGACCAAAGATTTTACATTGATAATGTTGAACCGGTCAATCACAACTTTGTTTGAGCTCCTTGAACCTAGACCTCGGAACATCTAAAATTCTAGGACTGTGACGACCCGGCCCGTCGTCACGAGAATTACCACCCCGTTATGTTGTAAATACATGTTTTATGATTTTATATCGGTGTTAGAGTCTATCGGGTGAGTTAGGAGTGAATTGGATTGAAAATGAGGCATATAGCCTTTTTGAAGGAAACTTGAATAAGGAAAGTCAACCCGGAGTTGACTATTTGGTTAGAGGGCTCGGAATCGGATTCTGATGATTCGGTTAGTTCCGGGAGGTGATTTGTGACTTAGGGGAGCGATCGGAATTGAATTTGGAGGCCCGGTGTATAAATAGGCTTGAATTGGCTAAGGTTGAATTTTGGCGAAATCCGAACGGTAGGTGAGATTTTGATCCGGGGGTCGGAATGGAATTCCGACTGTTGCAGTAGCTCCGTTGGGTGATTTTGGATGTGCTTGCAAAATTTCAGGTCATTCGGACGTCATTTGGTCGGGTTTTTGATTGATTGTGTAAATCGGAATGTTTTAAGGAATTTAGGCTTGAATTTGATGTGAATTATGGGTTTTGGTGTTATTAGATGTGTTTTTAGAATTTGAGCAAGTTCGAATAAGGTATTAAGATGTGTTGGTGTGTTTGGATGAGGTCCCGGGGGCCTCGGGGTGTTTTCGGATGGTTAAACGGGAGAAAAATGTGGAAAATTGCAGACTTGTGTTCTGGTTCTGTGGTTTTCGCTCCTGCGGAAATGGGGGCGCAGGAGCGAGTCCGCAGGAGCAGACAAGAAGGAGCAGAAGCGGGCTAGACCGCTGAAGCGGAGCCTGGTCCGCAGGAGCGGCTTCGCCTGAAGCGAGTGGGCGATCGCAGAAGCGGTCCTGAGAGGCGATGGGGAGGTCCGCAGAAGCGGGTGATTGATCGCGGAGGCGAGTCCGCTGAAGCGGACTCGTGGTCGCAGAAGCGGATCATTCCGCATAAGCGGACTAATTTCCGCAGAAGCGGATGCGCAGGGGCGGTCCCTTGATCGCTGGTGCGGAAATGGCCAAAAGGGCCTGGGTTCGCATAAGCGACCATTTGGTCGCGGATACGGACTCGTAGGAGCGGAAATTTTTCCGCAGAAGCGAAAATCGCTGTAAGTTAAGTGTATCAGAAGTTAGAAAAATTTCCGAACATTTCACACATTTGGGTCTCGGCTTTAGAGGCGATTTGGGCGATTTTGAAGAGAAATTCAAGGGAAATCATCAGGTAATCAACTATGGACTTAAACTATGATTAGTATTGGTAATATTATGCAATTATATCATGAAAATGGAGGAATTTGGGGTAATTTATGGAGGATTTAGCCCTAGGCTTGAACTTTAGAAAATCATGGTTTTGAATGGGCAAATGGAGTCCGAATTTTGTAAAATTGATATGCTTAGACTCGTATTGAGATGAGGGTTCCGAATATGTGACTTTCGTGATTTTTCGACAAGCGTACCGAAAGTCGGGTTTTGGCAACTTTGGGAATTTTGATGTAAATTGGGTTATATTGATTGGGTGTTGTCCCATTGGCCTAATTTGTTGTGTTTCTACTATATTTGATCAGATTCTACGCGTGCGGAGCTTGATTCTCGTGGCAAGGGCATTGCGGAGTAGTCGTCGCGCCGTATTGAGGTGAGTAATAGATGTGGGTGATGACCAGTGGGTTCGAAACCCCGGTATACCACTTTGTGACGCTGTATAGCGACGAGACACGTACTCCCTTATGAGTGCGGGGTCGATTGTAATTGGGGACTATGGCTTAGTCCGACTTGTTGATACTGTGTTATGACATTGGCTATTCTTGAGCCGTCGAACTTCCTTCTCGGATGGTTGCATACTATATATTGAAATATTGGCTACTCTTGAGCCGAGGAACCCCCTTCTTGGGCGGTTGAGTATACTTGTGGGCCGTGAGCCAGTTATTGGATCCCGCGAGGATCGTTATCATTGTCTTATCATATTGACATTTTAGTTACTACCAGTCCGTAGCTATTTCTGTTATCATGCTATTTCCAATCTCTGGAACTTGGTATTACTGCTTTCCAACTGAATAATGATAAAAAGGGTTTTCAAAACTACTTTTGAGCCTGCGAGGCTGTATTTGCATATTAGCTGACTGGTAGTGGATTGGGCTGCACGCCGCAGCAGTATATATGTTGGATCGGACTGCACGCCGCAGTGATATTATGCTTGGGTTGTAGGAGCCCCTCCGGAGTCTGAACCCCCACAGTGAGCACGGGTACCCAAAATTGGAGTCGAGCTACGCGCCGTAGCGGTCATATCATGCATTGCATTGCATTTAGCTACATCTGCTAGTTGTTATGCTATTTATTGGTATTTGTTGGTACAGTACAGTGAATATTGATTCTATGACAGGGTAGCCGATTATAGTTTTACATAGTGCTTTATTGCGGATTTCTTATCTGCGCTGTCTTACCCTTGTTTATTACCACTGAGTCTGGCAGTACTCATTTTACTCCCTGCACCTTGTGTGCAGATCCAGGTACCTCTCAGCAGACTTGATTCGGTAGCTACTTGGAGGCATTGTGCGGGATAGTCGAGGTAGTTGCAGCGTCCGCAGGACCTGACTCCCCTTCTAGCTGTCATTTCTTATCTTGTTGTCTTTCCTTTCCGCACTGAGTTGTTATAAACTTTATTACACTTATATTATTAGAGGCTCATGACTCTTGACCCTTGGTCTGTGGGAGTTGATGTATTATGGGACTTGGTTCCCTGTTTTCGTTATATGTATCGCTATTGCTTCGTGAGTTGATACGCTTAAATGGGCAAAAGAGAGCTTCTAGCTCCGTTATTGTTATTGATTGGTCGGGCTGGCTTAGCAATGTGTTTGGGCGCCATCACGACCGCATTTGGGGTCGTGACAAGTTGGTATCGAGCCTAGGTTTACTAGGCCTCGCGAGTCTTGAGCCGGTTAGTGAGTCTTGTGGATCGGTACGGGGACGCCCGTACTTATCCTCGGGAGGTCGCGAACCTTTAGGAAAACTTCACTTTTCTTGAACTCGTCGTGCGATCTTGTTGTTCCGAGAACCGAACTTCTATATTCTATTCTCTCGCAGATGGCTAGAACGCGAGCTTCGGGACGAGGTGGACGACCTCCATTGCCACCTGTTAGAGGCCGTGGGCGCGGTCGTGCTAGAGTTAGAGGTAGGGCGGCCGAGGCGAGTGCCAGCTGACCCGCCCGTTGTACCGGTTCGGGAGCGGCCCCGGTGGTTGATGCCCCGGCGGCCTCGGTTCGGGGCCGGACTATATCTATCGCTATCCCTGGTCTTCGGGAGACTCTTGCTCGGATATTATCGGTGTGTTCCGGTTTGGCTCGGGTAGTTTCGGCTACCGCCACCGTAGCGACATCTCAGACAGGGGGTGGTCATTGGACCCTCGCAGCTCGCACACCGACCCGGTTGTTCGGGGACTTCGGACGCTAGAGGCGGTCCCTCGCTCGGTGGTTGCACCGGTTATTCCTCCGACTGCACCAGCTCCAGCTCCAGAGCATATGGTTGAGGTTATGCCCGATGACGAGCAGCGTCGTCTTGAGAAGATTTGGTAGACTTCAGCCACCCCATTTCGGTGGCGTTGAGGGCGAGGATGCCCGGGGTTTCTTGGATAAGTGTCAGAAGATGCTGCGTACGGCTGGTATTCTTGAGTCCAGCGGAGTTTCATTTACTACATTTCAGTTCACCGGTCCCGCATTTGATTGGTGGGAGGAGTTTGAGAGGCGTAGGCTTGCAAGAGCAGCACCTCTCACATGGCAGCAGTTCTCTACTCTCTTTCTAGAGAAATATGTACCTCGGTCTCGTCGCGAGGAGCTACGTCGCCCATTCGAGTGGTTGATTCAGGGCGACATGTCTGTGACCCAGTATGAGCTTAGATTCACTCGGTTGGCTAGGCATGCCACATGGATGATCCCCACTGATAGGGAGAGGATCAGGAGGTTCATTGATGGCCTCAACTACTCTATCCGTATTCTTATGACCAGCGAGCGAGTTCTGTCATCATCGTTTGAGCAGGTTGCTGATATGGCACGCTCCATTGAGGCGGATCGTCGCCGAGAGAGAGAGGAGCGGGAGGCCAAGAGGCCTCGTGGTTCTGGTAGTTTCAGTGGTGCTCCGTCCAGAGGGCATTCCCAGCAGAGCAGAGGTCGCTCATCTAGACCTTCTCATTCAGGCCGCCCAGAGTAGAGCGGAGGTTCTTATGGTCGTGGTCGACTGGGTTTCAGCAGGGTCAGTCATCGCTTGGTGCCCTCCCAGCCCGGAGTGCAGCACCTACTTCTTCAGCCCAGGGTTCTTCTACGGCGAGGGGTTCCCTTCAGTCCCCTTCTCCAGCACCAGGTGCATGTTATGAGTGTGGTGAGTTTGGCCATATGAGGAGACAGTGCCCTCGACTCCGTATGGACAGGACTTAGCAGAGGGATCTGCCCACCTCTTCAGCACCATCTCAGTCTAGTAGAGGTAGAGGTCAGTCTACTCGTGGTCACCCCAGGGGCGAGGAGAGATCTGGTGGAGGCCAGGCACGATTCTATGCACTTCCTAACAGGCGTGATGCACTTGCCTCCGATGCGGTGATTACAAGTATCATTTCTGTCTGTCACAGAGATGCCTCTGTTCTATTTGATCCAGGATCCACATATTCTTACGTGTCCTCTTATTTTGCACATTACTTGGGTGCGACTCGTAGTAGTCTTGATTTACCTGTTCATGTATCCACCCCCGTGGGTGATACGATTGTTGTGGATCATGTCTATAGATCCTGTGTTATATCTATTGGGGGTCTGGAGACCCAGGCAGATTTGTTATTGTTGGGGATGGTGGACTTTGATGTTATATTGGGTATGGACTGGTTGTCTCCGTATCATGCTATATTGGACTGTCATGCTAAGACAGTTACGTTGGCCATTCCTGGTATTTCTCGGATTGAGTGGCGGGGTTCGACCGATTTCGTCCCTAGCCGTGTTATTTCGTTCCTAAAAGCTCAGAAGATGGTTGAAAAAGGGTGTTTATCGTACTTAGCTTTTGTGAGAGATGTGGGAGTCGAGTCTCCTAGCATTGATTATGTACCTATTGTGAGGGATTTTCTAGATGTATTCCCCTCAGACCTGCCGGGCATGCCGTCGGACAGGGATGTTGATTTTGGCATTGACTTGGTGCCGGGCACTCAGCCCATATCCATTCCTCCTTATCGGATGGCACTAGCTGAGTTGAAAGAACTGAAAGAGCAGCTTCAAGAGCTTCTGGATAAGGGTTTCATCCGCCCTAGTGTGTCTCCGTGGGGTGCGCCGGTGCTATTTGTTAAAAAGAAAGATGGTTCCATGCGAATGTGTATTGATTATAGGCAATTGAACAAAGTGACGGTGAAGAACAAGTACCCTCTACCGCGCATAGATGATTTGTTTGATCAGTTACAGGGTGCGAGGGTGTTTTCTAAGATCGATCTTCGTTCAGGCTATCACCAGCTGAAGATCGGGGACTCGGATATTATGAAGACTGCATTCAGGACCCGATATGGTCATTATGAGTTTCTTGTGATGTCTTTTGGGCTGACCAACGCCCCAGCAGCATTTATGCATCTGATGAACAGTGTGTTCGGGCCTTATTTGGATTCATTTGTGATTGTGTTCATTGATGACATTCTAGTCTACTCCCGTAGTCAGGAGGAGCATGCTCAGCATTTAGGTATTGTGTTGCAGAGATTGAGGGAGGAGAAGCTATATGCTAAATTCTCCAAGTGCGAGTTTTGGCTCGAGTCCGTAGCTTTTCTGGGACATGTGGTGTCTTGTGATGGTATTCAGGTTGATCAGAAAAAGATAGAGGCGGTGCAGAGTTGGCCTAGACCGTCCTCAGCTACAGAGATCAGGAGTTTTCTTGGCTTGGCGGGGTATTATCGCCGGTTTGTTCGGGGATTTTCATCCATTGCTTCTTCATTGACTAAATTGACCCAGAAGGGTGCACCATTCGTGTGGTCGGATGAGTGCGAGGAGAGCTTTTAGAAGCTCAAGACAGCTTTGACCACAGCTCCAGTGTTAGTATTGCCATCAGCTTCAGGTTTATATGCCGTTTATCGTGATGCCTCGAGAGTGGGGATAGGTTGTGTGTTGATGCAGGAAGGTAAGGTAATTGCTTATGCTTCTCGGCAGTTGAAGCCACATGAGAAGAACTATCCTGTTCATGACTTGGAGCTAGCCGCCATTGTTCATGCATTGAAGATTTGGAGGCACTATTTGTACGGCGTGTCTTGTGAGGTGTATACCGACCATCGTAGTCTCCAGCGCTTGTTCAAACAGAAAGACCTTAATTTGAGACAGCGGAGATGGCTTGAGTTGCCGAAGGATTATGACATTACTATATTATATCATCCGGGGAAGGCCAATGTGGTGGCCGATGCTTTGAGCCGGAAGGCGGTCAGTATGGGGAGCTTGGCATATATTCCAGCTGAGGAGAGGCCATTTGCTTATGATGTTCGGGTGCTAGCCAATCGGCTAGTGAGGTTAGATATTTCGGAGCCCAGCCAGGGTATTGGCTTGTGTTATATCTCGGTCATCTCTATATGATTGTATTCGTGAGCGCCAGTATGATGATCCACATTTGGATGTCCTTAGGGACAGAGTTCAGCATGATAATGCTAGAGATGTCACCATTGATAGTGACGGCGTATTGAGGATGCAGGGCCGGATATGCGTGCCCAATGTTGATGGCCTTCGTGAGTTGATTCTGGAGGAGGCCCATAGCTCGCAGTATTCTATCCATCCAGGAGCCGCAAAGATGTATCAAGATTTGAAACAGCACTATTGGTGGAGAAAGATGAAAATGGACATTGTCGGACATGTAGCACGGTGCCTCAACTGTCAGCAGGTTAAGTACGAGCATCAGAGGCCCGGTGGTGTATTTCAGCGCATTGTTATTCCTGAGTGGAAATGGGAGAGAGTCACTATGGACTTTGTTACTGGACTCCCTCGGACGGCGAGGAAGTTTGATTTTGTATGGGTGATTGTGGATAGATTGACCAAGTCAGCTCACTTCATTCCAGTTAGTACTACCTACTCATCGGAGCGGTTGGCAGTGATCTTTATTCGAGAGATTGTTCGGTTGCATGGAGTTCCAGTGTCTATCATATCCGACAGGGGTACTCAGTTCACTTCTCAGTTTTGGAGAGCATTTCAGCGAGAGATGGGTACACGGGTTGAGTTGAGTACAACATTTCACCCCCAGACAGACGGACAGTCTGAGCGCACTATTCAAATCTTGGAGGATATTTTGCGAGCTTGTGTGATTGATTTTGGTGGGTCGTGGGATGAGTTCCTACCACTTGCTGAGTTTGCCTACAACAACAGTTATCAGTCGAGTATTCAGATGGCCCCGTATGAGGCATTGTATGGCAGGCGGTGTAGATCCCCCGTGGGATGGTTTGAGCCTCGTGAGGTTAGATTGATAGGGACCGAGTTAGTCCAGGATGCTCTGGATAGAGCAAAGTTGATCCAGGAGAGGCTTCGTACAGCACAGTCTCGTCAGAAGAGTTATGCGGACCGTAGAGTTCGAGAGTTGTCTTTCATGGTTGGTGACAGAGTATTGTTGAAGATTTCACCTATGAAGGGTGTCATGAGGTTTGGGAAGAAAGGAAAGTTGAGTCCCGGGTACATTGGTCCTTTTGAGATACTTAGGAGAGTTGGAGAGGTGGCATATGAGTTGGCCTTGCCGCCCAGCTTATCTAGCGTTCATCCAGTATTCCATGTGTCTATGCTCCGAAAGTACATTGGAGATCCGTCTCATGTATTGGATTTCAGCACCATTCAGCTTGATGGTGATATATCCTATGATGTGGAGCCTATTGCTATTTTGGGTCGTCAGGTGAGAAAATTGAGGTCTAAGGAGATTGCATCAGTTAAGGTGCAGTGGAGAGGTCGACCAGTGGAGGAGGCCACTTGGGAGGTCGAGCGGGAGATGCGGAGCAGATATCCTCACTTGTTTGAGACTTCAGGTATGTTTCTTGACCCGCTCGAGGACGAGCGTTTGCTTAAGAGGGGAGAATGTGACGACCCGGCCCGTCGTCACGAGAATTACCACCCCGTTATGTTGTAAATACATGTTTTATGATTTTATATCGGTGTTAGAGTCTATCGGGTGAGTTAGGAGTGAATTGGATTGAAAATGAGGCATATAGCCTTTTTGAAGGAAACTTGAATAAGGAAAGTCAACCTGGAGTTGACTATTTGGTTAGAGGGCTCGGAATCGGATTCTGATGATTCGGTTAGTTCCGGAAGGTGATTTGTGACTTAGGGGAGTGAACAGAATTGAATTTGGAGGCCCGATGTAGAAATAGGCTTGAATTGGCTAAGGTTGAATTTTGGCGAAACCCGATCGATAGGTGAAATTTTGATCTGGGAGTCAGAATGGAATTCCGATAATTGCAGTAGCTCCGTTAGGTGATTTTGGATGTGCCTGCAAAATTTCAGGTCATTCGGACGTCGTTTGGTCGGGTTTTTGATTGATTGAGTAAATCGGAATGTTTTAAGGAATTTAGGCTTGAATTTGATGTGAATTATGGGTTTTGGTGTTATTAGATGTGTTTTGAGGATTTGAGCAAGTTCGAATAAGGTATTAAGATGTGTTGGTGTGTTTGGATGAGGTCCCGGGGCCTCGGGGTGTTTTCGGATGGTTAAACGGGAGAAAAATGTGGAAAATTGCAGACTTGTGTTCTGGTTCTGTGGTTTTCGCTCCTGCGGAAATGGGGGCGCAGGAGCGGACAAGAAGGCACCGAAGCGGGCTAGACCGCTGAAGCGGAGCCTGATCCGCAGGAGCGGCTTCGCTGAAGCGAGTGGGCGATCGCAGAAGCGGTCCTGAGGCGCGAGGGGGAGGTCCGCAGAAGCGGGTGATTGATCGCGGAGGCGAGTCCGCTGAAGCGGACTCTTGGTCGCAGACGCGGATCATTCCGCAGAAGCGGACTTATTTCCGCAGAAGCGGATGCGCAGGGGCGGTCCCTTGATCGCTGGTGCGGAAATGGCCAAAAGGGCCTGGGTTCGCAGAAGCGACCAAAAGGTCGCAGAAGCGGTTCCGCAGGGGCGGAATTTTATCCGCAGAAGCGAAAATCGCTGTAAGTTAAGTGTATCTGAAGTTAGAAAAATTTTAGAACATTTCACACATTTGGGTCTCGGCTTTAGAGGCGATTTGGGCGATTTTGAAGAGAAATTCAAGGGAAATCATCGGGTAATCAACTATGGACTTAAACTATGATTAGTATTGGTAATATTATGCAATTATATCATGAAAATGGAGGAATTTGGGGTAATTTATGGAGGATTTAGCCCTAGGCTTGAACTTTAGAAAATCATGGTTTTGAATGGGCAAATGGAGTCCGAATTTGGTAAAATTCATATGCTTAGACTCGTATTGAGATGAGGGTTCCGAATATGTGACTTTCGTGATTTTTCGACAAGCGTTCCAAAAGTCGGGTTTTGGCAACTTTGGGAATTTTGATGTAAATTGGGTTATATTGATTGGGTGTTGTCCCATTGGCCTAATTTGTTGTGTTTCTACTGTATTTGATCAGATTCTACGCGTGCGGAGCTTGATTCTCGTGGCAAGGGCATCGCGGAGTAGTCGTCGCGCCGTATTGAGGTGAGTAATAGATGTGGGTGATGACCAGCGGGTTCGAAACCCCGGTATACCACTTTGTGACGTTGTATAGCGGCGAGACACGTACTCTCTTGTGAGTGCGGGGTCGATTGTAATTGGGGACTATGGCTTAGTCCGACTTGTTGATACTGTGTTATGACATTGGCTATTCTTGAGCCGTCGAACCTCCTTCTCGGATGGTTGCATACTATATATTGAAATATTGGCTACTCTTGAGCCGAGGAACCCCCTTCTTGGGCGGTTGAGTATACTTTTGGGCCGTGAGCCAGTTATTGGATCCCGCGAGGATCGTTATCATGGTCTTATCATATTGACATTTTAGTTACTACCAGTCCGTAGCTATTTCTGTTATCATGCTATTTCCAATCTCTGGAACTTGGTATTACTGCTTTCCAACTGAAAAATGATAAAAAGGTTTTTCAAAACTACTTTTGAGCCTGCGAGGCTGTATTTGCATATTAGCTGACTGGTAGTTGATCGGGCTGCACGCCGCAGCAGTATATATGTTGGATCGGACTGCATGCCGCAGTGATATTGTGCTTGGGCTGTAGGAGCCCCTCCGGAGTCTGAACCCCCACAGTGAGCACGGGTACCCAAAATTGGAGTCGGGCTACGTGCCGTAGCGGTCATATCATGCATTGCATTGCATTTAGCTACATCTGCTAGCTGTTATGCTATATATTGGTATTTGTTGGTACAGTACAGTGAATATTGATTCTATGACAGGATAGCTGATTATAGTTTTACATAGTGCTTTATTGCGGATTTCTTATCCGCGCTGTCTTACCCTTGTTTATTACCACTGAGTCTGGCAGTACTCATTTTACTCCCTGCACCTTGTGTGCAGATCCAGGTACCTCTCAGCAGACTTGATTCGGTAGCTACTTGGAGGCATTGTGCGGGATAGTCGAGGTAGTTGCAGCGTCCGCAGGACCTGACTCCCCTTCTAGCTGTCATTTCTTATCTTGTTGTCTTTCCTTTCCGCACTGAGTTGTTATAAACTTTATTACACTTATATTATTAGAGGCTCATGACTCTTGACCCTTGGTCTGTGGGAGTTGATGTATTATGGGACTTGGTTCCCTGTTTTCGTTATATGTATCGCTATTGCTTCGTGAGTTGATACGCTTAAATGGGCGAAAGAGAGCTTCAAGCTCCGTTATTGTTATTGATTGGTCAGGCTGGCTTAGCAATGTGCTGGGCGCCATCACGACCAGATTTGGGGTCGTGACAGTTACCGCCATGTTGACTTGTCCTCGGTCATAGTCTCATTCCCTTAGATAACTCTCAACTCCCTCTCTAGTTAAGCCTTTTGTAAACGGATCCGCCACATTATCCTTTGATATTACATAATCAATAGTGATAATTCCACTAGAAAGTAGTTGTCTAACGGTATTATATTTTTGTCGTATATGACGAAACTTTCCGTTATACATAATGCTCCCTGCCCGTCCTATTGTAGACTCACCATCGCAATGTATGTAAATAGGAGCCAACGGTTTTGGCCATAACGGAATGTCTTCTAAGAAATTTCAAAGCCATTCAGCTTCTTCACCGGCTTTATCCAAAGCTATAAACTCTGATTCCGTTGTAGAGCGAGTGATGCACGTCTGTTTGGAAGACTTCCAAGATACTGCTCCTCCACTAACAATAAAAATATATCCACTTGTGGACTTTATTTCTGTTGAACAAGTTATCCAATTTGCATCACTATATCCTTCGATAACCGCAGGATATTTATTATAGTGCAAAGCGTAGTCTTGGGTATATTTCAAATATCCCAGAACTCATTTCATTGCCACCTAGTGATGTTTGTTGGGATTACTTGTGAATCGACATAAGTTTACTTATTGCACAAGCTATATCAGGTCGTGTACAGTTCATGATGTACATTAAGCTTCCCAACACACGAGCATACTCCAATTGAGACGTACTTTCACCTTTATTCTTTATAAGATGATGATTTAAGTCAATTGGAGTTTTTGCACTACTAAATTCCAAGTGTTTGAATTTTTCAAGTACAATTTTCACGTAATGTGATTGAGACAAATCTAGACCCTGAGGAGTCCTTTGGATTTTAATACCTAGAATTACATGGCAACTCATAAGTCTTTCATATCAAACTTACTAGCAAGCGTACGCTTAGTAGCTTGAATGTCAACAATGTCTTTGCTCATTATTAGCATATCATTAACATATAAGTAAACAATGACTATATGATTTGAAACATTCTTAATGTAAACACATTTATCACATTCATTAATATTAAAGCCATTTGACAATATTGTTTGGTAAAATTTTGCATGACATTGCTTGGGTGCTTGTTTGAGTCCATAAAGGGACTTAACAAGTCAACATTTTTCTATTTTCAGAACCACAAACCCTTCGGGTTGGTTCATGTAAATTTCTTGCTCTAGATCACTGTCACGACCCTAGTTCACCAATCGTGAACATGTCGTGATGGCACCCAGTCCCCACGACTAGGTAAGCCTAACACGTTGCGGAATATACCGGTTTATGAACATTTAATAAGAATTAGCGGAAAATAAGATGAAAGGAATGTAATCCGTGCCGTTGGGCACATACACCAGTCAAATACACTGTTTAAAATACTACCAAGACCCGGAATCCCACGGGTAACACAGACTAAAAGAGATTATACAATTGTAGCTCTATGTAAAAGGAGTATCTAACAACGGAATGAAGGAAAAACATCTACTAGCACTAGAATAGAAGGAAGGCCTCCGGATCCGCGGACGTAGCAGATCATACCTCGAGGTCTCCCAGAAAGCTGCAGAATCACCTAGTACGAGCCTGCTCTGATGTACCTGGATCTGCACAACAAAAGTGTGCAGAAGAGTAGCATGAGTACACCACAGCGGTACTCGGTAAGTGCCAAGCCTAACCTCGATGGAGTAGTGACGAGGAAGGTCAGGGCCCTACCTGAGAAACAATAATACAATGATAATAACAACAATAAGCAGTTTAAATGAATAATAAATTTCCGAACTAGCAACAATAAGATGATTACTATAATCGTCTACAATTAAGCTAACAATGAATAGCCAACTCAATAAAACAAGTCCAGGACCTGTAGGAATCGAACCCACAGTCCCATTGACAGTACCTCTGGGTCTCCGGGAATCGAACCCGCAGCCCATATCTCAATAAATAATCAATTACTCAGGATCTCCGGGAATCGAACCCGCGGTCCCTACCAATAACTCAGGATCTCGGGAATCGAACCCGTAGTCCCTACTAATAACTCGGGATCTCGGGAATCGAACCCGTAGTCCCTACCAATAACTCGGGATCTCGGGAATCGAACCCGTAGTCCCTACCAATAACTCGGGATCTCGGGAATCGAACCCGTAGTCCCTACCAATAACTCGGGATCTCGGGAATCGAACCCGTAGTCCCTACCAATAACTCGGGATCTCGGGAATCGAACCCGTAGTCCCTACCAATAACTCGGGATCTCGGGAATCGAACCCGTAGTCCCTACCAATAACTCAGGATCTCGGGAATCGAACCCGTAGTCCCTACCAATAACTCGGGATCTCGGGAATCGAACCCGTAGTCCCTACCAATATCACACCGGGCCTCTGGGAATCGAACCCACAACCCTGGGTCTCCGGGAATCGAACCCGCAGTCCACAAGCACAGCAAATAAAGGAATTCACAGAGAGATCAATTATGCTTAACTATAATGTCACCGAAAAATAGTGCCAATAATTATCAAGGAGTTCAAATAAGGCAATTAGGCAACTAAACAGTTAAGTACTACCTAATCATGCTTTCCTAACCACTACCGGGTAAAAATATCAAATTAACAGCCAAGGACAGGAATATCGCTCATCGAACATTTTAATTAAAGTGCGTGTTCAACAACCAGCGCATGTATATGCCCGTCACCTCGCATACAAGGCATTTAAACTATCACATAATATCCTAGGGGTGAAAATTCCCCCACACGAGGTTAGACAAGCCACTTACCTCAATTCCGGTACAAAACCGCTAAGAAACGACTCCGTTGCCACTAGTATCCGACTCCGAGTGGCTCAACTCTATCCAAATAAATTGCATATTGTAAATAATAATTCAAGTAATTTATTCTACACATAAATTCTAAGCTAATACGTGAAATTATGTAAAATGACCAAAATGCCCTCGGACCCACGAGCTCGGAATCTGAAATTTTTTGAAGATAAAGATTACCCATGACCGTAGGAACTCAAATATATAAATTTCTCTTAATTCCATACTCAAAATCGTGGTCAAAATCCAAAAATCTCAATTTCTAGGTTTTTCTTTAAAACCCAAATTCTCCTTTTGATTCTCATGAATTTTGATGTTAAATCTAAGGTATAAACACAAAATAAAGGTTGAAAACTAGTTAGAGGAACTTACCCAATGATTTGGTATGAAAATCCACTCTCAAAATCGCCCATTCTCGGACTTAGGGCTCAAAATATGGTAAAATGAAGCAAAAACTCGAGGTTCACAGCTAAAATCAAGCTGCAGAAGTCGCATTTGCGATCCAGGGTTCGCAATTGCGAACCCTCGCAAAAACGAAGAAGTTCTTCGCAATTGCGAACAAAGAGAGGCTGGGAAGGGTCGCATTTGCGACAAAAAGTTCGCAATTGCGAACTGGCATCGCAATTGCGATGGAAATGTTCGCAATTGCGAGCATACCAGAAGCAGCAGTTTTCCCCGACACAAAAATAAGCATAACTTCCTCATACGATGTCCAAATTCGATGATTCTTTTTCCTATGGCTCCGTAATTTCGATACGGATCTAATGGTTCAAACAAAATTGAATTTGGAGATCATCTACCTAATATGGTACCCCTTTATGTTCAAAGAAGCAAATGTTGGAACATCAAATAAGAGCGTGATCACAACCCGAAACACACCCGAGGCCCCCGGGACCCCAGTCAATCATACCAACCAACCCCAAAGCACATTACCGACTTGCTCGAGGCCTCAAACCACATCAAACAACTCTAAAACCATGAATTACACCCCGATTCAAACTTTTTGAACTATGAAGTTTCCAACTTCTATTTCCGATGCCGAAACCTATCAAATCGCATCCGATTGACTTCAAATTTTGCACACACGTTCAAAATGATATATCGAAGCTACAGAAACTTTCGGAATTCCATTCCGACCCTCGGATCAAAATCTCACCTATCAACCGAAATTCGCCAAAATACTAACTTTGCCAATTCAAGCTTAATTCTACACCGGTCGTCACAAAAATATTCCGGACACACTCCTAAGTCCCAAATCACCTAACGAAACTATCCGAACCATAAGATTTGCATTTTGAGTCCGATATCAAAATTTCCACTTCCGGTCAAATTTTCTCAAAAACATTCAATTTTCTATCTTTCGCCAAATGACTCCAAAATGACCCACGGACCTCCGAATTCACTTTCGATCGCGCTCCCAAATCCAGAATAACCATACGGAGCTACTCCCAATCTCGGAATCCCAAACGGACATTAATAACACTAAAATGCATTTTAAGCCAAATTGATGCAATTTCTTCTAAAATGCTATCTTCCATAATATGCGCCAAAACGCTCCCGGGTTATCCAAAACCCGATCCAAGCATACGCCCAAGTCCGAAATCATCATATGAACCTGTTGGAACCTTCAAATCTCAATTCCGAGGTCGTATACTCAAAATTCCAATCCTAGTTCATTTCTTTAGTTTTAAGCTTTGGAAATAAGAATTTTCATTTAAATGTGACTCCAAACTTCTTGAATTTTAATTCTGACCATACACACAAGTCAATATACTTGAGATGAAGTTGCTCATGGCCTCAAACTGCTGAATGACGCGTCGTATCTCAAAACGACCGGTTGGGTCGTTACAATCTCCCCCACTTAACATACGTTCGTCCTCGAACGTGCTGAGAACTATACTGAAGTAGTCTGAAATCACTGGTTTAACATCTCATGCAACTTCCTGTGCTTCCGCAACTCATTTGAGCACATTAGCTCGATAACTCTATAGACATACTCCTTTATTCGAGTAAATAAGCCATTAGACCCAATTCCAACATCCGGAATTTCCCGCCTAGCATGTTTCCATCATACGACCACAATATCATTCTTCACATGCTGTACCCATACATGACTGCATAACTTTGTTGAATTCACACTTTGCATCACTTTACTCATGGGACCACAATAATATTCTTTAGATATAATAGTCGAAATTCCACAAATCTGATGCTCTCATTGCATCTCATGACCTACATGGGTCTTGCTCTAGCTTTTACAACACCGATACAACGGAATGGATGTGCAGGAATTCATATTTAGTTGCCAAGTCAACAAATCATTCAGTCTATACTTCTAACAAGATCCATTACCTTGTCCTAAACCAGAGAATGCTATTTTCTTCTATAATATACTTCATATAATCAGTTTGCACTGACCCCAAGTCCCATAACCTCATCTCACCCAGTACGAACTGCTCAGGCGATAAGCCACCTCAGACATAATCAAAAGTCCCACAAGATGACACAATGTGCCAGTAGGCTACTGATTCGTACGTGATACAAAAGGAAGGCGAACACTAGAGAGAACTATTCAACTCTCACATTAACATGGACCTCCTCAGAAAATAGGAAACAGAACACATAAAAGCAATTATAGACACTGAAATAAACATCACATTGTTGCGGCGTGCAACCCGATCCCAACAATATGACCATGGCGGCGTGCCACCCGATCCCAACAATATATCCATGGCGGCGTGCCACCCGATCCCAACAATATAGACTCACACAAAGAGTCATACGTCGAGCTGAATAGCTCATCACATCAAAATACTGAATATCGACCATAAGCACACTAAGGTGCATGATATCAGACTCAATGAAAACATATAGCGCTATAGGCTATGAACTCAAGCACAACTGAGGTGCGACATAAGATATGAGCCTCAAGAGCCATCATGCTCATATAACATCACTGCTGAGCGGAACCTCAACACATAAGGAACTTACCAAGCCGTCACACACTCATACGGTGCAATATATCTTTACTTGAATTAACTAACCGCGAAATAAGACCGCGACTATCCCATAAAGGGCGCATTGCTGGAAGAAACATAACTGGCCTGACGCAAGGCTCACTTCCACATTTAAATCTATCCACCGACCTTAAGTCTATCCTGGTCGTGCCAAGCTAAGTCAATAATATTTCACAGGTCTATAACCCACTAAGAAGAGTGCCCTCCAGGCATAAGTTCTCAAATGGATGATATCACCAAAATCCTCATACTTGGTTTAAATTTCTAACCAATGAAGTGACTACAAGTCACACCTATACAATCTTCTTGTGGGTCAAGCTCCCACCATCTTCCGAATAATTAAACGGACCTGCACATTCAACCCACCGGCTGCACTAACACTGAAAAGCGATCGGGAGTCCCTAACCGGGATGCAAAGCCTTTCTCATAGAACACCGATCTCAAATGATACTGATGTTAATACCCATCTTACTCAAAACAGTGACACTCTTTCCCTGCTCATCCGAGCTCTTTATATCACATTCATTGACCAAATTGTGACCTTGGTCCTTACTTCAAATTTTCATACTACTCACTGTACCCCACGTGCCGATATACGATAGGCACAATTTCCATCATAGCTCTAGAACCGACGATAGGCTAATACTTCATCACATAAGACTTTTCATTAAGCTCACTGCAGGAGAACTATAACAACATACGGTGAATTCTCATAACCATCGAATACGCCAATCCATAAGTAGTGGTCCAAGCCACCATAACCCTTTCCGAGATCTGCCTACTCATAACAAGCCCTTAACAGAAGAATACTTCAGAATAACATCAATCACTGCGGCCGACAAGTCTCAAATGCACCGCCACAAATCACATGCATAATTCGATCACGTTGCATGAACCGATCATTGACACTAATACGCCAACTCAACTATGGCCGATCAATCTACTTCCTTCCAGGTTATCCTTGATTGCCTTAGAAATGTTAATATCTTCCTTCAATACCTAACTTATTCCAACCGCACTTGCCCCGAGTGACCTTAAATCATGAGGCCATGCTATCTCAAGAACAACGACCATTTCATGTCTCTCAAATACTACACCACAAGTCAAAACATCATAGATCGTTTTGTGCCTTTCTTCATAAGTTGCTTCAAAAGCTTGAGCCTCAACTGTACTTATAGACTCGGAATTATCAGGCACCACACTTTACCTCTTGAATTCACTAGGACCGCTATTGAGAGCCATCGGGCCCTGACTTGCCCCAGTACGCAACCAACTCTATTGAATTTTATTACATATGAATACCCTCTCGATAAAGCCCCCAACGGAACCACTTCCCGCGAAGCTTGCACCTATTCGAGGCATAAATCATGAATCTTTCCTCAAGTTTGAACACGAGCCAGTAAGGCTAACCATAACATGCATTCAACAATTTATATACTCAAATTACCACTCATGGCCCTTTTCCGTGGCTGCAATAACACAATAATACGCTAGTATCCAGAATTCACACAGGTAATTAACCATGCGACCCAATCTTAAGCGGTGGGACTCTCCCATTTAGCCCAAAGCCATTATTACACGACTCTCGAACACATTAGAACCATTCTCTCAAGTCATTTACTATTATTCAACTGCAACTCACTTGATCCAACGAATATAACCACCTGTGATCTATTAGCACTCTAACACCATAGGGTATGACCTCATCCCAATACAACCAAACATCTTCTCGCTCCATGCATCGAGCATTATTTACCGCGACAACATAAGACATACTGTGATTCTCACACCTACAAAGCACCATGTAGCCTTCACCGAAATCTTCCCTGCTTATAATGAAAGGTAGAATTTATTAGGGACACAGGAACATCTAAAGTCCCATCATCATGCCATACGAGCCTCAACTCTTGCCCATCCGCAAGTTTTCAAGAACTTTTTGAATAGTACCTAAATACATCGCAGGCCAAATCTGATATGACACATGACCCATAATTTGATCGTTGATAGTGAAATCCTTTCACTTGGCACGAAGCCTTAAGATACATCTTGCTAATCCATGACAATAGCCTTTATCATTTGTACGTCTTCATCATAAGACAGCCCAAGACATTCGTTTGGCACATGTCCTTCTTAAGACAGTTAAACTCATATTCCCCCAGTATCTCTGCTGGCTGAATCCTTCGCTAAATAGATATCTCATATGAACCACATAGTCTTTATTACCACCAACCATCTTTAGATCTACATCCACCTTGTGATTCTACCATTGCTGTGACGATTAGGCAGCTAAGTAAACCTTCTCAAGACCGTACTTATCAATCGAATGTCAGAATCTAGTGCACCCCCATGTGCACAATTGAAGATCTCTCAATTCTCTTGCATTATCGATATGGATGACACGCGGTAACAATGGTTGAGTAAATTCTTGACTCCCTTGAAGTCCCTCTGCAGCAGCATGAACCGTCGGCGCATACTCGATACCGAGCGTACAAATTTCAATACACGAGTGGATGCAAAAGAACGTATGACATTGGCTCCAACTGAATAAATGGCGCACGATAAAGAATTCAAAGAATTGAAGAGTTTCCTAAACAGTTACATAGCCCCTCGTAAATAAATACAGACGTCTCCGTATCGATCAACGAGAATCTAAGTAACCGGTCTGTGTCCCGTGACTCCTATGAACCTAGAGCTCTGATACCAACTTGTCACGACCCTAGTTCACCAATCGTGAACATGTCGTGATGGCACCCAGTCCCCACGACTAGGTAAGCCTAACACGTTGCGGAATATACCAGTTTATGAACATTTAATAAGAATTAGCGGAAAATAAGATGAAAGGAATGTAATCCGTGCCGTTGGGCACATACACCAGTCAAATACACTGTTTAAAATACTACCAAGACCCGGAATCCCACGGGTAACACAGACTAAAAGAGATTATACAATTGTAGCTCTATGTAAAAGGAGTATCTAACAACGGAATGAAGGAAAAACATCTACTAGCACTAGAATAGAAGGAAGGCCTCCGGATCCGCGAACGTAGCAGATCATACCTCGAGGTCTCCCAAAACGCTGTTGAATCACCTGGTGTGAACCTGCCCTGATGTACCTGGATCTGCACAACAAAAGTGTGCAGAAGAGTAGCATGAGTACACCACAGCGGTACTCAGTAAGTGCCAAGCCTAACCTCGATGGAGTAGTGACGAGGAAGGTCAGGGCCCTACTGAGAAACAATAATACAATGATAATAACAACAATAAGCAGTTTAAATGAATAATAAATTTCCGAACTAGCAACAATAAGATGATTACTATAATCGTCTACAATTAAGCTAACAATGAATAGCCAACTCAATAAAACAAGTCCAGGACCTGTAGGAATCGAACCCACAGTCCCATTGACAATACCTCTGGGTCTCCGGGAATCGAACCCGCAGCCCATATCTCAATAAATAATCAATTACTCAGGATCTCCGGGAATCGAACCCGCAGTCCCTACCAATAACTCAGGATCTCGGGAATCGAACCCGTAGTCCCTACCAATAACTCAGGATCTCGGGAATCGAACCCGTAGTCCCTACCAATAACTCAGGATCTCGGGAATCGAACCCGTAGTCCCTACCAATAACTCAGGATCTCGGGAATCGAACCCGTAGTCCCTACCAATAACTCAGGATCTCGGGAATCGAACCCGTAGTCCCTACCAATAACTCAGGATCTCGGGAATCGAACCCGTAGTCCCTACCAATAACTCAGGATCTCGGGAATCGAACCCGTAGTCCCTACCAATAACTTAGGATCTCGGGAATCGAACCCGTAGTCCCTACCAATAACTCAGGATCTCGGGAATCGAACCCGTAGTCCCTACCAATATCACACCGGGTCTCTGGGAATCGAACCCACAGCCCTGGGTCTCCGGGAATCGAACCCGCAGTCCACAAGCACAGCAAATAAAGGAATTCACAGAGAGATCAATTATGCTTAACTATAATGTCACCGAAAAATAGTGCCAATAATTATCAAGGAGTTCAAATAAGGCAATTAGGCAACTAAACAGTTAAGTACTACCTAATCATGCTTTCCTAACCACTACCGGGTAAAAATATCAAATTGACAGCCAAGGACAAGAATATCGCTCATCGAACATTTTAATTAAAGTGCGTGTTCAACAACCAGCGCATGTATATGCCCGTCACCTCGCATACAAGGCATTTAAACTATCACATAATATCCTAGGGGTGAAAATTCCCCCACACGAGGTTAGACAAGCCACTTACCTCAATTCCGGTACAAAACCGCTAAGAAACGACTCCGTTGCCACTAGTATCCGACTCCGAGTGGCTCAACTCTATCCAAATAAATTGCATATTGTAAATAATAATTCAAGTAATTTATTCTACACATAAATTCTAAGCTAATACGTGAAATTATGTAAAATGACCAAAATGCCCTCGGACCCACGAGCTCGGAATCTGAAATTTTTTGAAGATAAAGATTACCCATGACCGTAGGAACTCAAATATATAAATTTCTCTTAATTCCATACTCAAAATCGTGGTCAAAATCCAAAAATCTCAATTTCTAGGTTTTTCTTTAAAACCCAAATTCTCCTTTTGATTCTCATGAATTTTGATGTTAAATCTAAGGTATAAACACAAAATAAAGGTTGAAAACTAGTTAGAGGAACTTACCCAATGATTTGGTATGAAAATCCACTCTCAAAATCGCCCATTCTCGGACTTAGGGCTCAAAATATGGTAAAATGAAGCAAAAACTCGAGGTTCATAGCTAAAATCAAGCTGCAGAAGTCGCATTTGCGATCCAGGGTTCGCAATTGCGAACCCTCGCAAAAACGAAGAAGTTCTTCGCAATTGCGAACAAAGAGAGGCTGGGAAGGGTCGCATTTGCGACAAAAAGTTCGCAATTGCGAACGGGCATCGCAATTGCGATGGAAATGTTCGCAATTGCGAGCATACCAGAAGCAGCAGTTTTTCCCCGACACAAAAATAAGCATAACTTCCTCATACGATGTCCAAATTCGATGATTCTTTTTCCTATGGCTCCGTAATTTCGATACGGATCTAATGGTTCAAACAAAATTGAATTTGGAGATCATCTACCTAATATGGTACCCCTTTATGTTCAAAGAAGCAAATGTTGGAACATCAAATAAGAGCGTGATCACAACCCGAAACACACCCGAGGCCCCCGGGACCCCAGTCAATCATACCAACCAACCCCAAAGCACATTACCGACTTGCTCGAGGCCTCAAACCACATCAAACAACTCTAAAACCATGAATTACACCCCGATTCAAACTTTTTGAACTATGAAGTTTCCAACTTCTATTTCCGATGCCGAAACCTATCAAATCGCATCCGATTGACTTCAAATTTTGCACACACGTTCAAAATGATATATCGAAGCTACAGAAACTTTCGGAATTCCATTCTGACCCTCGGATCAAAATCTCACCTATCAACCGAAATTCGCCAAAATACTAACTTTGCCAATTCAAGCTTAATTCTACACCGGTCGTCACAAAAATATTTCGGACACACTCCTAAGTCCCAAATCACCTAACGAAACTATCCGAACCATAAGATTTGCATTTTGAGTCCGATATCAAAATTTCCACTTCCGGTCAAATTTTCTCAAAAACATTCAATTTTCTATCTTTCGCCAAATGACTCCAAAATGACCCACGGACCTCCGAATTCACTTTCGATCGCGCTCCCAAATCCAGAATAACCATACGGAGCTACTCCCAATCTCGGAATCCCAAACGGACATTAATAACACTAAAATGCATTTTAAGCCAAATTGATGCAATTTCTTCTAAAATGCTATCTTCCATAATATGCGCCAAAACGCTCCCGGGTTATCCAAAACCCGATCCAAGCATACGCCCAAGTCCGAAATCATCATATGAACCTGTTGGAACCTTCAAATCTCAATTCCGAGGTCGTATACTCAAAATTCCAATCCTAGTTCATTTCTTTAGTTTTAAGCTTTGGAAATAAGAATTTTCATTTAAATGTGACTCCAAACTTCTTGAATTTTAATTCTGACCATACACACAAGTCAATATACTTGAGATGAAGTTGCTCATGGCCTCAAACTGCTGAATGACGCGCCGTATCTCAAAACGACCGGCTGGGTCGTTACAATCACTATTTAAGAAAGTTATTTTTACATCCATTTGATGGATTTGAAGGACATACAAGGCGGCTAACGCTATTAGCATCCGAATGGATGTAATTCTTTTTACCGGTGAGTATGTGTCAAAATAGTCAAGACCTTCTCGCTGTCTAAATCCTTTGACAACTAATCTTTCCTTGTATTTTTCAATAGTACCATCGTCTCATTTTCTTCTTGAAAATCCATTTAGAGCCTAATATTTTGTCACCTGGAGGAAGATCAACCAATTTCCATGTGTGATTGCTCAATATGGATTCTATTTTAGTATTGACAGCTTCTTTCCAATATTGTGCTTCTGAGGAAGACATTGCTTCCTTGAAGGTACGAGGCTCATTTTCTAGCAGGAAAGTCAGAAAATCTAGACTGAATGAAGTA
Organism: Nicotiana noctiflora; assembly: GCA_032618575.1. Classification (NCBI taxonomy): domain Eukaryota; kingdom Viridiplantae; phylum Streptophyta; class Magnoliopsida; order Solanales; family Solanaceae; genus Nicotiana; species Nicotiana noctiflora. The sequence goes on from JASVEL010003123.1 coordinate 44,824, forward strand.
GATGTCCGTTGATGTTTACTTCTTCTCAGATTTTCTTTATTAGGCATACCATCTATTATTTCCTCCCGAGGTCATTTTGACTTTTGGTAGGTCACTTCACTTTCCTTTTTATACGATAAATAGTTTCAATGAATTCAACATTATCTGATTCTATTATCATATTAACGTGAATCTTAGGATTTTCTGACTTATGAACCAGAAAACGATAGGAGTTCCTTTTAGGTTTAGGAACGTGTACTTTAGCTAAACACCCCCACACTTTTAAAGTATTTCAAGATGGGTTTCCTTCCTTTCCAATTTTCATAGAGAATGGACTGTGTTTTACTATGAGGTACACAGTTGATTATTCGGTTAGCTGTAAGTATAGCTCCCCCCCCCCCCCCAAGTTCTATGGTAAACCAGAACTTATCAACAACGCATTCATCATCTCTTTCAACGTTCGATTCTTTCTCTCTACAATTCCATTAGATTGTAGAGAGTAAGGGGCAGTTATTTGGTGAATAATGCCATTTTCTAAACATACTTCTTTGAAAGGAGATTCATATTCGCTACCTCTATCACTTTTTATCATTTTGATCTTTTTGTTTAGTTGTGTTTCAACTTCACTTTTGTATTGCTAGAAAGCATCAATTGACTCATATTTACTATTAAGTAAATAAACATAGCAATATCTCATGCTACTGCCAATAAAAGTAACAAAATACTTTTTCCCACCGCGAGATGGTGTTGACTTCATGTCTCAAATATCTGTGTGAATTAAGTCTAAAGGACTTGAATTCCTTTCAACGGATCTATAAGGATGCTTAGCATATTTTGATTCCACCCATATTTGACATTTGGAATTAATGCAATCAAATTTTAGCAATACTTCTAAATTTATTATTTTTCGCAATGTTTTGAAGTTGACATGACCTAATCGTGAATGTCATAAAGTGTTTGACTCAAGTAAGTAAGAAGAAGCATTAACTTTATTGATAGGAACTGCTATTACATTTAGCTTAAAATTACCCTAATTTAGGTAACATTTTCCTACATACATATCATTCTTACTTAGCACAAAACTATTAGAAACAAAAATGCATTTGAATCCATTAATGACAAGAAGTGTGGTAGACACAAGATTCTTGCGAATTTCTGGAAAATGGAGAACTTAATTTAGAGTCACTATTTTTTCCGACGTTATCTTCAATGCAATCTTGCCAACTCCTTCAATTTTTGATGTAGACGAATTTCCCATGAAAATTATCTCGTCGGGTCCTGCGGGGCATTAGAAGAAAATAACTCCTTGTTAGCACAAACATGGCGGGTGGCTCCAAAATCTATCCACTGTTCTTTAAGATTTCCTGCCAAGTTGCATTCAGACAATACGGCACACAAGTCCTTCATTTCTTCAGCATTTTCAACCAAGTTAGCTTGATTCTTCTTCTTATCATTCTTTGGTGCACGACAATTCACGGCCTTATGCCCAGATTTTTTACAGTTGTGGCAATTACCCTTGTATTTTTTTTTTTTGCTTGGGTAATTCTTTGGTCCATAAGCCTTCTTTCTTTTCTTGTTTTGTGGCTCCTCCTTAACAATGTTAGCCCTTATTATTGTCGAGTTTCGACGTGACTTCTTTTCAGCATTTTTGTTGTCTTCTTCTATCCTCAAACGCATAATCAAGTCTTCAAGTGGCATCTCCTTCCGATTGTATTTTAGATAGTTCTTAAAGTCTTTCCACAACAGAGGTAATTTCTCAATGAAAGCGGTGACTTGAAAGGCCTCATTTATGACTATACAATCAACAATAAATTCATAATTAATAACAAGAAAAATCTTATTAATAAAATTATTAATTCGAGTCATACCTTCAGCAAGGAGGTCATGCACAATAACTTGTAATTCTTGGACTTGAGTTATGACCGACCTAGTGTCAATCATCTTGAAATTCAAAAACCTTGCAGCAACGAACTTCTTAACTCCGGCATCCTCGGTCTTGTACTTTTTCTCAAGCACATTCCATAACGCTTTTAAAGTTTCCATGACACTGTAGATATTGTACAAGCTATCTTCCAAATAACTCAAAATATAATTTTTGCACAGGAAATCATAATGTTTCCATGCTTCAGTTACAGCGAATCGTTCGTCATCTGGAGTGTTTTCAGCCAGCACCGGAGAATCATCCTTGATGAATCGTTGCAAACTCAATGCAGTAAGATAGAAGAGCATTTTCATTTACCAGCATTTGAAGTCGATACCGAAAAAATTTTCGGGTTTTTCTTTTGGTGCCATAGCATGAGCAGGAGTTGAACGGCTTGACGAGGCAACAACATTTGTAATAGTACCCCCCGTTCGCGCAACATTTCCACTAGTTTGATTTTAATTCATCATTTTTCTGTAAAGTTGGAAACAAAAAAAATACTTTGTTAAATCATAAAATTTTGATATCTTCAAACTAAATACCAAACCAAACATACAACACGTAACTATGGTAAAAATTTTATATACTTCAAACTCATACATTTATTATTTCGGTAAATTTTTGATGTACTTTAAACCGGGCAGAATAATTATTGGAGTAGAAAGTACGAAGCCTTTAGTCTCCAAAACAATATAAAAAATATCGATAATATTTTTTAATATATATTTCAACACAGAAACGTAATTCAAATTCCGTAAGCTTGTGAAGCACTTCTGTGTTAAAACACAAAATTAGAAAACTATTAGAAGAATAAAAGAAACTGGAAAACAGTAAAGAATAAAAATATTCCGAGACCACAATTTGCTTGTGTGCTCTTAAGGAATTTTAACCCCCTCACACGTTGCCAAGGTAATGGAATAAATCCTCCCAGGATGAAACGGAATAAACCTTACTGCAACAGTGGCAATACAAACTGCAGGATACCAACCAACTCAAAGAACAGAGCAAAATCACGCTTACGAATTTGAGAGAGAGAGACTGTGAATTAGAATGCAGTATTTTCAGAAAAAAAAAGAAGTTCTGTAATTTTTCAGTTTGTTAAAAGCGAAGCCATGCCTCATAATTTATAAGCAATTATTGGAAGAGATGTTATATTTGTTCTGGAAAAGGTGTCTGTTCAGAAGTTTACGCGTCCTGTCGCGGTCTTACCCGCCAGGACCGCAGCCAGATGGCCCTCTGAATCAGTTGCAGTATTCTGGCGCTATCCTACCGCGATCACGCCCGAATAGCGGCTAACTAACTGACATCCAAATCCAAATCCAAAACTAAAACCAAAACCAAATTAAAGCCGAAGCCGAGCCGAGCGAGCGACGACGGGGTGAGTGTTCATTCTCTTCAACTCCTTTTAAGAGCTTTAAGGAGTGATTCTATATAGAAGCACACGAATGTAGTTGTCCCTCACCAATGAGAGATAAAGTGCAAGTCAAAAACTCACTTCATTCAAAATTTTCATTTTCCTCTATTTTATTTTCTACCATTTTCAATTCACACTCTTAGATTTTTAAAGTCCAATGCTTAAAGTCAACCAGGAAGTTGCAGAATATTGTTTGGAAAATGAATCAGCTACTTTTTAAAAAAGAAAAAATATTTACTGTTAGCACAATATTCTTCTTGATTCTGTAAGCTTCCATTTAAAACTGAAAGAAACAAATAAAATTCTTCTAGAGAACCAATTGTTTGTCGTTTCTGCAGACACTGTGTCCCAATGTAAAAGGACAAACTAACCTCCGAAAATATTTATAGTTTCCTGTAGTGATTATCTTTTGTTGGAAATCACTGGCTACTGTATTTTCAATTGCTGCGATAATTTAAAAGAAATATTTTTTATTTTTTATATAAAGTATTTGTGGTGGTAAATGGCCACACTCCATCATAAAGTGATTACCTAAAACGTGTTAGCTTTTCTTCCATTTCCTATGAGAATCTATCTATAAAGTTAATGCTCACAATCTAATGCTAAATTCCATTCATAAAATCTTTTGCTTTAGAATATTGATCGCCTTAATTTACCGGAAATTCCGATATGATTAGCCTAATTATGCTTAATTAGAGTACTTATTTCAGAATCTTTATTTACAAGTAATATTAGTTGCTTGCACTTTATTTGCGAATGTTTCTATTGGATTCTTTTAAATAAATTGTTTTTGTGCTTTGCTCATGAGAATAATCATAAAGAGAAAAAGTTCTTGGACTGAAAGAAAGATTGCTTGTAGAATATTAATGAGAATTATAGGGTAATGCATTAAGACCTACCTTTTCATAGTAATAAAGTAATGAGCGGAAATAATTTGCTCCAACGCTCTACCTTTTCTTTTATTTGTTTACCCTACACCTCTGATTCAGCTATAAGGTAAAGAATTGATTTTTTTTTTAAAAGGATAATTTCATTAATAAAGGTTACGGTGGCATTACATCACAATAAAAGGTAAAGAATTGTTACTAATACTTTGTGTTTATTCATGGAAATTTTACACCTCTTAAAAAATCTTATTACCCTATTTATTTTAAATAAATACCATTTTAAAATATTAGATCCTATAGATACCTTTTATCCTTTATAGCAAAATATTTAATTATAGCTACATCCTACACTTAAAATGCCATATATGCTAAATAATATTTTTCTCTCTCCTTTTTAATCTTTTCTCTCACATAATTACCGTATATCTGCTCTAACCATGTTCTCTCTCTTTGCATACACTTTACTTTCTTCTCCCACACACCCACGATTCATAACTCTTCTCCCACCTAAATTCTCTAGGTCTCCGCCATTATCACTCCCCATTTCTTTTCTCTCTAAAATCTGATGCGAACTCAAATTTAAATTGAAAACAAGGAGGAAACATGCACCTAAAGGATAACAAGTAAAGAACTATCCTTGAACAGTGAATTCCACGAGTTGAAAGAATAGAGAAAGAGAATATTATTGATCTCCAAGAAAAACAAGCAGAAATTACATAGAAGGAATCATGAGCTATATAGCGTCTTTGTGATGCAGAGTTAGTTATAACTAACTTTTGGAAATCACATGACCTGCACGTGATGACTTCCTAACTAATTTTAACTGCTAACCAGCTGCTAACTCACTATTAACTTGATTATTAACTACAGTTATCCACTAACTATAGTTATTACATTCAAATACGTATCAAAATTACTGTTTTAGAGCTGATACAAATGCTTAGGGTAAATTAATTCTTAGATTTTGATATCATCGTTTTGTTTCTCGAATTTTGATACAGAGTTTAGTTTGTTTCTGAAACGATAACCATTGATACAATTTCTTTAACCCCAAAGGGAAATTGCCAATTGAATCAAAGCTAAGGGCTTATGAAAGCTATGATGATACTGTCAATGTGTCAAAAGCAATGTCGAGATGAAAACGAATTCAAGTGCTACTGTATGAGTGAATCTCATCAGCGTTAAATGGATGTTTTTGGTCAAAACCCATATCATATTGTCGATGGCTATTCGGATTTGAAAGCTTATTTCTCGAACACATGAAGCGTAGCTACTGCTTCAGTCGTGTGGCTGGGGCTGTTGTGTACAATGAGTATATTGCTAATCGCCGGAAATTAGGGTTTGTTCTTGAACTAAGACGACATATTTTGCGGTTGAGCAACGTGATTTTTTGTTAATATATTTCAATGTATTTTTAACGTACCACAATGTATTTTCTTGTATTTCATTTTATTCATTGTCCTTCTTTTCATTGTAATTCAATGTATCTTATTGTATTCCATGTATTTCATTGTGTTCGCTATCTTTTTTCTCATTGTATTTCAATGTATCCCGTTGTATTCTATGTATTTCATTGTATTCACTGTCTCGCAATATGTCATGAATGTATTCATATATTTTTTTTAATTAATATTCCTTCTGTTTCAATTTATATGAACTTATTTCCTTTTTAGTCCGTGCCAAAAAAAAATGACCCATTTCCTTATTTAGAAAGAATTTACCTTTTATGCAAAGATTATAGCCACACAAAATAAAGGTGTCTCGTTTTACACCACAAGATCAAAAGTCTTCTCTCTTTTCTTAAACTTCGTGCCCAGTCAAATGGGTTCACATAAATTGAAACGGAGGGAGTATAATTTATGTATTCAGATGTATTATATAATTTCTCTGAAGATTGTTATATTTTTTGGGATATTTTTCGGTTAAGAATTTTTTTTATAACTGAAAATACAAATTTTGTGTGTTATAATTGAGTTTGTTGAGTTATATTAGGAGTCTATTATGTTAATTGATTTACATTCCTTTGAAAACAGTGTAATCCCTTATTTTACGCCTTGAATACAGTCGAATACAATAATCTGTCAAGCTGTAATCCCATATTTTACTCCATGAATATAGTCGAATACACTCGAATACAATAACTGATTAGCTGGACTTCTCTGATTCATGCCTATTTTTGCTACTGTATTCATGAATACAATAACTTAAATACATCAAATACATCTTATAACCACATAAAGGGTATCTATAATCTGTAATATAGCAAATGATATCTGTAAATGGCTAATTACTACTAAAAGTTAGTGTTTTATGAAAATTTCTCTTTATTCATACACTTGTCATTAGGGGTGTACATAGGCCGGGTTGGTTCGGATTTTTCAATTACTAAACCAAACCAATAGTGTCGGGTTTTTAAATCTATAAACCAAACCAAACCAACAAAATCGAGTTTTTCAATCTCGGCTTTTCTCGGATTTTTCGGGTTTTTTCGGGTTTTCGGTTTTTTTTTTCTCGATAAGTCTTCATAGCACAAATATATAACTTGTGCTCCACATACTTCTCTAATCCTACAAGGATACAACTAAATAATGTATTTTTCAAGAAAATAATACAATAATATGAGATGCGTCATAACATTGTAATAAAATTTTCAATAACAAAAATACTAAAATCCATAAAGAAAATATTACTAAGTAATAAGTCATAATAAATATTAACATAACATAAAAGTACTATATAAGTCATGCTTAAATAAGTACAACTATAAGTATTTGTTATACAACTAAGCACTAAAGAAAAAGATAAACTAAGTTATGCATTTTCAATATAAACAATGCAAAACTAAAAAAATAGATATCCACACTATTGTCATTTCTAGTGTTGAATTGAATTTTCTTAGTTAGCATTAGTATTGATGTGAAGTTTATTTGAATTACTACCTTTATGAACTATAAAATTTATTGGATCATTGAAGAATATTAATTCCAAACTTGAAACAATATGTTTAAAGATAAAACTGTGAAAAAGTTTAAGAAATATTTATGAATTGTATTAAAAATAAATATTTATATATATCAAATATTTGTAAAAATTGAATAAATTAATATCAGGTTGGTTTGGTTTCGGTTTGACTTTTTTTAGTTAAAACCAAACCAAACCAATTATGGTCGGGTTATTTTTTCCATCACCAAACCAAGTCAAACCAATCCATGATCGGGTTTTTTTTTCAGTTTGACTCGGATTACCGATTTGGTGCTATTTATTGGTTTTCTTTGTACACCCCTACTTGTCTTTTCCGAAAACGCTCATTGCTACGAACTAAAACGTTTCTGGGAAAAGGAAAAACATGTTAGGACACTAATAGGTTTTCCCGAATGTAACCAACCCGACCCCTAATTTTGCATATATTTTTATATATTTTGAGCATGTTTATGGTACTATTTGTGACTTGTTGAAATCGTTTGTATTAAGGTATGAAGAGTTCGGACGTGCCTTTACATTAAAATCTAGTGTAGCAAAATTGCCGTGCAAGTCATGATCGCTAGACTAGGAGCCGACATCATGGACAAGAACTGACCGATGGCCAGGTTGACATGCCTAGCAATCGCGAAGGATGATCGTTATATGAGGCTGATTGCATGCAAGGATGATCGTTATATGAGGCTTGACTCCCGTGCTCGCGACCAGGGGCGAAGCTATGTTAGTTCAGGGAGGTCAACTGGCTGAAAAATTGTATTACATATAATGTAAAATATTACTTGTTATTGATTAAAAATAAACTTTGAACACTCTTGTATAGCTCACTCGCAAATAATATTTAAAATTTGAATACCCTTATTGAATTTTCTGGCTTCGCCGCTGATCGAGACGTTGAAATTTAACCATCACGATGGAGGCCTAGTCCATTAATCTCTACAAAAGCGAATAGGCTCTACGAATGCGGTAGGGCCCCAAATATAGGTGTAAATAGCACGGTCTATCTAGTTTTCGTATTGGTATCGAAAAAATAGATAGCGTATATAAATTCATCGAAAAATAGTCATTGCATTGCTGAAACACGGAAAGTTCCAGCATAATATGTTGGATTATTGAGATCCTGCATTTAAACTTTCAGAATATTATGTTGGAACTTCAGCACGGAAAATTTCAGTAATATATGTTGGATTATGGAGCTCCTCCATTTAAACTTCCTACAAATTATGTTGCAAATCCAGTACCTTATGAAATTTCAGCATATTACACTGGAATCTCATGTGTAAAAAAAAACTGAACTCCAGTATATTATATTGGAATTTTTTCAAAATTTTAAAGGTGTTTTTATTCAGATTATATCTCACGAAAAAGTGGCTAATTTTCGATTACTTTTGAAACTGTGAATATTTTTCAATTACCAATTGTAAATCGACTACTCTAATCTTTTTTACCCAAAAATATAAAGGGAACCATGTTCATAATTTAGATTTTTAATTCCACTATTAAAAGCTCTACCTCACGGTGAGGGGTTTCCAACGATGTTCTAAAAGGCGTTTTCGATGTGAGGCCGGGGGTGAGGCGCATCAAAAATACCTCAAGGCGATGTTGCGGGGCGAAAATCTCAAGAGGCATTCGAGGGGCATGCATGGGCGTTAAGGCAAGTTTTTATAGTGAGGCGTAAGCCCTTTTCTAATTAAAATAAAATTTGTTGAATAAGTCCGTAGTATAATACCCAAATTCTCAAAAGTCGGCTTGTAATTAATCAAAGATTTTAAAAAGAGCTGAAATATCAAATTTAAAAGTCAAGACCTTTTTTTATTGCTGGAAGCCCTAATTTATGTTCTTCCTAATTCTTTATCTTATCTGCTAGTTTGTAACTATCTCCCAAAAACAACAAATAATTAATTTTTATTTTTTCTTCAAATCCAAATAAAACTCCATTTCCCTTCATAGTAGCAAGTTCAAAGTTTAAATTGGAGGTTAATTAGTCATCGTTTTTATTTCCTCGTGTAGAAAACTTTATTTTTTTCGACTCAAGTCACTTGCGCTAGTAAATAGCGTATATATATATATATATATATATATATATATATATATATATATATATATATATATATATATATATATATATATATATATATATATATATATATATATATATATATATATATATATATATATATATATATATATATATATATATAATTTTCTTTAATTTTTATGCAATTTTACATATATAAAACGCATCGTTCTATGTCCACGCTTTCTAAAACACTGGTTTTGAACTACATGACTTGATATTGGTCTATGGAAAGGATTCTAAAATACTAGTTTTTGCATCCAAAGTATGAGATATGAAGTGGAAATTTATGAAATTGAACGAGACATCCAAAATAAGAAAATTGGGAAATTGAATTACGATTTGGTCTCTGATTTCAAAACTAATAATAATTTTGGACTCAATGGATTGTGGATAGTAAGGCATATTGGTTTTGGGAATTTGATCCTGTTAACTGTGAGTAGATTTCGGCTGATTCATAAATTTAAGAGATAAGTCCAATAGGCTGTTTAATTGACCTTGGTAAATGTTATATATCCATGTCATTTGAAGGAGATTTAAATCGCTAAAGCAATTCTGGATCAATGAAATTAATCTTGGACCGAGGTAAGTGGAGACTTGACCTCCTTAAGGGGTATTTCAATTAAATAAGCATGCTAATTAGCTTTAGATATGTGTTACGTATATGGGGATGACTATGTATATATGAAGAGACGATGAGAATATACATAGGAACTAGAATGTTGTACTGGGATGAAAAGATCAGTACTGTCATTTTGATGTGATTCATGCTTAGTTTGGTTTTCTGTGCATATCGTGTATGCTAGTACACTGCTAAGAAATTTATATATGTTGTGATACGTGCCCAGTTCAAATATTCATACATATCACATATGTTGTTCAAATATTGAGAACATGGCTCCAGATAAGTTATTGAGCACGTTTGAAAACATCATTCCAAATTAGTTATTCAGCATGTTCTAGTTTAGTTATTAATCGTGTTACTGGTCTGTACATGGCTCTAATACGTGAGAACAGGATCCTCTCTCATGACTCACTAACCACACAGGATCTCGTGGGAAATGCACACGCCTGAGCAGCACATAACATGCTAAGTGTACACAGAACAGATATTACTGCATTTACAGTCATTAGTTAAGCTTGTCTGCATGTTTTAATTACTGCACATCGACAGACCTGGGCAAACGATTTCTCCAATTATTTACAAGGAATAATACGTGCAAAGCTTATAAAGAGTAACTAGTTTTGATATAGTATGTAGTAATAGCTATATGGCAGAGATTGAAAAAAAGCTATAATTGGTACACCTGCCCATAGAGAGTAGCGATGACGCTGAACACTACCCACAAGCAAGTAGCCTAGGCATCATGTTAACATCCCTAGCTAACAGTGGTGATATTAGACCTTCGTGATATGCACACAATCCGGCTACTTTCCAATATAATCGGATCAGAATCACAACACTGACAAGTTTCATAGTGAGAGCAGATACCTGAGTCATGAGATAGAGGTTGAATTCATACTACTAAGAAATCACTATTATGATGTTCATATTACTAATGACACTAGAAAGATCAATATCTCAGAGTTAGACGCGCATATGCACATCATGGAATTAACAGCTACTACAACCACAACTATTCAAGCATAGGGAATACTCTGTAAGATTTTCCTAAACAACTTTTGAACTGTTTGTCTCAAGCTTGGCTTGCATTTCTGTTGAAGAGAACGTAAATGCCATCTAAATATTGAAATACTGTGATAATTGTATGCAAGTGTTTATGTAAACTTCAGGAACAGGCAGCAAATGAATTTATTAATGTTGTAGAAACTCCCAACTCATTACTCTTACTATAGCAATAATCAAGCTCCTTATTGAAGAGAGCCAAAACAAGAATATCTTCATTTCATTTAGACGAGTAAAAGATGGCTTTTCTTGGTTCCAAAACCATCTGCCAATCTCTTTTCCCTAAAAAGGATCATTTGCCAGTCGTTAAATTGTTTCTGAATCCCACTATATGGTTTTGTAAATAACATTTGGCATTCAAATGCCCGATGCTAATCCCAGCAAAAGAGAGGATATAATCAACCAACTCCGGTAAAGTTGAACACTAGTGGATTTTGTACGAACAATCTAGGAGGATGAGTTCCTAGTTCGTGAAGAATCAACACTCAAGGATGACAATCCAACAGTATCAGGGCTTTTAAGCTGATCAAGTTGTTTCTTACCACGACGAAGTAAGTATTCAATATAAATAAAGTTCTTACGGTCAACTTGCTTAGAATTTTTGTGGAATTCAGCTGATACAATTGACTCAATTTGCCTTCTCTCCTCAACAGGCTTGGAGCGTGCTGCTCTTAGGAATCCCCTATATAGAGCAAGCACTTGCTTCTGCATCCCGGATAGCCTTGGTCCACTGGAAACTCCCATTGCATCTTCAGGGCAAGTGATCTTATACTAGTTTCAATTGTACATACCAAAGCAAGTTGCCACTGTTTCGGAATTCTGCTACAGACTGAAAGAAAAGAGATTGTACAATATATTACAAGGCGAACTTGATTCAAAAACACACACAAAAGAGCAAAAAAAACACCACCGTGATTTGAACTCATATACAAGGATACAAAACAACTTCCGCATACTCTTTTTCAACTTCAACTTCAAATACTCTTTTTTTTTCAACTTCAACCAAATATTGTTCAAACTTACTTGGAATCTACCAAGTAAACTTTTTTTTCCACTAGCTTTTTCTTTATCACCGGAAAACATTCTTCCTGTGGTTATATTTCCCCGACAGATAAAAGGATGCTAAATTCACGTCTATGCCTAAATGAACTGTAACCTACCCAAGGAAACAGAAGAATGAACAAAGTACTCAAATACATAATAGGATGTTAATCTTTTTCCTTTATAATTGACTTCGTTACAATGAATTATCTTCCCCCTCATTAACTTCGTTATAATGAATTGTCTTCCCCCACTGCTATCCCCCTTCGAGATATAAAAACCAACATTTGGTTGAACTGATCTTTTCCATATTCATACTATTGAATAGAGCTTAAAGACATCTCCGAACAACTACTGAAAATAGATTTCAGTTGGATATATCATTAGTCAGACCTTGAAAAGTAGAAAGTAAAACTCAGGGAGTTGGAATCATTTTATCAACACAGTAACTAACTGAGTATATGTCAGGTCTATCTTTTTTCAGTTGTATGTGACTATTTAGCAGGAGTATAGTTAAAATATTGGTGAGATCTGTTCTCACTATATTTGGCCAATTACATCTGGAAAGAGCATAAATCTTCTGCTTTTTCTTCTTCCTATCTCTGCCATTAGACTCGCCCTTCTTTTTTTCATTAGTAAAACCTTAAAGGGCAGCCCGGTGCACTGAGCTCCCGCTATGCGCAAGGTTTAGGGAAGGGCCGGACCACAAGGGTCAGTGAAAGTAAGATAGAATCAATTTATCTGCAGAGTTATTATTCTGAGTATATGGCAGTTGTACTTTTCCAGTTTAATGTGACTGCTTAGCAGGAGTATAGTAAAGACTAGATAGGATTGACCCGTGACAGTTTGTATAATAGCGTATTGTATTTCGACGTATATTGTTTATCACAAGAAGTTACCATTTTCTGATATGGTAGATCCAACTGATTCTTCCAAATCCTAAGAATATATTGTGCAAGTTGTGCAACCATGTCACAACAAATACCAACATTTCACATAGGATTGACCCGTGAGTATAGTAAAGACTAGATAGGATCCTAAGAATATATATGGCAGTTGTACTTTTCCAGTTTAATGTGACTGCTTAGCAGGAGTATAGTAAAGACTAGATAGGATTGACCCGTGACAGTTTGTATAATAGCGTATTGTATTTCGACGTATATTGTTTATCACAAGAAGTTACCATTTTCTGATATGGTAGATCCAACTGATTCTTCCAAATCCTAAGAATATATTGTGCAAGTTGTGCAACCATGTCACAACAAATACCAACATTTCACATACATAGTCATCACAACAAACATTAAATTTTACTGTAAAATTCAACAAACTTTCGAGCAATACCATTCTTGCTTAGTATTTGAGTGATTGTCAATACCAAGCCGGTGGCAATTACCTAATAGGCTTATCGGTTGAGTAACAAAGTTCTATATTTTTCTTGATCAAGTGAGGGAAGGTAGCATTGGATGACTTCAGGAAAATGCTTGTAGTCTTTGCAGAACCCAAGGGCGAACCAATACAGACCTCTTTGTTTCAGTTCCCCTTTCTCATTTATGTTTAATTTGACTCTCTTATTTCATTCTCTAATGCATTTCTTTTCTATGAGTGAAGAAGAGTTAGCATTACTTATCTTCTTGGTGTTTGGCCAAGTTAAAATTTTATAATACTACTAATTATTCATCAATAAGATGTTAGTAACCACAAGCGCACCAACAAATACATAATCATAAAAGTAAAGTAAATCTTGTGCGAGTAGCTGAAATAGCCTTATTTGGTATAGAAAATATCATTTGTAAAGCTTCATTCTCATCGTTTTTAAAGAAAGTGCATATGCTGCTTTATCTTCAAGGCTCTAAAAAGCTAGTGATTAATGATAAATAGGTAATGACTACTGTAATACATATTGGCTTCTCTTTCAGAATTTGGGAGTTCTATTTTAAGCTAGAACCTCTGTTTTAAAAGGCAGAATTGGGACTCGCCCGGAACTCGCCTCGGGCGGAGGAACACTTATAAAACACCCCTGGGCTTATGTGCGGGACTTTGTTCCGTGAGACTTACGCATCGCCCATCGGGACTTACACCCTAAACACGCCCAACGCCCAGCGTACTGGACTCGCCTAATAGAACTTTATGCAATTGTATATAACTAACCTTGTAAATCCTTAAATTTTCTTAATAAATCGTTGACTATTCAAAATTAATTTTTTCTTAATCATAAATCATTAAGTTTAGAGTATTTTATGTCATAATGAAAATAAAAATTATTGTCCGTTATCCATTAAGAGTGCTATGATAGTTACTTTTACATAAATATTTCATTTAAAAAGTATGTATTTATGAATTATGTACAACATTGTGAGTTTGAGCAAATGATTTTAACTGTGTGGCTCTTTTAACGAGTGATTAAATGCAACTCCACAATGGTGTTAAGAATAATGAAGATTAAAGAAGAAGAGCGGGTATATAACCTAGAAAGCACAAGGCTGGAGCGCGAAATAATCAACTTCTAAGTGGAGCAAATTCAACCAAAAATATTTCATAAATCCGCTTGGTTCCAACTAAGCATGGCTGCATCATCCATTAACACATCATTTCAATATAATTGACCGGCATAATTCAATTTCCCATCATAAATTCAGTGGAATGCAAATTAAGAAGAAAAAAAACTTGTACAAACTTTTTCCTTCTCTAAGAAGAAACCTTATTGGAAAATTTAGTCATTGCACTCGAGTAATTCACTAACTAGACATTAATGAGAGCCAATTTTCTCTGAATTACCAATTAAAATTAGTATAGAGGAAATGAATAATTATGAGGTAATAACTCTCTAATTCATTAGCAACATCAACTGAGTGTTGCTTCTGAGTTCTGCAGGATGTCTCTCCAAAACTCACTTCTTTTTTAATAAGTGTAAAGGAAGACAGAAAAACGCTACGAAACAATATCAACAAAGAAAAACATGAAAAACAAAAATGGAAACAAAAGAATAATATTACCTCGCCACAATTAGCATTAACAGCTTAGCTTAACCATCCTTAAAATTATAATGCCCGAATCAGAAGTTGAAATGGCTAAACAGAAATATTATACACATGCTAGTAAATCCACATTAACGCACTTAACAAGAAATCATGTGCACCCATAACAAACTAAACAAGTTAAACACAGGATAGGACAATTAAACACCAGACTTGCATTTTTTATTGACTGAAATTAGATTGTTACAAAATGTAAAAAAAAAAACATACCTAAAGAGTGGATAAATCAGCTGATAAACCAAACGAATGTTTGAACTTAAGAAGGAGAACACAGCAGAAAAGCGAACAATCACAGCTCTCGACGGAACTCGACCGGAAATCCAAAAGTGTAAACCAAAGAAGAAGAAACTCTTTATCCTTTTTTTTAGCTATTCAACTCGAAAATACTTCTATTTCTATCTCCTTTTTTCGTTTTCTGCTTGCTCAGGGGAGGAGATGGGCGCTAGGTTGCTGGATTTTGCTTTGGCTGTCCATTTCACTGTTTAGGTCTAAGGTCTTAGGATTTGATAGGTTGGAGAGGAAGGTCCTCCAATGGATGAAACTTGGAGACCCTTTTGAGATCCGCTGTTATCTGTATTTTTGGGGAGAGGGATTCGCCCTTTTTTTTTTTTTTCCTTCTGCTCCTATTTTTCTAGATCTAGCCTTTTTCTCAATGTGAGCGGGGGGGGGGGAGGGGAATTTAATGAGGGGAAAGGGATTTGGGCCAGGCGGGATTTGGGCTTGGGCTAAAAGTGGTTTGGGCGAAAATTGAGCTTATAAATTGGATTTTGCCCAATTTAATTTGTAAAATCCTATTAATTATTAATTTAAAACATTAAAAATAATTAATAAACTTAAAGCCAATGCAAAGAAATTACTAATTTGAGAATAAAATCCAATAATGTAACAAAAAATGACTTGTATTTTTGTGATTTTCGTTTGATAATGCACTTAACTCAATGTAATTAATTTCTAAATGCAAATTGAATCTAAGATGGCATGAAACGAAAAAATGTGATAATTTTTTAAATTTTTCTATGATTTTAATTTAAAAATGCATAAAATGCAACTAAATAAATAAAAACTCCTAAAATTGAGTAAAATTATTTTTGGTCTATTTTTTAGGAGTTATCTCCGCGGGGCAAAATTTAGGTGCTCACACTTCTCTATAGAACTTATGACTCAGTTTTACCGGGTTTTGGGAATATTTTAATTGCTATTCAGCATTTGATATAATATGAGACTCATCAGCTTTATTTAATGATCCTTAGTAGTTATTTCTGCCAGATTCTTTTGTTTGATATGATTACCTAGTCTAGAGACTATATGTCATCACGATGTTCTAAGGTGGGTGTTTTAGGTTGTAATGGTCTTGTCCTCGATAGGCTGAAGTAGTGTCATGTATCCTTCCTAATCACCTCTTCTCAATACTTTTTAGGCCTCCCTCTATACTGCGCTGACTCGCCATGGTCAGCCTCTCACATGTTAACGGGGGCTATCGGTATCTCTTCTCTTCACATGTCCGGACCATCTCATCCTCAATTCTTATAACTTGTCTTTCATAGGGACCACGACAACCTTGTCCCTAGTAACTTTATTCCTAATTTGGTATACTCACTCATCCATCTCAACATTCATCTCTGCTATTTTCATCTTCTAGATATGAGATTTTCTGACCAGCCAACAATTAGCACCATATGACATAATTGGCCGAACTCACACTCAATCGAAATTACCCTTAAGCCTAGGTGGCATATTCCTATTGCACAAAACACCAGAAGATAAATTTTCTTAATCTCCATAATTAAAAAATTTTAGTTCATATTTTTCAAAGTTGAATCTGAAAATCATGAATCCTATTGATTGTTTGTTAACGAACTACAATTTGTTTTGCATTAACAACTTAAATCATGGCCCGAACTGGTTTTGCAAGATTTGGGTGGTAAAAATCATATTAAAAAGGCTAGCGGCATTTATACACACTAGCATTGGAGTATTATCAGATCGTGTGCTTGCTAGATGTTCTACACTGATTCTCGAAAACTTTGCAGTCCACTCTTGATTCATTAGAACTCAATCCAATCTTTTCCATATTCTATGTCGTCTGTCCCATGCATTATACCAAGTAAATCTTGGACCTGAGAAACCGGCAGCCACCATTCCACATTCTTCCATACTGTCAATGACGTCGCAGCTTTTTTGCATTCTATGAGGATTTCCTCATTTCTTCTCTTCAACATTCATAATAACATTAAAGTCTCAAGATAAACACCAAGGGCCATTAATAATATGGCTACAGATTTGTAAACTTTCCTGCAGAGGTCTTCTCAAGAGTTCTTTGTTTTTGGAAAATACAAAGGTCATCCAGAAAAATTCAAAATTATTCTTATGTTTGAATTCCATAGTAACCTGTTGAGAGTCATTAGAGATCTATGAGACCTAAGATAAAGAGGTCTAGAAGATCCAAATCCTACCATTTATATTTGTACGAGCTATAATTCGACCTAATAATACTCAGAATATATTGATCGTTCCCCTCGGCCCAAATATGTATAACGGGCGTCGAGGCCGTCTCCAACTGGGCGCAGACGCCGTAAGCAGCAAGGCCGTCCTCGACCATAGAATGTTGTCCATAGCCGCCTACAACTCTTTCGTCAGACGACGCCTTGCGGGTACGCCCGAAACAGTTTTACGACACGGATTCAATCTCCAAAGAGAGTCAACTATCATAATGAAAGGCCCATAAATACCAAGGCAACCATGAGAAAAAGGGGTGTCACTCTCTCCCCATGTGGGCTCTAAGAAATATAGAGTACAACACAGAGTGAGAATCACCATCAATAATACAGGGTAATAATAGATCCATGAAAACATGATTGTAAAAATCTATACCTCTTCATGGAGAGGCAGATTAATCCATCATCATGAATAAAGATCACTAAATATCCCCTGTTATCTCTACATATGTCTCCATTACCTTTTACCATTATTGAATTTCAGATATGTTACGACCTGCTATGATTGGCCCTTCTATTTTCAATAATTGTTTTGAGTTTATGAATGTTTATAACCAATCTGGGTCAAACAATTTGGCGCCGTCTGTGGGGATTTCATAGCAAGGTCGCATAGCTTTCCCTGAAGTCACAAACAAAGGGAAAACGACGAACGAGGGATTAAAAACCCAATTAGAACAAGCCTCATTCGTCTTAGAACTCGGGCTACGAGCCCTCGACTCTAAAAAAAATCAACAAAAGTTCAACTATGGTTGAACTAGGACTCAGGCCATGAGCCTTCGCCAATATAAGTTCAATAACAGTTGAAATAAGACTCGGGCTACGAGCCCTCGACACTAAAAATCAACAAAAGTTCAACTACGGTTGAACTGGGACTCAGGCCATGAGCCTTCGCCAATATAAGTTCAACAATAGTTGAAGTAAGACTCGGGCTACGAGCCCTCGACTCTAAAAATTAATAAAAGTTCAACTACGGTTGAACTGGGACTCAGGCAATGAGCCTTCGCCAATATAAGTTCAACAACAGTTGAAGTAAGACTCGGGCTACGAGCCCTCGACTCTAAAAATCAACAAAAGTTCAACTACGGTTGAACTGGGACTCAGGCAATGATCTTTCGCCAATGTAAGTTCAACAACAGTTGAAGTAAGACTCGGGCTACAAACCCTCGACTCTAAAAATTAACAAAAGTTCAACTACGGTTGAACTGGGACTCAGGCCATGAGCCTTCACCAATATAAGTTCAATAATAGTTGAAATAAGACTCGGGCTATGAGCCCTCGACTCTAAAAATCAGCAAAAGTTCAACTACGGTTGAACTGGGACTCAGGCAATGAGCCTTCGCCAATATAAGTTCAACAACAGTTGAAGTAAGACTCGGGCTACGAGCCTTCGACTCTAAAAATCAACAAAAGTTCAACTACGGTTGAACTGGGATTCAGGCCATGAGCCTTCGCCAATATTTGTTCAACAACAGTTGAAGTAAGACTCGGGCTACGAGCCCTCGACTCCAAAAATCAACAAAAGTTCAACTACGGTTGAACTGGGACTCAGGCAATGAGCCTTCGCCAATATAAGTTCAACAACAGTTGAAGTAAGACTCGGGCTACGAGCCCTCGACTCTAAAAATCAACAAAAGTTCAACTACGGTTGAACTGGGACTCAGGCTATGAGTCTTCGCCAATATAAGTTCAACAACAATTGAAATAAGACTCGGGCTACGAGCCCTCGACTCTAAAAATCAACAAAAGTTCAACTACGGTTAAACTGGGACTCAGGCCATGAGCCTTCGCCAATATAAGTTCAACAACAGTTGAAGTAAAACTCGGGCTAAGAGCCCTCGACTCTAAAAATCAACAAAAGTTCAACTACGGTTGAACCGGGACTCAGGCCATGAGCCTTCGCCAATGCGAAAGTTCAACAACAGTTGAAGTAAGACTCGGGCTACGAGCCCTCGACTCTAAAAGTCAACAAAAGTTCAACTACGGTTGAACTGGGACTTAGGCAATGAGCCTTCGCCAATATAAGTTCAACAACAGTTGAAGTAAGACTCGGGCCGCGAGCCCTCGACTCTAAAAATCAACAAAAGTTCAACTACGGTTGAACTGGGACTCAGGCCATGAGCCTTCGCCAATATAAGTTCAACAACAGTTGAAGTAAGACTCGGGCTACGAGCCCTCGACTCTAAAAATCAATAAAAGTTCAACTACGGTTAAACTGGGACTCAGGCCATGAGCCTTCGCCAATATAACTTCAACAATAGTTGAAGTAAGACTCGGGCCAAGAGCCCTCGATCCACAACAACTAATGACCACGTGAATGGCAAACGCACAGAATAATGAGTAGAAAGTGAACAGAAGAAAAAAAAAAGGGGGGGGGGGGATACCCCCTATTTCAAATTAAAATAGGCGAATACAGGCCATGTCCGTTCGCCTCGAAACAAGAATTGTCTGAAATTAACCACAACAATCAATCAAATAAAAAATAGCCATATACGGCAACAAGAAAAAGAAAATACAACCAACTAATCACCAATCAATTGGGGTTTTCCAGCAATGCCATCCGCTCCAATTCCATCATCACCGGCCTCCATCACCAGCTCCGCCCGTGTCGGCCCCAGCTCCACTCCCGCTAGCCTTTGTTGCACCTTCATCATTCTCAGCTTCGGCCCCCCTCCCTCCAGGAATATCATCATTACCAGGCGTCGTGGCGTCAAAACCACACTCCTCACGAGCCTCCCGCGCTTTTTGACGCGCCTGCTCGAAGGCCCCTTCGGTGATCAGGCTGACCTCAAACAAATGCTTATATATGTCCCGCTGCGCTTTGTCATAAACCCAAGCCTCACGGGGACTACCCAAACACGCTGACTACTCCTGGACACGCCGGTTCTCCTGTTCAAGAAGCGTTATCTGCCTCGCAGCCTCCTGAGCATTCCACTCCAACATCCTGATCCGCTCCTCGAGGCTGTTCTCCCTGGAGGCAGCAGCTTCTCTCATCACCGACAGTTGGGAGTCGTTGTCTTGAATGATCCCCTCAAGCTCGGTCACTCTAGTAGAAGCCTCGACCAGCCTACGTCTCAAGTCGGCCGATTCCCCCTCCACAACGGCAACCTTCCCGCTCCACTTCAAGGTAACTGCCGTCACCTTGGCCAAACATTGGTGCTCGCTCTCCAAGGACGGCCTTCTCACGGCCTCTAGTTCGTCGCTCGCCTGGCGTAGCCGCTCTTCCAAGGCCTCAATACGGCCGAACGCCTGGTCCCTTTGCAACTCTGCCCGCGCTAACTCCCCGACCAACTCTTGGTTGCGGGGATCATCCCTCAAGCGCTCCTCGAGCTCCCTGCATTGAAGCCGTAAGTGGCGGAACCTCTCGAGAACACGGAGAAGAACCCCGGTCCGAACATTGGTCTGATGCAGGCACTCTATCTGCAGCAAAAATGCCTGCGAAACAAAGAGAAATATAGAAGGGTGAGGGACGGAAATTCGGGAAGACGTAAAGGTTATGAGGAAGTAATCAGTCCGGAACGCATACCTTCACGCCCAGCGACGCTACCTCATTCATTATACTAACATCTGTCACCTCCCTCAGCGACTGATTCTCCACAGAAGAACACAACTGGCCCAGTAGCGGCAACATGGAAGCCTCCCTCAGCAACAAATTTTCATCCGCGGGAATTTCGATCACTCGCGGCCTCCCGTATGGGTGGACAGTCGCGTTCGTGATCCCATCACGGAACATACGAATGTCCTCGGAGTCCAGGTCGGATCCAGACGGAGACACCTCTCCTGTCGTCACCGCCCCGGTCGACGGGGTGCTGGAATCTCCAAGGTCCATGACCACCCGCGAGGGCTCGGCTGCCTCAAATATGTGGGTGGAAGACTGGGCAGTGGGGGCGGAACTCCCTTCCCGCTCGTCCCGGGCCCTAAGATCATCTGGCGCACCCGTTAGAGTGCGCGTCACCTCAACAATCTGCCTCGCCCCGGAGGGTGGCGGAGGAGTCGTGGTTACCTCCTCATTTGCAACCGGCCGCGCCTCCGGAGGAGCCTAGGGTGGAAGGATCTGCCGCCTGATCAAGGGCCTCTCCTCCTCATCTCGAGAGGGCGACGCCTCTCGAGAGTGTACAATTCCCGACATACTCCCGCCTTCGAGTCGAGGGTGAGCGGGAATGGGAGCAGCTACGGAATCAACGGAGATGACCCTGGGAGCTCGAGCAGCCGCCGCGGGAGTGAAAAACCTGGAAATCACCCCAGGACGTCGAAATACAGGCTGAGTAGCCCTGCCGCGGCTTACCCGTCCTACAAAGATAGAAAATAAATTAGCATTAAATTACGACGACTGCCAAAAGACGGGTATGCCCCATTGAGGTCAAGCAACTTACCTACGACCAGACTATGGCCGTATCTCCTCGAGAAGGACGCCCACGAGCGAATCCCCTCGGTATATGGAAGGAAAACTTATAACTATCCACGCAGACCAGTGAATAGAGGCGGGGGCGACCTGTCAGCTGCGGAAACGACAAAACAACTGTCAGTCAAGAGACAAGAGTAAAGCACAAATTTAATCCTCCTCGAAACAAAAAAAAATAAGAAAAGACTTACGATCATGATTCCAGGCCACCGGAAAAGCCCGAAGAGGACGCCACCAGATGACCGGTCCGGACGTAGAAAAATTGTTCATATTGGCGAGGCTCGACCTCGTCGTCCAAAGCCGTCAACAGTCACTGCCACCCGCGCGGGACCACCCGAATCATGCTCCCCCGAATCCGCTAAGGAGAAAAGAGAGCAAGGACATGCTGTAGAGTGACCAACATGCCGGCTAGCTCCGAGAACTTCAGCAGCATAGCCAAGAGCTTCTACACGGACGGGGTAAGCTGCCCCGGGAAAATACCGTAATACCGGCAGAAGTCGACTAGCAGATTAGGAAGGGGCATCCTGAACCCCAGCCTGAGCGGGAAGGAGTAGAACACACAATACCCAGGGCGGTCGGTGTGCACCCTATCTCCGGGCTGGGCTAACACGATGTCGGCATGGGAGGGGATAAGCCCATGCGCGCGTAGCTGGGCCATGCTCACCTCCCCCATTAGTGGGGCCTCATTGATGGGCTCAGCACCGCCATCTGAGTTAAAATCCACCGCCAAACTCCCCGCCCCTGGAAGTATATCATTAACTGGGGGCATCCTCTCAATATCGTTCCGGTCAGTTGCCGGGAGCACGGGGGACAACCCCTCAATCACCGGAGATTCTACGGGCAGCACCACCGGGAGACCGTCGCGAGGAGGAAGGTCGGCCATTAACTTGGGTCACCGGGAGAGTTAGATGAAGAACAGAGAATATAACTAAGAACGGGAAACAATTATGCCACAGAAAAAGCAAGATAATCTGAGAATTTGCTAGAGAGAAAAACAATCAATAGATCAAAGAACAAAGAAATGTCTGACACACCAGGCCCTCTTATAAGAAAAATCAAATCAAAACCTCGGGAAACTGACAGGCGCCATTTAATGCGAATCCTAATCGTCAGAAATGGTTTAATTCTCATCGAAACCGTCGCTTCCACGATCGAAATCGGAGAGTGTGCGCCGGAACACAAGCCGTCACTGCAAGCACCCCAGTACGGCGACACATCAACCGGACCCTGCACCCTGAAGCCAGCATAGAGCGAGAGTGCCTTCGGAACCTCGACCGACGAAGAGGCATCCAGAGAGGTCGCCGTACTCTCAGTCGAAAGGAGACGACGTACGAACTATCATATCCGCTCATCCCGGTCCGTCTCGATGCGACCGCGATAAGCGGAGGGACTATCTGTATGAGCTATAATTCGACCTTATAATACTCAGAATATATTGATCGTTCCCCTCGGCCCAAATACGTATAACGGGCGTCGAGGCCGTCTCCAACTGGGCGCAGACGCCGTAAGCAGCGAGGCCGTCCTCGACCATAGAATGTTGTCCATAGCCACCTACAACTCTTTCGTCAAAGACGACGCCTTGCGGGTACGCCCGCAATAGTTTTACGACACAGATTCAATCTCCAAAGAGAGTCAACTATCATAATGAAAGGCCTATTAATACCAAGGCAACCATGAGAAAAAGGGGTGCCACTTTCTCCCCATGGAGGCTCTAAGAAATACAGAGTACAACACAGAGTGAGAATCACCATCAACAATACAGGGTAATAATAGATCCATGAAAACATGATTGTAAGGATCTGAACCTTTTCATGGAGAGGCATATTAATCCATCATCATGAATAAAGATCACTAAATATACCCTGTTATCTCTACATATGTCTCCATTACCTTTTGCCTTTATTGAATTTCAGATATGTTACGACCTGCTATGATTGGCCCTTCTATTTTCAATAATTGTTTTGAGTTCATGAATATTTATAAACAATCTGGGTCAAACAATATTGGTGCAGCAGTTTTCTATACCTATGCAGCAGTTTTTTATACTTATCCATCTTTTGTATAGATTAATGTAGTCTTTTTCAATTAAAGGTTCTAAAATTGCAATAATTTGAAAAATTGTGCATTTTGGTAAGATACTCGAGTCTTTCAAAAGCCTCTGTGGACTTTACCCATCTAATATTCCATGTAATTGTATCAATCATGGGACACATTTGTTGTTGAGACAGTGCTTTTGGATGCCTTTAGTTTTGCCCTTGTTAAAGGGGCAGTAAAATTTTTTGTTTTCTAAATCTGTTGGATCTTCTTCTAGGAGATAGATTTCCTCACATAATAATGTCCTTTGTGTGCTGGAAAACGACATCATTAGCTTCAGTGTGTAGCCATGAAGTACTGGGAGCAAATGCTCTTATCAATTCCTCTTCATCAGTAGAATTACACTCCTCATATTCATCAATTTCCTTCTCTTCTTCAATATATTCACCATCCCCATTGCTTTCTGCAACCACTTCTATATCATCCTGGCGGATTCCATGTTGAGCATGAGAAACTTGAAATTGGAAAAGGCCTTAAGATGTAAAAGCTGGTGGAGCATTACTCCATAATTGAACAGCTAAACTAATATTCTTTTGACTTTTAGCTTACTCCACAATTTCTGAGTCTGAGATCATAGTGCCACATTCCTGAGTATCCAAATTCATGAGCTTTAATGGTCATAGAAAATAAAGGTCATAAAAAATAAGGTAGAAAACCAATGCTTATTGTTATATTATTATAATCATTTATGCTTTAATTGATAAAGGAAAGATATCACAACAAAGATTTGATCAAAAGTGACTAGAAAAGAGGTAGTAGATAAGGAATGAGTGGAAACTATGTTGATTGCGTGCAATTTATAAATTAAGAAAGATTAGACAGAATCCTACCAATCTAAATCAAAGTTTCCAGCAGTGAAAGGCTGCCTATGATGGAAGTTTAACTTTGCTTTGAATGGCAAATACTCACGTTAGTTTTGATTTAATAATTTAATAATTATATTACACGTCATATATTCTATATATTAAGATTTTGACATAGTTCAAATATAAAAACAGTAAAATTTTAGCTAATTTTAACGTCCTAAAAATTAGAAAAATAATTAAATAATTATTTTGAGTGTAAAATTAATTTTCTTGATTTCTTTTTATACTTCTTATATTTGTAGAAGGATATCTAACAATGGAAATGTAGCTTTTCTTTGGATGAAAAATTACTCACCTTAGGTTTGATAATTAATGTGTTAGATGTTACAAAATATTATGAACTTTTACATATATACTTCAAAAAAGGACTAAGGAAAGATATAAGAAAAAATTTAGGTGATTTTAAAGTCCTAAAAAATTAGGAAAAATAATAAAATGACTAATTTATCAAGTATGAAATCAAGTTTTAGAGGATAAAAAAAGCAAACGATATTTCGCTAAGGGCCGTCGTGCTTTTAATATAGTGTAGATATAGATTTAGGCATTATTAATATTTTTATACAAGATCAATTCATATTTATACATCATAAAAACACATAGTTATACACTATTTTTCACCTTTGTACAAAGTTGATATATTACTTATTAATTATATCGGTGTATAAATGTATAAGAGTATATAAATATTATTGCAAAAAAGACGTTGGTTATACGGACATATGAATGCAATGTGTCGTTTTGAGCTATATATTTGTACAAATTTCCTTTGGAAGGGATCATGCTATGCAGAAAGCCTACTAAAAAGGCACAAAGGCATAAAGACACAAACACCCATGTAGAATTACAAGTCTATTCCATGGCCTCAAAATTGCAGTTACTGCGGATATGACTGTATACAGCCAAAATTGGGAAGTTTGATTTTGGGGCTACTATGCCGCTCAGAGGCGGATCTATGTAGAAGGAAGGGGGTGGTACACCACCCGGTCTCTCCGGTAGAATTCATATTTGTATTGGTATTATAGTGATATTTCATGTTAAAAATGTATATAATTGAAGCGTGGCACCCTAAGTACCAAAGATAAGGTAGGTGCCATGGTCCAGCTGCTTCCTGCCAGGCCCAATGCCCAAGATCGACTACCTATCACTCGTTTCCTAACAAAGCCTATTTACTTTTTTCTTGTTCCTTCTTTTCCAGATTTTTCTTTACTTTTCTCTCTTAGTTTGTTGATTTCTTATTTTCATCTTTGTATTCTCTCTCTATACAGTCTATTTTTATTAGTAATTAAATTATAAAAAGTATATTTATTTTTGTTTTCCTTCTCTAAATCTCAAATTTTAAAATTTCATTGTGCTTTTAATCATTTTTCTTTTGATCTAGTTAATGTTATTTTTTCCTTGAAGGACTAATTTTTTTTAGTTTGGTTATCACGTGTGTCTTTATGCACCAAAAAATCTTATAAAGTAAACCGAATCGAATCGATATAATTTAAAACTAAGCGAACTAGCCAAATGTACACCTTAATTCGACCTCCTTTGACTAGAGGTAAGTTTACATTAAAGACAGTGGCATCCGTAACCATAAAATCCTGGATCCGCCTCTGATGCCGCTCCACGCCCAACCTCGAGAAGTCCGAAGCTGTCACGACCCTAGTTCACCAATCGTGAATATGTCGTGATGGCACCCAGTCCCCACGACTGGGTAAGCCTAACACGTTGCGGAATATACAAGCTATGAACACTTAAATAAGAAACAGCGGAAAGATAGCATAAAAAGATATGTAATCCGTGCCACTTGGCACATACATCCGTCAACATACTGTGTAAACACTACCAAGATCCGGAATCTCACGGGTAACACGGACTAAAAGAGAATATACAACTGTGGCTCTATGTGTAAAGAGTATCTAACAACGAAATGAAGGAAAAATGTCAACTAATACTATCAGAATAGAAGGAAAACCTCCGGATCCGCGGACGTAGCAGATCATACCTCGAGGTCTCCCCAAGCGCTGCTGAATCACCTGATATGAGCCTGTCCTGATGTACCTGGATCTGCACAACAAAAGTGTGCAGAAGAGTAGCATGAGTACACCACGGCGGTACTCGGTAAGTGCCAAGCCTAACCTCGATGGAGTAGTGACGAGGAAGGTCAGGGCCCTACTGAGAAAACAATTACAAAAAATGATAGTAACAATAATAAGCAGTTTAAATGATAATTATTCCGAAATAACAACAATAAATGATTAATGCGACCGTCTACAATTAAAACTAACAACAAGTAACAAACTCAATTAACAAGTCCAGGACCTGTGGGAATTGAACCCACAGTCCCATTGACAGTACACCATGGGTCTCCGGGAATCGAACCCGCAGTCCACATCTCAATAAATCTCAGGATCTCCGGGAATCGAACCCGCAGTCCACATCTCAATAAATCTCGGGATCTCCGGGAATCGAACCCGCAGTCCACATCTCAATAAATCTCAGGATCTCCGAGAATCGAACCCGCAGTCCACATCTCAATAAATCTCAGGATCTCCGGGAATCAAACCCGCAGTCCACATCTCAGTAAATCTCAGGATCTCCGGGAATCGAACCCGCAGTCCACAACAATATCACTCCGGGTCTCTAGGAATCGAACCCACAGCCCTGGGATCTCCGGGAATCGAACCCGCAGTCCCTACCAATAACTCAGGATCTCCGGGAATTGAACCCGCAGTCCACAAACGCAAACACAATCAGTAAGAGGAAAAGCACAGAGAAATATGTAACAAATAACTACAATTTATACCAAACCAGCATCGACAAGTTCAAAAATTTCAAGTTAGACAAGTAGGTACTTAGACAGATAATCCTATCTAATCATACTTTTCTAACGAATATCAAGTAAGTATTACAATGTAATCAATTAAATAAAAAGAATATGACAATTTGAGCAGTTCAAGAAAGGTGGTTTTCCAACAATCTGCGCATGTACACGCCCGTCACATCGCGTACTAGGCTTTAAATCAACACATAATATCCTAGGGGAGAAGGTTCCCCCACGCAAGGTTAGACAAGTCACTTACCTCAATTCCGGTACAAAACCGCTAAGAAACGACTCTGTTGCCACGAGTATCCGACTCCGAGTGGCTCAACTCTATCCAAATAAATTGCATATTGTAAATAATAATTCAAGTAATTTATTCTACACATAAATTCTAAGCTAATACGTGAAATTATGTAAAATGGCCAAAATGCCCTCGGACCCACGCTCGGAATCTGAAATTTTTTTGAAGATAAAGATTACCCATGGCCTTAGGAACTCAAATATATAAATTTCTCTTAATTCCATAATCAAAATCGTGGTCAAAATCCAAAAATCCCAATTTCTAGGTTTTTCTTTAAAACCCAAATTCTCCTTTTGATTCTCATGAATTTTGATGTTAAATCTAAGGTATAAACACAAAATAAAAGTTGAAAACTAGTTAGAGGAACTTACCCAATGATTTGGTATGAAAATCCACTCTCAAAATCGCCCATTCTCGGACCTAGGGCTCAAAATATGGTAAAATGAAGCAAAAACTCGAGGTTCACAGCTAAAATCAAGCTGCAGAAGTCGCATTTGCGATCCAGGGTTCGCAATTGCGAACCCTCGCAAAAATGAAGAAGTTCTTCGCAATTGCGAACAAAGAGAGGCTGGGAAGGGTCGCATTTGTGACAAAAAGTTCGCAATTGCGAACTGGCATCGCAATTGCGATGGAAATGTTCGCAATTGCGAGCATACCAGAAGCAACAGTTTTTCCCCGACACAAAAATAAGCATAACTTCCTCATACGATGTCCAAATTCGATGATTCTTTTTCCTATGGCTCCGCAATTTCGATACGGATCTAATGGTCCAAACAAAATTGAATTTGGAGGTCGTTAGCGTAATTTAGTACTCTTTTATGTCCAAAGAAATGACGTTAAAACATCAACTAAGAGCGTGATCACAACCCGAAACACACCCGAGGCCCCCGGGATCCCGACCAATAACACCAATCAGTCCCAAAACACATTATAGATTTGCTCTAGGCCTCAAATCACAACAAACAACGCTAAAAATCATGAATTACACCTCAATTCAAGCTTGAAGAATTTTGAAGTTTCCAACTTCTATTTCCGATGCCGAAAACCTATCAAATCACGTTCGATTAACTTACAATTTTGCACACAAGTCAAAAATGACATAATTAAGTTATAGCAACTCTCGAAATTCCATTCCGACCCTCGGATCAAAATCTCACTTATCAACCAGAATTCGCCAAAATACTAACTTTGCCAATTCAAGCTTAATTCTACACCGGTCATCACAAAAATATTCCGGACACACTCCTAAGTCCCAAATCACCTAACGAAGCTATCCGAACCATAAGATTTGCATTTTTGAGTCCGATATCAAAATTTCCACTTCCGGTCAAATTTTCTCAAAAACCTTCAATTTTCTATCTTTAGCCAAACGACTCCAAAATGACCTACGGACCTCCGAATTCACTTCCGATTGCGCTCCCAAATCCAGAATAACCATACGGAGCTACTCCCAGTCTCGGAAATCCCAAACGGACATCAATAACACTAAAATGCATTTTAAGCCAAACCGATGCAATTTCTTCTAAAATGCTATCTTCCATAATATGCGCCAAAACGCTCCCGGGTTATCCAAAACCTAATCCGGGCATACGCCAAAGTCCGAAATCATCATATGAACCTGTTGGAACCTTCAAATCCCAATTCCGAGGTCGTATACTCAAAGTTCCAATCCTAGTTCATTTCTTCAATTTTAAGCTTCGAAAATGAGAATTTTCATTTAAATTTGACTCCAAACTTCTTGAATTTTAATTCTGACCATACACACAAGTCAATATACCTGAGATGAAGCTGCTTATGGCCTCAAACTGCTGAATGATGCGCCGTATCTCAAAACGACCGGTTGGGTCGTTACAATCTCCCCCACTTAAACATATGTTCGTCCTCGAACGTGCTGAGAACTACACTGAAGTAGTCTAAAATCACTAGTTTAACATATCGTGCAACTTCCCGTGCTTCCACAACTCATTTGAGCACATTAGCTCGATAACTCTATAGATATACTCCTTTATTCGAGTAAATAAGCCATTAGACCCAATTCCAACATTCGGAATTTCCTGCCTAGCATGTTTCCATCATACGACCACCATATCATTCTTCACACGATGTATCCATACATGACTGCATAACTTTGTTGAATTCACACTTTGCATCACTTTACTCATGGGACCACAATAATATTCTTTAAATATAATAGTCGAAATTCCACAAATCTGATGCTCTCATTGCATCTCATGACCTACATAGGTCTTGCTCTAGCTTTTACAACACCAATATGACGGAAGAGATGTGCCGGGATTCATATTTAGTTGCCAAGTCAACAAATCATTCAGTCTATACTTTTGACAAGAACCATTACCTCATTCTGAACTAAGCAATGGTCTTAGCCCCTTAATTTATTTCATATGCTCAGATTACACTGATCTCGAATTCAATGATATCACCTCACCCAGTACGAACTGCTCAGGCGATAAGCCACCTCAGACATAATCAAAAGTCCTACAAGATGACACAATGTGTCATTAGGCCACTAATTCGTACGTGATACAAAAGGAAGGCGAACACTAGAGAGAACTATTCAACTCTCACACTAACATGGACTTCCTCAGAAAAATAGGAAACAGAACACATAAAAGCAATTATGGACACTGAAATAAACATCACACTGTTGCGGCGTGCAACCGATCCCAACAATATACCCATGGCGGCGTGCCACCCGATTCAAATAATATAACCATGGCGGCGTGCCACCCGATCCCTGTATAAAACTCACACAAGGAGCCATACGTCGAGCTGAATAGCTCATCACATCAAAATGCTGAATATCGATCATAAGCACACTAAGGTGCATGATATTAGACACAAGGAAACATATAGCGCTATAGGCTACAAACTCAAGCACAACTGAGGTGCGATATATGATCTGAGTCTTGAGAGCCATCATGCTCATATAATATCACCGCTGAGCGGAACCTAAACACATAAGGAACTTACCAAGCTGTCTCACACTCATACGGCGCAATATATCTTTACATGAATTAACTAATCGCGAAATAAGACCGCGACTATCCCTCCGCAAAGGGCGCATTGCTGGAAGAAACACAACCGACCTGACGCAAGGCTCACTTCCACATTTAAATACACCGACCTTAAGTCTATCCTGGTCGTGCCAATCTAAGTCAATAATATTTCACAGGTCTATAACCCAATGAGCAGAGTGCCCTCCAGGCATAAATTCTCAAATGAATGATATCACTAAAATCCTCATACTTGGTTTAAATTTCTAACCAATCAAGTGACTACAAGTCACACCTATACAATCTTCTTGTGGGTCAAGCTCCCACCATCCTCCGAATAATTAAACGGGCCTGCACATTCAACCCACCGGCTACACTAACACTGAAAAGCGATAAGGAGTCCCTAACCGGGATGCAAAGCCTTTCTCACAGAACACCGATCTCAAATGATATTGATGTTAATACCCATCTTACTCAAAACACTGAAACTCCTTTCCTGCTCATCCGAGCTCTTTATATCACATTCATTGACCAAACTGTGACCTTGGTCCTTACTTCAAATTTCATACTACTCACTGCATATCACGTGCCGATATACGATAGACTCAATTTCCATCATAGCTCTAGAACTGACGATAGGCTAATATTTCATCATATAAGACTTTCTATTTAGCTCACTGCAGGAGAACTATAACAACATACGGTGAATTCTCATAACAATCGAATATGCCAATCTCTAAGTAGTGGTCCAAGCCACCATAACCCTTCCCGAGATCTGCCTACTCATAATAGGCCCTTAACAGAAGAATACTTCAGAATTACATCAATCACTGCGGCCGACAAGTCTCAAATGCACCACCACAAATCACATGCATAATTCGATCACGTTGCATGAATCGATCATTGACACCAATACGCCAACTCAACTATGGCTGATCAATCTACTTCTTTCCAGATTATCCTTGATTGCCTTAGAAATGTTAATATCTTCCTTCAATACCTTACTTATTCCAACCGCACTTACCCCGAGTGACCTTAAATCATGAGGCCATGCTATCTCAAGAACGACGACCATTTCATGTCTCTCAAATGCTACACCACAAATCAAAAAAATTATAGAACATTTTGTGCCTTTCTTCATAATTTGCTTCAAAAGCTTGACTCTCAACTGTACTTATAGACTCAGAATTATCATGCACCACACTTTACCTCTTGAATTCACTAGGACCGCTATTGAGAGCCATCCAGCCCTGACTTGTCCCAATATGCAACCAACTCTACTCAATTTTATAACATATGAATACCCTCTCGATAAAGCCCCCAGCGGAACCACTTCCCGCAAAGCCTGCACCTATACAAGGCATAAATCACGAGTCTTTCCTCAAGTTTGAACACGAGCCAGTAAGGCTAATCATAACATTCATTCAACAATTCATATACTGAAATTACCACTCATGGCCCCTTTTCCGTGGCTGCAATAACACAATAATACGCTAGTATCTAGAATTCACACGGGTAATTAACCATGCGACCCAATCTTAAGCGGTGGGACTCTCCCACTTAGCCCAAAGCCACTATTACACGACTCTCGAACACATTAGAACCATTCTCTCAAGTCATTTACTATTATTCAACTGCAACTCACTTGATCCAACGAATATAACCACATGTGCTCTATTAGTACTCTAACACCATAGGGTATGACCTCATCCCAATACAACCAAATATTTTCTCGCTCCATGCACCGAGCATTCTCTACCAACGATATCTTAAAACATACTATGATTCTCACACGCCTACGAAGCACCATGTAGCCTTTGTCGAATATTTCCCTGCTAATAATAAAATGTAGAGTTTATTAGGGACACAGGAACATCCAAAGTCCCAACATCATACCATACGAGCCTCAACTCTTGCCCATCCGCAAGTTTTCAAGAACTTTTTGTTGAATAGCACCTAAATACATCGCAGGCCAAATCTGATATGACACGTGACCTATAATTAGATCGTTGATAGTGAAATCCTTTCACTTGACACGAAGCCTTAAGATACATCTTGCTAATCCATGATACTAGCCTTTAACATTCGTACGTCTTCATCATAAGACAAGCCAAAGACGTTCGTTTGGTACATGTCCTTCTTAAGACAGTTAAACTCATTTCCCACCAGTATCTCTGCTGTCTGAATCCTTCGCTAAATAGATATCTC
Organism: Nicotiana noctiflora; assembly: GCA_032618575.1. Lineage (NCBI taxonomy): Eukaryota > Viridiplantae > Streptophyta > Magnoliopsida > Solanales > Solanaceae > Nicotiana > Nicotiana noctiflora. The sequence continues at coordinate 78,030 of JASVEL010003123.1, forward strand.
ATGTGAACCATATTGTCTTTATTACCACCAACTATCTTTAGATCCACATCCACCTTGTGATTTTACCATTGTTGTGACGATTTGGTAGTTAAGTAAACCTTCTCAAGACCGTACTTATCAATCGAATGTCGGAATCTTGTGCACCCCCATGTGCACAATTGAAGATCTCTCAATTCTCTTGCATTATCATTATGGATGACACGCGGTAACAATGGTTGAGTAAATTCTTGACTCCCTTGAAATCCCTCTGCAGCATCACGAACGGTCGGCGCATACTTGATACCGAGTGCGCAATTTCAATACACGAGTAGATGCAAAAGAACATATGACATAGGCTCTAACTGAATAAATGGCGCACGATAAGGAATTCAAAGAATTGAAGAGTTTCCTAAACAGTTACATAGCCCCTCGTAGATAAATACAGACGTCTCCGTATCGATCAGCGAGAATCTAAGTAACCGGTCTGTGTCCCGTGACTCCTACGAACCTAAAGCTCTAATACCAACTTGTCACGACCCTAGTTTACCAATCGTGAACATGTCGTGATGGCACCCAGTCCCCACGACTCGGTAAGCCTAACACGTTGCGGAATATACAAGCTATGAACACTTAAATAAAAAACAGCGAAAATATAGCATAAAAAGATATGTAATCCGTGCCACTTGGCACATACATCCCTCAACACACTGTGTAAACACTACCAAGATCCGGAATCTCACGGGTAACACGGACTAAAAGAGAATATACAACTGTGGCTCTATGTGTAAAGAGTATCTAACAATGAAATGAAGGAAAAATGTCAACTAATACTATCAGAATAGAAGGAAAACCTCCGGATCCGCGGACGTAGCAGATCATACCTCGAGGTCTCCCAAAAAGCTGCGGAATCACCTAGTATGAGCTTGTCCTGATGTACCTGGATCTGCACAACAAAAGTGTGCAGAAGAGTAGCATGAGTACACCACGGCGGTACTCAGTAAGTGCCAAGCCTAACCTCAATGGAGTAGTGACGAGGAAGGTCAGGGCCCTTCTGAGAGAAAACAATTACAAAAAATGATAGTAACAATAATAAGCAGTTTAAATGATAATTATTCTGAAATAACAACAATAAATGATTACTGCGACCATCTACAATTAAAACTAACAACAAGTAACAAACTCAATTAACAAGTCCAGGACCTGTGGGAATTGAACCCACAGTCCCATTGACAGTACCCCTGGGTCTCCGGGAATCGAACCCGCAGCCCATGTCTCAATAAATCTCAGGATCTCCGGGAATCGAACCCGCAATCCACATCTCAATAAATCTCGGGATCTCCGGGAATCGAACCCGCAGTCCACATCTCAATAAATCTCAGGATCTCCGGGAATCGAACCCGCAGTCCACATCTCAATAAATCTCAAGATCTCCGGGAATCAAACCCGCAGTCCACATCTCAGTAAATCTCAGGATCTCCGGGAATCGAACCCGCAGTCCACAGCAATATCACTCCAGGTCTCTAGGAATCGAACCCACAGCCCTGGGATCTCCGGGAATCGAACCCGCAGTCCCTACCAATAACTCAGGATCTCCGGGAATTGAACCCGCAGTCCACAAACGCAAACACAATCAGTAAGAGGAAAAGCACAGAGAAATATGTAACAAATAACTACAATTTATACCAAACCAGCATCGACAAGTTCAAAAAGATCAAGTTAGACAAGTAGGCACTTAGACAGATAATCCTATCTAATCATACTTTTCTAACGAATATCAGGTAAGTATTACAATGTAATCAATTAAATAAAAAGAATATGACAATTTGAGCAGTTCAAGAAAGGTGGTTTTCCAACAATCTGCTCATGTACACGCCCGTCACCTCGCGTACAAGGCTTTAAATCAACACATAATATCCTAGGGGAGAAGGTTCCCCCACGCAAGGTTAGACAAGTCACTTACCTCAATTCCAGTACAAAACCGCTAAGAAACGACTCCGTTGCCACGAGTATCCGACTCCGAGTGGCTCAACTCTATCCAAATAAATTGCATATTGTAAATAATAATTCAAGTAATTTATTCTACACATAAATTCTAAGCTAATACGTGAAATTATGTAAAATGACCAAAATGCCCTCGGACCCACGAGCTCGGAATCTGAAATTTTTTTGAAGATAAAGATTACCCATGACCTTAGGAACTCAATTATATAAATTTCTCTTAATTCCATACTCAAAATCGTGGTCAAAATCCAAAAATCTCAATTTCTAGGTTTTTCTTTAAAACCCAAATTCTCCTTTTGATTCTCATGAATTTTGATGTTAAATCTAAGGTATAAACACAAAATAAAAGTTGAAAACTAGTTAGAGGAACTTACCCAATGATTTGGTATGAAAATCCACTCTCAAAATCGCCCATTCTCGGACCTAGGGCTCAAAATATGGTAAAATGAAGCAAAAACTCGAGGTTCACAGCTAAAATCAAGCTGCAGAAGTCGCATTTGCGATCCAGGGTTCGCAATTGCGAACCCTCCCAAAAACGAAGAAGTTCTTCGCAATTGCGAACAAAGAGAGGCTGGGAAGGGTCGCATTTGCGAACAGGCATCACAATTGCGATGGAAATGTTCGCAATTGCGAGCATACCAGAAGCAGCAGTTTTTCCCCGACACAAAAATAAGCATAACTTCCTCATACGATGTCCAAATTCGATGATTCTTTTTCCTATGGCTCCGTAATTTCGATACGGATCTAATGGTCCAAACAAAATTGAATTTGGAGGTCGTTAGCCTAATTTAGTACTCTTTTATGTCCAAAGAAATGACGTTAAAACATCAATTAAGAGCGTGATCACAACTCGAAATACACCCGAGGCCCCCGGGACCCCGACCAATAACACCAATCAGTCCCAAAACATATTATGGATTTGCTCTAGGCCTCAAATCACAATAAACAATGCTAAAAATCATGAATCACACCTCAATTCAAGCTTGAAGAATTTTGAAGTTTCCAACTTCTATTTTCGATGCCGAAACCTATCAAATCACGTCCGATTAACTTACAATTTTGCACACAAGTCAAAAATGACATAATTAAGTTATAGCAAATCTCGGAATTCCATTCCGACCCTCGGATCAAAATCTCACCTATCAACTAGAATTCGTCAAAATACTAAGTTTGCCAATTCAAGCTTAATTCTACACCGGTCATCACAAAAATATTCCGGACACACTCCTAAGTCCCAAATCACCTAACGAAGCTATCCGAACCATAAGATTTGCATTTTTGAGTCCGATATCAAAATTTCCACTTCCGGTCAAATTTTCTCAAAAACCTTCAATTTTCTATCTTTAGCCAAACGACTCCAAAATGACCTACGGACCTCCGAATTCACTTCCAATTGCGCTCCCAAATCCAGAATAACCATACGGAGCTACTCCCAGTCTCGGAAATCCCAAACGGACATCAATAACACTAAAATGCATTTTAAGCCAAACCGATGCAATTTCTTCTAAAATGCTATCTTCCATAATATGCGCCAAAACGCTCCCGGGTTATCCAAAACCTAATCCGGGCATACGCCAAAGTCCCAAAATTATCATATGAACCTGTTGAAACCTTCAAATCCCAATTCCGAGGTCGTATACTCAAAGTTCCAATCCTAGTTCATTTCTTCAATTTTAAGCTTCGAAAATGAGAATTTTCATTTAAATTTGACTCCAAACTTCTTGAATTTTAATTCTGACCATACGCACAAGTCAATATACCTGAGATGAAGCTGCTTATGACCTCAAACTGCTGAATGATGCGCCGTATCTCAAAACGACCGGTTGGGTCGTTACAGAAGCATAGCATGAAGTACGACCTCCAGGTGTGTCTCTCGAGGGAGCACATCGAAGGCTCACGATCGATCTCGGAGCAGTACAATCAATGATATTAATAGAAGGGCGGGAAAACTCCCAAATACATGTGGATAGAGCTGACCATGTTTGCAATAATAGTATAAATCTGTATTAAGCCATTATACATCTGTACCAATAGCATTTTCTCATTATTATCAGACATGTACAATGTTGGGATTCCCCCCCCCCTCCCCCTATATAAAGGAGACCCTTGTCACTTTGTAACACACGAGGATTGAATACATATAGAACATTCCCAGATTTTCTTGCCTAAATATACTCAACAATTACTTTACTGCTTTATTGCTCCTCATTTATTATTTTTCATTTATTGTTCATCATTTGTTCATTTGTTGCTCATTTACCATTCATTATCAACCATTGAAGGCTGCCCTCGAGGTCCTCTATCGCTGAGCTCGAGGCCCTCAACCTTGTGACCATACGTGTTTGCTTATTATTTCTTGTTTATTTACACTTAGTACTATTCATCTAACGACTAGTATTAAAATAAATCACATATTTTTATAACTACAAATCAAATATAATTGTTAATACCATTTTTAAAGTAAATAGTTTGGCGCCCATCGTGGGGCTAAAAATAATAGTGATTGTTTTGGTGCTAGTTTTCTAAAAACACACGTTATTCTTCACACTTTTTCTTGTAAAATATTCTTTGATTTTAGGCTTAATAATGTCTATCACACAAAATGCGCATGCGCATGGCAGTGAAGGACTTGGAGAAAAAAACATCATAGGGCTTGGTGTACCACGTATAAACCCTGAGGGAGTGAAAATGTGGAGTCAGTTGACATCAGCTCCAACAACACTCTAAATATGAAAGCAGGCACAGACCCTGTAAGGAATGGATGCAGGGAAGCCTAGACTGGGGGCTAAAAAGCATGAGGAATGGAAGAAGGAAGAGTCAGCCTCCAAGTAATATTTGAGATGCCGCAAGCTCAGCAAGTTGCCATCACTCAACTTCGAAGTCTATACAGAAGCCCTAATACCGTCGAACCAGTAAACATGCAGCATGAACCAGTGGTAGAAAGGCCCAATGAAAGCGACTCGGGGACTAACACCTCAATCATGAAAATGATCGAGGAATTCACTAAAAGAATCGAGTCAGGAGAAAAAAAGATACAGACTAGTGATAAAAAGGTGGAGACTTATAACTCGAGGGTGGATCAGATCTCCGACGCACCCTCGAATCTGAAGGGTTTAAATTCAAAGAAGTTTGTGCAGAGATAATTCCCATCAAGTACGGCTCCAAAGCCCACATCGAAGCCAGAATGCCTGATGTCCTGAAGTATAAAGGTACTACAGACCCCAATGAGCACATTACTACTTATACTTGTGTTGTAAAAAGGAATGACTTAAAGGATGACAAGATTAAAATCCGTCTTGCTAAAAAATTTAGAGAAACACTATCGAAGGGGGCCATGATGTGGTATCACAACCTACCCCTGAACTCGATGGATTTGTTTGCCATGTTGGCAGATTCTTTTGTAAAGGCACATGCCAGTGCCATCAAGGTTGCTACAAGAAAGTCTGACATTTTCAAGATCAAACAAAAGGAGAACAGGATGCTGAGGAAATTTGTATCTTGCTTTGAGATGGAGCGAATAGAATTACCACCGGTCTCCAATGACTGGGTAGTACAGGCCTTAACTCAGGGCTTGAACGCACAAAGCTCGATAGCTTCAAAGCAGCTAAAGCAGAACTTGGTTGAGTGTCCTATTGTGATGTGGGTAGATGTACATCAACAAATATTAATCGAAGATCAGTGTCAAGGACAACCAATTGGGAGACCCCCCTCCCCCAGCGAATTAGTATATCCAAGTAAGCTCCTAGCAAAGAAATCAAGGTCTACAAAAAGGGAGTCAAGATCAGGCAAAGAGAGGTATCAGCCATACTTCAAAGATCGAAGAGACACTTCAAGGCGAAATACCTCAAAATCATCAAGGAGTAGATTAGCCAAAATTCCCAGGGACTTATGAGCGGGTTTGACATGCATTCAAGGCCAATTGAGGTACCCTAATTGTCAGAATACAACTTCAACATCGATGAATTAGGCATCGTATCGGCCATGGGTAGAATCAAGGATACTAGATGGCCAAAGCCTGCAAAATCGGATCCTTCCCGAAGGAACCCCAACTTGATGTGCAAATACCCATGGTATTAACGGTCATAGGACCGAGGATTGCAGGAAGCTCTTAGAATAGGTGTCCCAGCTGATCAACGAAGGGCAGCTTTGAAAATTCCTCAACTATCGAGCAAAGAACCACTTTCAGGAAAGAGAAGCCAACCAAAAGAACAGATCGGAAAAACCTCAGCAAATCATTCACATGATCATTAGAGGAACCGACGTCCCGTAGGACCTATGTTTAAACGGGCCAAAGTGTCCACCACGGCGGAAAGGCAAACTTGAACCTCTATACCCTAGGACACCCTTGCATTTAGAGAAGAAGACATCAAGGCCTTGTCCGAAGTACATAATAATGCACTGGTAATTTCTTTTATTTTGAATAACGTTCAAATTAAGCATATGCTCGTGGATCCAGGTAGCTCGACCAACATAATTAGGTCGAAGGTGGTGGAGCAGCTCGGACTGCTCGATCAGATCATGCCTACTTCTCGAGTTTTCAATGGATTCAACATGGCAAGAGAGACAACAAAGGGAGAAATCATCATCCAAGTCAACGTGTCAAGTAGAGCCCAAGTCTTTGTTCAATCGTAGTCGAACTTTGTCAATTTTGGAGGTGAAGGTGCGTAACCTGAGTCCCAGTTCAACTGTTGTTGAAGTTATCGGAGAAGGTGCATAACGTGAGTCTTTGTTCAACCGTAGTTGAACTTTGTCAATTTTGGAGGCGGATGGGCATAGCTTGAGTCCCAGTTCAACTGTTGTTGAACTTACTGGCGAAGGCGCATAGCCTGAGTCTTTGTTCAATCGTAGTTGAACGTTGTCAATTTTGGAGGCGAAGGTGTGTAGCCTGAGTCCCAGTTCAACTGTTGTTGAACTTATTAGCAAACGTGCATAGCCTGGGTCTTCCCGTTATGGGTATTAAGCGCTGGGACTCGGTTTTGATTTGAGACCTCGAGCAGCTTATGCATTATCCTCCTCATCGGGGCATGTGGTCTGTTTTGAGATGGCTCTTGGCTCGAGATAGTTATGTGCATGTTCCCAATCGAGGCCCGAATCGGGGGTGTGGGGGGTGCCTCGTAGGGATCCTCCCTTAAGTGGGGAAGACTTCTTCTTCTTGTTTGCACTATCGATGATGAGGACTTGGATCTTGATTTGAGATTTTCGAGTTCCCCTTGTCTGAGATGCTGCTTTGGCTTGCTCGATCGGGGTTGTTCTTTTTTTTTCCTTCCTTTTGGTCTTGGGAAAAACTACGCGATTTTGCTAGGAAATTCCTACATTCGGCGCCAATTTGTTTGACTCAAAGGTATCATACACTTTATGAATACAAAACCATATGCATGAGTTACAGGTCAATCATAGCAAATCGTAATAATCCATGAACCATGTGAAAGAAATAATAATAAACACTCAAGATTAAGATAAGAAGTATTGACAACTTTTATTGATGATATTGATTTGGTCTGCCTCTCCATGAAGAGGTTCAGAGCCTTACAATGGTGTTTTATCTTCCCATGAGATGTGTATTTCTTATCTGTTCTCTCTTTCTTTCTTTCTTAGGAGAATGGTTAAGAAGAAGAAGCCCCCTTCCGTGGGTTCATTCTTAAAATATTTATAGTTGTGAGCTCCATGAGTAGGAAGTGAGTGACCGTGACCATGTTGAGATTTCGTCCCCATGGGGAGGCAGATATGCGTACCTTTTTCTACCTTGCTGAATGAGAATCGAATCATGTTATAAGCTAGTGGTCATGCTTCTTATCAATTATGAATTAGTTCAAGATACGATTATCTTCATTAATCATCGTGGGGTCACATTCTGACCCATACAGAACTCCTGATCTCTCCATAGATGAAAGAATTAGCTAAACAAATAGGCTAAGGCTTGGTTGTGTGAGCTAAAGCATTATATATATATATATATATATATATATATATATATATATATATATATATATATATATATATATATATATATAATCAATTATTTGTGCCTCTTTTAATCTCTTTAGCATCAACACCGCTTGCAAAACTTATGTGTATGGCCCTTGTTGCTGGACTTTCTTTTTAAATAAGCAAAAATTAAAAATAAACAACGAGTGAAAATCTCAATTAGAGTTTCTTATTAATTATATAATGTGCACGTCTCGGACACGACAACTGTAGAATGGGTTCCCGGCATTGTGCTATTCATGTGAAAGGAACAAGCACGACACTCATACTGTCACATAATATGCCTAATTAACATTACCGTAGGCTTTGCGTCTCACACATGCACGTCATTTCACTTAATAATAATTCAATCCATTCTACACACAAATATCAAAAAATCAAGAACGTCAACGCGACTGCTAGTAAGGACTACTATTTCTTGAACTTGAACTTATTATCATAGTCCGTTTGTTTCATAGACACACGTCGAAATTAAGTTAACAAAACAAAAAATGGCAACTTATTACTCTAGTCAAATGAACATTTAATTTATATTGCAACTAGAGAAGTTGCCCGCGCTTCGCGCGGATTAATAAAATTCTTATATTTATTAATCTTAATTATAAATTCAATCTAAATAGAATAATATTTTTTATTTATTAATAACACATATATGAAATATTTCTATATATTGATCAAGTCACAAATATTTAATTCTTATTAGAATTTGAGCTTAGTGAATTATATTGCATTTTTTATTGTCAGAATTTTTTTGTAAAAGAAAAAAAGAAGTTAAAGGAAAGATATTTGTCTTCGTCCTTTCTTTAATAGTAGTATTTGATTTTCTAAAAAATTTAAATTGAAAAGTAAGAATACTACAATAACAATCATTACTGTTGTGTTACATTTCAGTCATGTATTTTTGGCCTATTATTTTTCCTCTAGTTTTTTTTCTTTTACTGTTTTACCTTTTTTTTAGGTTTTTTAATTCCTTGATCTCTCTAGTTACTTTCGTCCCTTTTTCTACTTATTCCTACCTTTGTAAATTTCTTTCTTGTGTTTAAGTAACATGGATCGTCAACTTTAAAAAATTATACCAGATGACCTTAATGTATTGTAACATGCAATTGCTCTATAAAAAAAAATTATTAAATAGGAAAATATGTTCTTACATCATTTGATCTATTTTGTAATCACATTGTACACACTTCTAAATATAAATATTGGTAAGAGATGCATTGGGTAAAATGAGAGGAAACATAAAAAAAAAATTGACATATAGTAACATCTATTTGATTTTAGAGTAGTGTAACGTGATTTTTTTATAAATCTGATACGAACCATAATCTTCATACGATGAACAAAAAATCTTTTAGTAAAACTTAGAAAAATAAAAATAAGTTTTAGAACATATTTGTCTACTTTGTAAACAATAATAATAATAATAATAATAATAATAATAATAATAATAATAATAATAATAATAATAATAATAATAATAATAATAATAATAATAAGAAGAAGAAGAAGAAGAAAAAGAAGAAGATTAGAAAAATACTTGTGTCGCTACTATCACCATTGCAATACTCATGATCTGTAGACAACCGCCCAAAAAAGAAAGCAAGAAACATTACTTTGAAGTAAAAGTTGTATATAACATAAAGTAAAATATTGGACAACTCCATCAAACAAAGGCTTGTCAAACTTGCACACTTACTCTTGAAATTTGATAGAGATATTTATGACATTATCATCATGACTTATTATATGTGTGATTATATGAACATTTGTTGAAACTATTTGGTATTTCAACAACATATATAGTAACAAAAAATAATTTTGATATTTACTGCAATGTAGTTAGGATGAAACCGATGACCACCATATATATATAGAAAGAGAGATTGATTGGAGATTGGATATATGTCAAGTGAAGAATTGAAAGGCCAAACAGTAAAATAATAAATTAGATACAATTTAATACTCATAGATGTATAGCGATTACTTTTATCGGTTAGAGAAGTGAAACAAATCTGTTTTTAATTTGAAATGTTTACTATTAGTAACTCATAATTATACTTCCCTTATTTAAGACTCATAATACTGCATAGGGGAAGAATTTTAATAATTGAGTAATTGCATTTAAATAAGGGAAAAAACCAAAAAATTAGGAAAAAAGATAAATAGAGATGCTGGCATTTGAGGCATGCCACACCAGTTTTCTCATTCCTAGAAGTATTATATATATAGATGGCCTATGCATGTGTATCTTGCTTTATTGGTTTTCTTTCTTTTGTCACCTTGGTAGAAAACCCAAAATTATAATTCTTGAATAATTCTTTAAGGACCCGTTTCTCATTTGTCCACGATCCCCCCCCCCCCTTCAATTTTTTTTCCCAAAATCGTATTTGTCCATAAAAATTTGTAATTTTGTGAATATTTAAGCTAAAGAGTGATTTCTGGGTTTTTCGGGAAAATAAAAAAATCCCCACTCACGAATTTGCTACTATATTTTTTAAAAAAGTAAAATGCATGTCTAAAATATAGTTTGCAATTCCAAATATTATTTTTCAATTTAACTCCAAAAACTATTTTTTTCAAAAACTATAATTTTTATGTCCAAACGCATTACTATACTAAATCCATTTTTCTGCTTTCTACATTCTTAGTTTTAAAATAACAATCACTAGTACTACTATCAATTAGTGAATTGATTACTGGAGTGAACATGCATGTGGCTAAAATCATGGTACCGTTTGAATATTTTCTTTACGTGTGATTCGATTTTCAGACAAATGATATTCATTACCTTTTAAGTTACATCAGTAGAATTAATATTGCAAATTTCAATATAGCTAGACAAGATGAGGAGAACAATTGTTTCCTTGTAAGGTCTTGATATAGAAAATACCAAAAAAGACCAAATAGCTATAATTTTCACATGTTTAATGGACTAACCACTTCAGTGTACAAATGCGACATCTCCAAATTAATTAATGTTTCTTTCCTTGTTTATAAAAAAACATGTACCATCACATTCAAAACTTGTCTTTAGACGGTCCAAATTTTTATCAGCCTTAGCTTGCATGAGGAAATTTTCAGGTCTAAACCAACATAGAAGGAATTGCTACTTATTGTGCTGTCTACAACTCCCTATCATGTATTATATATGCATGGCTTAATTTTAGACTTCTATTATTGTTTCCTTATGTCGTGCGACATTGCATTTAAGTCGGCCTCTAATATTAGGTTTCAAAACAACAATTAAGAAGTGCAACGTAAAAAAATATTTGGTCATTTATTGAAGTGTGTGACTATCTTCAATTAATTACGTTATGCATATCCTAGCTCCTATTTTGTATTGAAAATTTTATAAAATACATAAGAATATTTGGTTCGGTATTCAATCTGTTAGTTCAGTTATTATTGTATATTGATTTAAAATTTTTGTAGGAATTCATAAACTTAAAATTCTGAATCTGGTGATATTTTTTTATCACCAAACACGTGAAGAAGACTATTGCAGGATAAACATACGTTATATCTTAAATTCCATGTAAGGAAAGATGGAGAAAAAGGAAGAAGGAATCTTTTATATTCTGCTACAAAGAGGATTGTGTATACTCTTATCCTAATTGAAAGGATCTAATTTCCAAATTTTCATCAACTAGAATTTAGAAAGAAACTGAAACAAACATGAGATACTTATATACACGTAGGTACTATAGTTAAGGTGATGAGTATAATGTAGAGATGCATGGATGAGGCGGACCAATGAGAATGGGAATGGGCCTGACATGTGTTGATAATAACAAGACAAGATTATAGTGTGGGACAACTATGGTTTGGGACAATCAAGGCATATCCCCCCGCTAAGAGTGCAAAACCAAAAAAGACAGCCTTTTATTTCCATGTGCCCAAATTTAAGTGCAACCTTCCAAAATGACCCAATTTCTCTTCCAAAATGATTATTCATCTCTTCTCAACCAAAATCATTCACACTCTCTTTAAAAACCTTCTTTGTTTCTTGCTATAACTTTGTGTCCATTTAAAATGTAATTTTGTAATTCGTATTAATTGTTGTTTTAGTTATACAATTCAATTTAGAAAAAGTATCGGCTTAGAAAACACATTCATTTTTTTCCAATATCCCTAAAATTTTGATTTGGAAAAAGTATCGGTTTAGAGAAAAAATACATTTTTTTTTGTTTCAAACATTAACTTAGTACTCCCTATAATTTTGACTCAAAAAAAGTATCGTTTTAGAAATTTAAAACACATTAGTTTTTTCCACGAATATTTATAATTAGTACTCCCATCGTCTGAATATATGTGACATCAATACAAAGTTTACTAAATAAATGACAACTTCTTAAAACTATATGTATTTGAGAATAAATATTCTCATTAAGGGTAAAACAAGAAACTTAAAATTAAATTATTTTTTAATATAAAAATATTTTATTTCTTTTGGACAAACTTGTTAGCATCCATGATTATGGAGATTCACAGATCTAGAGTTAGCTTGAATAGAGGATTAAGAAAGAGGAATTGAGTAATTGTTTTATTGAAGAAGAAAGAATGAAGTGTCTTGTACTGTATATATACAGTTAATTATACTAACATCCTAACTAACTCACCACATTGCGTAGGTTAGCTAACTAAGGCTAACTAACTATAGTTTACTAAACAACTTGTCTCAACACTCCCCCTCAAGCTGAAGGCTTGAAGAGGTTCTTCAATCCAAGCTTGTTCAGAAGGTGATCATGTTGCACTCTGCCTAAGCCTTCTGTGAGTAGCTCTGCTAGTTGCTCTTTGGTTGATACATACCGAGTTTTCAATATTTTTTGCACTATCCTTTCTCGAACAAAGTGACAATCTATGTCAATGTGTTTAGCTCTTTCATGGAAGATGGGATTGGCTGCAATTTGAATTGCAGCCTTGCTATCACACATAAACATTACAGGTGAGTTCAGCTGAACACCAAGCTCCTTGGACAGTCCCTTTAACCACACTATTTTTGTTGTACATAAAGCCATGCTTCTAAATTCAGTTTCTGCACAACTTTTGGAGACAGTCTCCTGCTTCTTTGACTTTCATGATATCAAGGCATTTCCAAATTCCACTACATATCCTGTGACTGACCTCCTACTTTGTAAGCAAGAACCCCAGTCCAGAATCACAGTATGCAGACTGCTCATTTGCATTCAGTGTTGGCATGAAAAATCCAAATCCAGGAGCTCTATTTATGTATCTCACCACTCTTAAAGTTGCTTCCATATGAGACACCTTAGGACTATGCATATATTACTTAGAGCCTGGACTACATATGCAATGTCTGGCCTAGTCATAATCAAATAAATCAATCTTCCTACAAGTCTTTGAAATCTGCTTGGATCCATGAGTGCATCATATGAATCTTCTGAGTTTTCACTGCCTGTTATAGCTTTATCATATTCCTGAGATGTGAGCTTCTGATTCACTTCTAAAGGTGTGCCTGCTGACTTTTCTCCCCATAGTCCTGACTTAGAGATGAGTTTTAAGGCATATTTCCTTTGAGACATAACTATCCCCTCTTTTGACCTGGCAACTTCAATCCCTAGAAAGAACTCCGCTCACCTAGATCTTTCATCTTGAACATTCCCTGTAAATCATATTTTATCTGATTTAATAGCATCACATTGTTTCCTGTGATTAGAAGATCATCCATATAAACTAGTACCACAACTAGATCACTTCAATTGTGTTTGGTGAACATAGAGTAGTCAAAGTGTCTCTGCTGAAATCCCATGAGTAGAACCGCCTCAGTTAGCTTCTTGTTCCATTGTCTTGGGACATGTTTAAGCCCATACAAGGCCTTATGTAATTTGCAGACCTTGTGAGACTCCCCCTATCTAGCAAACCCATCAAGTATCTACATGTAGACATCTTCCAGTAGATCGCCATTAAGGAAGGCATTATGCACATCCATTTGATAGATCATCCACTATTTTGCAACTGCTAAGGCAATGATGGTTCTCACTGTGACCATCTTGGCCACAGGAGAGGAAGTTTCTGAGTAATCAAGCCCTTCTTTCTAGCTATACCCTTTAGCTACCAGTCTGGCCTTGTACCTCTCAACCTTCCCTAAATCCTTGAACATCACTTTGAAAATCCACTTGCATCCAATGGGACTTTTACCAGGAGGCAGTCTACAATACTCCATGTGTGGTTGGCCTTCAAAGCAGCAATTTCCAGCTTCATAGCAGCAATCCACTTAGGATCAGAAGTTGCCTCTTTAAAGGATAGAGGTTTAGATACATATGAGAAGGAGGAAAAAGCATAAATATGAGAAGGTTGGAGACCAGTGTAAGAGACACACGAGGAAATATGATACTTGCAAGAGTGGAACCTGACAGGTGTGACATAGTCCTGCAGCCACAAAAGAGGTTTACTGGTCCTTAGTGATTTCCTCAAATTGGATTCTTCTGGGGCATTTGTTTCTACTAGCAAATGAGAAAGAGGCGGAGAAGATCCTAAGTAGGAAGGTTCCTCTAAGGTTGGTATATCAGTTGGATAAATGTTAACTGGTGAACTTTGAGAAGACAATGGTGTAATATGAGGTGTTAAAGGAGGTGAAGTAGCTATAGGAAGTAGATCTAGAATATTAAATAAAGGAGAGACAGTAGTGGGAGAGCACGGTGAAGTAGCTATAGGAAGTAGATCTAGAACATGAAATAAATGAGAGCTAGTAGTGGAATAGCACTTGAATGGAAAAATAGTCTCTATACATTTGATTTTGGTCCCTAATTCACTCATACCAAAAATTCCAAATTGGGCTAATTAAAATTTAGAAACTTCATAATAATTGAAGAGAAATTTTTATAAAGCATTATCTTTTGGTAGTAATTAGTCTTATAGATACCATTTGCTTTATTATGGATTATAGATATATTTTTTGTGGTTATAAAATGTATTGGATGTATTTAAGCTATTGGATTCATGAATACAGTAGCAAAAATTGACGTGAATGAGAGAAGTCCAGATAATCATTTGTTGTATTCGAGTTTATTCGACTATATTCATGGAGTGAAACATGGAATTACAGTTGGATAAATTATTATATTCGACTGTATTCACGCGCGTGAAATAGGGGGTTACATTATTTTTTAAACGGAAAGTAAATCAATTAACATAATAGACTCCTAATATAACTCAACAAACTCAATTATAACACACAAAATTTATATTTTCAGTTATAAAAAAGATTCTCAAACCGAAAAATACACAAGCAATCTTCAGAGAAATTATATAATGCATCTGAATACATAATTAAAAAAATATATGAATACCATGGCATATAGCGAGACAGTGAATACAATGAAATACATGGAATACAACGGATACATTAAAATACAGTGAAAAAAGACAGTGAATACAATGAAATACATGGAATACTACGAGATATATTAAATTACAATAAAAAAAGACAATGAATGCAACAAAATACATGAGAACACATTGAAATATATTAACAGAAAATCAAGTTGCTTAGTCCCAAACTCCGTCGTCTTTGTTGAAGAACAAACCATAATATTTTTGGCAAATCAGCCGTTCACTGGAACAACAACAACAACAACTACTCAGTATAGTCCCACAAGGTGGGGTCTGGGGAGGGTAATATGTAGACAAGCCTTACCCCTACCCAAAGGGTAGAGAGGCTGTTTCCAATCGACCCTCGGCTTAGAAAAGGAAAGGGAAAGCAACAACAAAAACCAAAAACAAAAGAGCATTAGTAATTCCGGCGGAAATCGCATAGATAGTTATCTAAACATAAGAATTATACATAAAATGACATGCAGTAATATCAAACAGTAACTACCATAAATAACTACCATAAGGGGGACTTAATCCAATGCACAAATCATCTATGAGTCGCCCTGACAAGCCTCACCCAACCCCGGAAAAGGAGTACCAAAAATCCTAGGAGCCCCTATCCTACAACCCCGATACTAGACCTCTAGACTTTTCTATCAAGGGCCATGTCCTCGGAAATATGCATCCTAGCCATGTCATGCCTAATCACCTCTCCCCAATACCTCTTAGGCCTCCCTCTGCCTCTCCTCACGCCGACCACCGCCAGTCGTTCACAACTTCTCACCGGGGCATCAGGACTTCTCCTCCGCACATGCCCGAACCACCCGAGCCTCGCTTCACGCATCTTCTCATCCACCGGGGCCACCCCCACCTTCTCTCGAATAACTTCATTCTTAATCTTATCTAACCTGGTGAGTCCACACATCCACCTGAGCATCCTGATCTCCGCAACCTTCATTCTCTGAACATGAGAGTTCTTCACCGGCCAGCACTCCGCCCCATACAACATGGCAGGTCTAACCACGGCTCTATAAAATTTTCCCTTGAGTTTCAGTGGCACTTTCTTGTCACACAGGACTCCCGATGCAAGCCTCCACTTCGACCATCCCGCTCCTATACGATGAGTGACATCCCCGTCAATCTCTCCGTCCCCCTGAATCACCGACCCAAGATATCTGAAACTGTCCCTCTTAGCGATGACCCGAGCTCCAATCATTACGTCCCTACCTACTTCGCTCGGCTCGACGCTAAACTTGCATTCCAGGTATTCAGTCTTAGATCTGCTTATTTTGAAACCCTTAGACTCGAGAGTCTGTCTCCATACTTCTAGCCTCTCATTCACACCGACCCTCGTCTCATCTATCAATACTATGTCATCAGCAAATAGCATACACCAAGGCACATCCCCTTGAATATGTCGGGTTATAGCATCCATCACCAATGCAAACAAGAGAGGGCTAAGCGCCGATCCTTGATGGAGCCCCATAACCACCGGGAAATGGTCTGAGTCACCGCCCACCGTCCTAACCCTAGTCTTAGCTCCATCGTACATGTCCTTGATTACTCTGATGTAGGCTTCCGGCACGCTCTTCGCCTCCAAGCACCTCCATAGCACCTCCCTTGGGACCTTGTCATACGCCTTCTCCAAGTCGATAAACACCATGTGCATGTCCTTTTTCTTATCCCTGAACTGTTCCACCAATCTCCCGACAAGGTGGATAGCTTCCGTAGTGGAGCGACCCGGCATGAAACCAAACCTGGTTCACCGATATAGATGTCATCTCCCTCACCCTCGCCTCGATCACCCGCTCCCATACCTTCATGGTGTGACTTATTAATTTGATACCCCTATAGTTGTTGCAACACTGGATATCCCCTTTGTTTTTGTACAAGGGCACCACCGTACTCCACCTCCACTCCTCCGGCATCCTTTTAGTCCTGTAGATCGCATTGAACAACCTAGAGAGCCACTCCACTCCTGACCTACCCATGCATTTCCAGAACTCCACCGGGATCTCGTCAGGCCCGGTCGCTCGGCCCTTACTCATCCTTCGCAAAGCCCCTATGACCTCATCCACCCTAATGCGCCTGCAGTACCCAAGGTCTCTATGGTTCTCTGAATGCCCCAGCTCCCCAAGCTCTATGTTTCGATCCCCCTCCTCGTTAAGAAGATCTCGAAAGTACGTCTCCCACCTCTGCTTGACCCGAGACTCACCCATCAAAACTCTACCATCCTCGTCCTTGATGCACCGAACTTGGTCTAGATCCCGCGCCTTCCTCTCCCTTACTTTAGCTAACTGGAATAACTTCCTGTCCCCGCCTCTCTCCCCTAATTCCTTGTACATGCGACCAAACGCCGCGTTTTTAGCTTCCGTAACCGCCAGCTTTGCTTCCTTCCTCGCCACCTTGTAGGTCTCCCTGTTCACTCTCCTTTCATCCTCGTCAGTGCTCCCTGCCAACTTAGCAAACGCTGCCTTCTTTACCTCCACTTTTTCCTGGACTACATCGTTCCACCACCAGTCACCCTGATGTCTACCAGAATAGCCCTTGGCTACCCCGAGCACATCCCGTGCTACCTCCCTAACTAAGTTCGCCGTCACCGACCACATTGCGTCCGCTTCCCCGGAACTTCTCCAAGCTCCACCATCAACTAACCTCCTCTCTAACTCTTGGGCTTTCTCCTTAGTTAGAGCACCCCATCTAATTCGCGGTCGCCCCCGAGCACTCCTCCTCTTCCTCTTCACCCAGAGGCCGACATCCATCACTAGGAGTCTATGAAGAGTCGAAAGGGACTCCCCCGGAATAACCTTGCAGTCCTTGCATAAGCCTCTATCGCTCCTTCTGAGAAGGAGGTAATCAATCTGGGTCCTCGCCGCCGAACTTTTGAAGGTGACCAAATGCTCTTCCCTCTTCTGAAATGTCGAGTTCGCAATTAGGAGCTCAGAAGCCCTAGCGAAATCAAGCAGTGAAGTGCCTCCTACGTTCCTAACCCCAAAGCCAAAGCCGCCGTGAACCTCACCATAACCACCAGAATCAGCCCCAATGTGACCATTAAAGTCCCCTCCAATAACTAACTTCTCAGATTGGGGAATACTACTCACCAAATCGTCCAAGCCCTCCCAAAAGCGCCTCTTAACCTCCTCATCCAAGCCCGCTTGCGGTGCGTAAGCGCTGATGACGTTCAGGATGCAACCCCAAATAACCAACTTAATAGACATTAACCTATCATTGGGAGATTTATGGTGTCCCAAGTCACCGGTTAAATCCCGAATCGAGGAAAAGAATGACTCTATTTAACAGTCCGCGAACCAGAAATCCGGATAAGGAATTCTATTAACCCGGGAGAAGGTATTAGGCATTCCCGAATTCCGTGGTTCTAGCACGGTCGCTCAACTGTCGTGTTTGGCTTATCTATCTGCTTTTTACAATTATGTACTTAGTGCAAGTTAATATCCCCTTTACCGCTTTTATTATTGGTTATGATTTACGAAAGAGAAAGTTGCTTAAAAATATGCTTTCGAATCACGTCACATGAAATGCACCCGGATCCTCGACATATTCTTATTCAACATTTCGGGGTTTGGATTCGGGTCGCATGAAATGCACACCCGTATTTAAGAAGATAGAACTAAAATATGCGCCCGGATCGACTACTTATTTACACTGTTGCGAAGGGCGTGATATTCGTTAAGAAACGACGCATCTCAAAATCTAAGTATTTTATATGTACATTTATGAAGGCTGTGTGATTAGTGTAACTACCGGGCGGGGCACACCTTTAATTCCAATCTAAAGCGAACTACATCCCACTGTGTTTTTACTTAGGAGTTGATTCCAAATTATTTAAAACTTGCTACGAACCACACCACATGAAATGCGCCTGTGGTTCCTGACACGCTTTATTTGCTCTTGCCCGAAATTGGGGTCGGGTCACATGAAATGCACCCCGACTCCTTTAATCTAATTACGTCATTCAGTTGAGTAATAACTCCCTAGCTAATCTTGCTTTTAACATAAGGTCTAACGTTAACAGATTTAGAGATTACACACATGAGTAGGGAAGATTGAACAGAGATACAACAGACTAATTCAGGTTTACGCGCATATCTAATGATAGTGTATCTTTGGCCTAGCTACATTTCCATAACAAAACTAGCAATACCAACTTAATTAAAGAATAACAGAACATAATCAAGTACAAGGACTTTGGACGACTACATGATTCAATAGACTTTATGCATAAGCTTCAAACTTCATTCTTCTTCGAACCAAGGAATTACAATAACAGAGATGTGTACCTGGAATGCGGAAGAACAAGGAAGAGTGAGCAATGGCAATGCAGCAACAGCAACAAGAACAGTAACAGCAACACTGGATCAACAGCAACAATAGACACAAACAGCAACAACAACCAGTGGCAGCACTCAAACAGACTAACAACCAGTGAACCAACTACAACCCAACAAACCAACAGTGATCGAACTCTACCAATCACTGAATCAGTGACTAAACTTGAACCAAACAGCAACACGAGAACCAAGCAGCAACACATACACAACAACAACAAACAATGACCACCAGTGAACAATAGACACACCAGCCACAACACTGGACCAGCAGCAACCAAATGAACACAACAGCAGCAACAATACTAAGCCAGCACGGTCAATCAACACAGCAGCAGCATACACTCAACACAGCTAAAACAATGGCCCAGCACTACCAACAACACAAGAACAACAACAAACCAGCGACCAAATACTCAGACACTGGATCAAAACACACGAAACAGTCCAGAAGCCAATGAAACAGTAGCTTCTTTTTTGTATCTTTGTATCTGTGTATCAAAATGTATTCTTGCTGCCTATATTTCTCTCCAGGTTCTCTCTAATGTCTGTATGAATCCCTCCCCTAGTTACTCTCAGGTCCCTTCTTATAGCTGACCAGCAGCTCCTAAGGTTACACCCTACCCTGACTCCTCAACCCATCATATTCCCTGCAAACCCCACTATCTACTGTCCAAAGGTATGGACTCCAGCATTAAACAATAAGGCTGGTGGCAGGGCATCAGTGGGATACCCTGCTGTGCAGGTTCCACTAGCCCCTTTATGGGCAAGTGATTAAATAAACAATCTTGATTAAATCCTAACTCTGTAAACAATTAACTCTTAATCCAGAATTAAACAAGCAACCAAATCCCACACTTGTGCATTGCATACGGGCAGGCCAGGGCAAATTATACAAACAAATTGGATTGTTGACGACATTAAACGAACTAGGCATACAAGCTGTTGTGGCATTGAACTCAAACAAGAATTGGTAAAGAATAGGAATCGACCACATAAAAGGTCTGTTGAAGGAGGAGAATAGATCAATCGATATGCGAAATTAATAACAGATAAAAATTGAAACACAAACAAAACAAACACACATGTTCACACAATTGAATTGAATCGACCAGAGAAGAAATGGATACCTCATAAGAAAACTGCCGACCCAGGCTTTGAACCAAAATTTGGGAACTATTGAAGCCAAACGGGCTTTAATCAAGATGTTCTCGATTGAGAACACCTAGACTAAAGTCCCTTGGACTTCAATTACAGCTAACCCGGCTCGAATTGGGTTTTTCCAAAAACTAGGGTTCTTGGGCTCGGATTTGGGGCTTTTGCATTTCTGGTTAGATTCGAGGTAAACGAAAACCGGCGGGGGTACGAGGGAGGCCATGTGGGGGTTTGGGGTGAGTTTGGGGTGATTTGGCATTGGTTCGAGTTTGACTCGAATCTTCAAATGAAGATTCGAGGAGCTCCGGCATGATTCGAGGTTAGTGGAGGCTGGGTTCGTGATGGGGGAGGTGAGGGTAAGGTTTTGGCATTGGTTTGGTGGTGATTGGCCTACCGGAACCGCCGTGAGGCGATTTCCGGCAGGCGGGGCACGGCGGCGTTACGCTAGGTCTCTGAGAGCTCCTGAGGGAGATGAAGGGAGAGGGGGGGGTCTGGCTTGGGGGGGCGGGGTATGGAATGAGTTTATATATGTTTTGGAGAAGTTAAATCCTGATCGTTGGATCAAACTTGATCAACGATCAGGATCTCCTCACTTAAACCAAACGGTGTCGTTTGGTTAAGTCATAGGCTGAGTGTATATTGGAATTAAAGGATTAATCTGGGCCGTTGGATAATAAAATCCAACGGTCCAGATCAAGTGTTACACAGGCTGAAGCTTGGACGGGTATTTGGGCTGGATTAGAAGAAATTCGTTTGGGCCTGGCTTTTAGATTAAATTTTGGCCCAGATCGGATCTTCATGATGTACTATATGTGTATGTGTATATATATATATATATGTATATATATACATATATATATATATATATACACACATATGTATATATACTAACCTATAACACCGCTATTTTTACTACAATTAACGTACACAATTACATATCACCTAAAAATGTAAATCACATGACTTCGATATCAAACACTAAAAATGCAAAACTTAGCATATATTTTTTGTATTTTTAATTTAAATAAATAAACGTGCACACAAAAAGATAAAATAACACAAAATCACAAAAATCATACCCAACACGAAACTATTTTTATTTTTGAATTTTCTGGGAGTACTTCTCAAGTAAGGCAAAAATCACGTGCTCACAGCTGCCCCTCTTTGCGCGTAAACACGCAGAGTTTTCGTGCAAAGATAAGTGAGCGGATATAAGCGATTTTGCCCATTCGAGTACTCCGTATGAAGCATTTTGGAAAAATGTTGACCGAACCTTGCTTCAAAGGTCTCCTACATATCCCTGGCTAAAAGGGAATCAGGTCAATGTAGTTCGGGAAGTTCTGGTAGCTGGGACTACCATGACTGTTGCGATCTCGCTGTTACTGCTGTTGCCGCTGTTACTGCTGTTACCACTGCTTAGCTGATTTCCTTGTTACACCGCGCTAAGCAACAAAAACAAGAAGCTAGACTAAGTTACAGTACTACAAGTTCTTATCTATCCTTTTTAACTTGATCTTGTCGCGCTCCTTGCCATCTTGTCTGACTTGGCGTTCCTTCTGATGCTTCGTCTCTTCTTATGAACTTGGATTCATGCCGGAGATTTCTGTTACATTCTACCGCTTTCCTCCACCAAATTAAAACAGATCGCCACTCCATTCTCCAGGCGGGCTCCCTAACTTCAACTACTACTTCAAAATTAAATCGCCACTCCATTCTCCAGGCGGGCTCCCGGACTTCAACTACTACTTCAAAATTAAATCGCCACTCCATTCTTCGGGCGGGCTCCCTGACTTCAACTACTACTTCGAATTAAATCGCCACTCCATTCTCCGGGCGGGCTCCCCGACTTCAATTACAACTCCAAAATTAAATCGCCACTCCATTCTCCGGGCGGGCTCCCGACTTCAATTACAACTCCAAAATTAAATCGCCACTCCATTCTCCGGGCGGGCTTCCGACTTCGACTACTACTTCAAAATTAAATCGCCACTCCATTCTCCGGGCGGGCTCCCCGACTTCAACTACTACTTCGGAATTAAATCGCCACTCCATTCTCCGGGCGGGCTCCCGACTTCAATTACTACTTCAAAATTAAATCGCCACTCCATTCTCCGGGCGGGCTCCCTGACTTCAACTACTACTTCGAATTAAATCGCCACTCCATTCTCCGGGCGGGCTCCCCGACTTCAATTACAACTCCAAAATTAAATCGCCACTCCATTCTCCGGGCGGGCTTCCCGACTTCGACTACTACTTCAAAATTAAATCGCCACTCCATTCTCCGGGCGGGCTCCCGACTTCAACTACTACTTCGAAATTAAATCGCCACTCCATTCTCCGGGCGGGCTCCCCGACTTCAACTACTACTTCGAATTAAATCGCCACTCCATTCTCCGGGCGGGCTCCCCGACTTCAATTACAACTCCAAAATTAAATCGCCACTCCATTCTCCAGGCGGGCTTCCGACTTCGACTACTACTTCAAAATTAAATCGCCACTCCATTCTCCGGGCGGGCTCCCCGACTTCAACTACTACTTCGAATTAAATCGCCACTCCATTCTCCAGGCGGGCTCCCCGACTTCAATTACTACTTCAAAATTAAATCGCCACTCCATTCTCCGGGCGGGCTCCCCTGACTTCAATTACAACTCCAAAATTAAATCGCCACTCCATTCTCCAGGCGGGCTTCCCGACTTCGACTACTACTTCAAAATTAAATCGCCACTCCATTCTCCGGGCGGGCTCCCGACTTCAACTACTACTTCGAATTAAATCGCCACTCCATTCTCCGGGCGGGCTCCCGACTTCAATTACTACTTCAAAATTAAATCGCCACTCCATTCTCCAGGCGGGCTCCCCGACTTCAATTACAACTTCAAAATTAAATCGCCATCTCGATGACCTTCCTTGCCTTTTGTACCATATCCTTGTTCCTGCATTACCTCTCGGACCACCTTCTCTTCTGAATTATCCTGTCTTGGAATTGCTTTCCCCTAGGTCGTGTTACTTTTCTTCTGGCTGCTGGGGATATTTTTGGAACTGTTTGCTCGCCTGCTGGGGGTGATGCTGCTGAGGAAGTATTCTTTGTTTCCTTCACCCCTCATTCTCTTCCTTCTTCCCCTACCTCTTCTGGGGCTCACGCTTGTGCCTCCTCGAACAAATTATGGGATGTAATACTGCTAGGGGAATCTCGAAGCCACTTTTCTTTTTCCAATAACTGCTGGGGATGATACCAGGTTCAAAGATCACCCCATCTTGTGCTGCTTTCTACTCTGATCACCTGGGTCTTTGCTTTCAAGAAAATTTTCGCAACAGGAGAAAATTTTCTGCCCCAGTTTGATAAACTTCTGGACGGTATGCTTTTCTGCCAACGAACCCTCTTTTCCTGCTTTTAAATCAAAGAAAAATTGTTAGATTCAAAATGCCGTGAGTGGTCGTGCCACTCTTGTTGGGGCCATTCTCTTTCAGCTGCTTGGCCTCTCTCGAACTTTGCGGACGACGTCGACGCTTGCTTGGGACGATGCTTTTTCCACGAACGACCTCTCATCTTTCCTTTTATTCCACTCTTTGGTTTGATCCGACTCTTTTTAGCCGGTGATCCGTTGCGTGAAGTCATCTTTCGGACATGCCACATGTGTCCATCATACTACATAATTCTTGCGAACCTTCCACTCGGCCTGTCATCCCAATCTTACTATCGTAACGACCTCTGTCTTATTGCCTCGTCCCACGCCTATTCACTTTCAATATACTGCTTTGGGAGACTTGGTAGTAAGCTTTGAAAAATCAATTTTCGAAGACGAAAGAAAAGAAAAGAATACTGACCGCAAATGACAAAAGAAGAGAAAACCTTTTCTGAACTAAAAATAGGAAAACTTATCTAAATGTGCGCCTGATCCAATGGTTATGCCGCGCCTTTGAGATTAAACTACCCAGTCTATTCATGTCAATCACTTTCCGATACCGCGTCCTGCTAGAGGTAAACGGGTGTCCCAACCTTGTCTCATGCCGACATCTTGTACCCATCTCATCCTGTCACCTCACAGTGCCCTTCAAAGGGTTTTCACTAATGAGATTCTCTCATTTCTCTCTATCTCCCGTCGCCTTAAGGTGCCCGTAAAGGTTTTCACCGTAAGACTCTCTCATTTTACTTCTCTCAACTTCCTTCGCCTTAAGGTGCCCGCGAGGGTTTTCACCGTTAAGACTCTCTCATTTATGCTTTCTTTCCTTGCGGCGGGGTATCACCCTTGAGATTCCTTCTAGAGCGTTATCCCCTTTCGGCTTGCATCCTGGGTTCAATCGAGGGTCGGGATGTCACTCTTGGCTTTCATTCACATGACTTGGCACTTCTCAAATACTGATCGAGAGGTCTTTCTGGTTCTTGATATGGTTTCTGCGCGTGAGGCTGAAGAAAGGGGTTTAGCCTCAACGGTTAGCTTATTACAACTTTCGGAATCCACACTATCTTTCAAACGAAACAATGACTTCTGCCCCAGTTTTGTTGCTTGGGGGATTTTTGATTTTTATTTTATTATGACCGAGCCGTGTGGCGCCTACGTATCCTTCTTGAGGAATCCAGGTCGAACGTAGTTCACTTTTTCTTGTATTACTTCTTTGTTTCTTTTCTATTCCGTTGCACATCTTCCTTGATGATTCCGAAAGAGGGTATATGAAAGAATAATTAAGGCTCAAATGGGGAAACAAAGGTTAAAGTGTTTGGGTAGTAGAAAAATTGCCTCTGTCATTTCATTCTCCGAAAAATGCCAAGTACACACAAACGAAACCAAACGTTGACAAATGCATTAAAGAATTACACATAATATCTCTTGATTGCATCAGAATTGATAGCCATATCGGTGCATCTTCCCTCAACATCCGTTAGACATAGAGCGCCGTTGGATAATACTCTGGTCACCACAAAAGGTCCCTGCCAATTTGGAGCGAACTTGCCTTTCGCTTCGGCCTGATGGGGTAGAACTCTCTTCAGCACATGCTGTCCCACTTCAAATCTCCCGGGACGTACCTTCTTGTTATATGCTCTCGCCATTCTCTTTTGATACAATTGGCCGTGACATACTGTTGTCAATCTCTTTTCATCGATCAAGCTCAATTGCTCTAATCGGGTTTTGACCCACTCGTCGTCATCAATCTCAGCTTCAGCGACGATTCGGAGGGATGGAATCTCAACTTCTGCGGGTATTACTGCTTCGGTCCCGTATACCAACAAGTAAGGAGTTGCACCTACCGAAGTCCGGACGGTAGTGCGATAACCCAACAGCGCAAATGGTAACTTTTCATGCCATTGCCTAGATCCTTCTACCATTTTCCTCAATATCTTCTTTATGTTCTTGTTTGTTGCCTCGACCGCACCATTTGCTTTTGGGCGATACGGTGTGGAATTTCGGTGTGTAATCTTGAACTGTTGACATACCTCTTTCATCAATCCACTGTTAAGATTTGCACCGTTATCTGTAATGATCATCTTTGGGATTCCAAACCTACAAATGATGTGGGAGTGTACGAAGTCCACTACCGCCTTCTTGGTCACTGATTTGAATGTTTTGGCCTCCACCCACTTGGTAAAATAATCAATCGTTACCAGAATGAACCTGTGACCGTTGGAAGCTGCAGGCTCGATAGGTCCAATAACATCCATACCCCATGCGACAAACGGCCATGGTGCGGACATTGTATGCAATTCAGTCGGCGGAGAATGAATCAAATCTCCGTGTATCTGACACTGATGGCATCTTCGCACGAAACTTATACAATCCCGCTCCATAGTGAGCCAATAATATCATGCTCGAAGAATCTTCTTTGCCAATACGTATCCGCTCATGTGTGGTCCGCAAACTCCCGAGTGTATATCCGTCATAACTGTTGTGGCTTGACTTGCGTCTATACATCTCAATAATCCCAAGTCTGGGGTTCTTTTGTACAGCACCCCTCCACTAAGGAAAAATCCGTTCGCCAACCGCCGAATAGCTCGCTTTTGATCTCCAGTTGCTTGCTCTGGGTATACTCCTAACCCGAGGTATTCCTTGACATCATGAAACCACGGCTCACCATCCACCTCTTCCTCTATCACATTACAATAAGCATGTTGATTCCGGACATGGATATGTAACGGATCGACACGAACCTTGTCCGGGTGATGTAGCATTGATGCTAAAGTAGCCAACGCGTCGGCAACCTCATTATGCATCCTTGGGATGTGCTTGAATTCTACCGATCGAAAGCGTTTGGTCAAATCATGCAAACACTGACGATATGGGATAAGCTTTAAATCTCTGGTTTCCCATTCTCCCTGAATCTGATGTACTAGAAGGTCCGAGTCCCCCAAGACCAAGACGTCCCGTACATCCATGTCCACCGCTAATCGCAACCCCAAGATACATGCCTCGTACTCGGCCATATTATTGGTACAGTGAAAACGCAGTTGAGCAGTAACAGGATAATGATGTCCTGTTTCAGATATGAGCACGACCCCTACTCCGACTCCTTTTGCGTTTGCCGCTCCATCGAAGAAGAGCTTCCATCCCGGATCCTTGGTTGGTTCTAACCCCTCAATCTGCAATACTTCCTCATCTGGAAAATACGTCCTCAAAGGTTCGTATTCGTCATCAACGGGATTTTCAGCTAAGTGATCGGCCAGGGCTTGAGCTTTCATAGCCGTCCTTGTCACGTATATGATGTCGAACTCCGTAAGTAATATTTGCCATTTTGCTAACCTCCCCGTAGGCATAGGTTTCTGGAAAATATACTTCAACGGATCCAAACGCGAAATGAGGTAAGTGGTGTAAGAAGACAAATAGTGTTTCAGCTTTTGGGCTACCCAAGTCAGGGCGCAACATGTCTTTTCCAGATGAGTGTACTTGACCTCGTGGACTGTAAACTTCTTGCTGAGGTAGTAAATGGCCCGTTCCTTTCCGCCGGTAAGATCATGCTGCCCCAGTACGCAGCCAAACGAATTCTCCAAGACCGTCAGATAAAGAATCAGGGGTCTACCTGGCTCAGGCGGAACTAGTACGGGTGGATTTGACAGATACCCTTTGATTCGGTCAAACGCTTCCTGACATTCTGTCGTCCATTCTATCGCAGCGTCTTTCTTCAATAGGCGGAATATGGGTTCACAAGTTGCCGTAAGCCGGGCAATAAACCTACTGATGTAATTCAACCTTCCCAACAGACTCATTACCTCTGTTTTATTCTTCGGCGGGGGTAACTCCCGAATGGAC
Organism: Nicotiana noctiflora; assembly: GCA_032618575.1. NCBI lineage: Eukaryota > Viridiplantae > Streptophyta > Magnoliopsida > Solanales > Solanaceae > Nicotiana > Nicotiana noctiflora. The sequence goes on from JASVEL010003123.1 coordinate 106,070, forward strand.
TTGATTTTGGAGGGGTCCAACTCAATGCCCCGTCGGCTGACGATGAATCCTAGCAACTTTCCTGATGGAACTCCGAATGCACATTTGGCCGGATTAAGCTTGATGTCGTACCTTCGGAGTCTTTGAAAGAACTTCCTGAGGTCAGCAACATGGTCTTCTTGACGCCTAGATTTTATGATCACATCATCCACGTACACCTCAATTTCCTTGTGTATCATATCATGGAACACCGTAGTCATCGCCCTCATATAGGTTGCCCCTGCATTCTTCAAACCAAACGGCATCACTCGGTAGCAATAAGTCCCCCACGGTGTGATAAAAGCCGTCTTCTCTGCGTCCTCTTCATCCATCAAAATCTGATGATATCCCGCATAACAGTCCACAAAGGATCCAATTTCGCGTCCGGCGCAATTATCAATCAGGATATGGATATTGGGAAGTGGGAAATTATCCTTAGGACTTGCCTTGTTGAGATTGCGATAGTCCACGCACACTCTGATCTTTCCGTCTTTCTTTGGCACCGGTACTACGTTAGCCAACCATTCCGGGTATCGAGTGACACGAATGACTTTCGCCTGCAACTGCTTGGTTACCTCCTCCTTGATCTTCACACTCATCTCCGTCTTGAATTTCCGCAGCTTTTGCTTGACGGGAGGATATGCCGGATCAGTGGGTAATCTATGAACCACTAGATCAGTGCTGAGTCCGGGCATGTCGTCGTACGACCATGCGAAAATGTCTTTAAACTCCATGAGTGTTTTGATCAGTTCTTCTCTCAGGTTGGGTTCAATATGGACACTTATCCGGGTTTCCTTGACGTCATCCGCATTCCCTAGATTAACGGCCTCAGTATCATTTAAATTTGGTTTGGGTTTTTCCTCGAAGTGACTTAATTCTTCACCGATTTCTTCTACGGCTTCATCATCGCCGTACTCTGACTCACTCTCGTCACTTCTTATTTCATGTGTTATTATTTCCAAACCCGATTGACTTTCTAGACTGGGTTGATTAATCTTTAAGCACGCTATATCATTAAGATCAGTTGCAAGAAGGCTGTTCAGAAAAGTAAAAAGAAGAAAAGATAAACGAAATTAGACACGAAGGAACCAAATTTCATTGATGGGAATTGTACAAAGGGAAAACAAACTGCAAACTTAAATCAAAAATGAATAAAACAACGGGATTTTACTCCGGGGACAAACCCCCAACACAACATTTCGAAAGAAAAACAATCCAAGACAAACTACCAAGACTCCTTCCGGACAGGGAGAGGAGTAGCCTTCCAGTTATTCAGTTTTGCCTTTGGTCCCACAAACTGTATCTCGGCATGACTGGATCCTTCACCGTCCTCGAGCATACATACATCCGTGAATAGGTTCTCGAACTTCCTGAAGAACTCTTCATCTGGCTTGATCGTAGGACCGGGAATCTTTGGCGCCGGACGTCCTCTTGCTCCGGCCCTGACAAAAGATTGGGAAAGGCGTGGAACAGGCTTTGGGAGCACCCATGTTTTCTGCTTGCTCCTCTTTGCTCGCCGGATGTCCTCTAAGGTTGGCTGGAATCCCAAGCCGAAGGTTCCCAAGTTCTCGACCACCGATACCGGTTGTATAATTCCTTGCAGAGATGCACCTAGCCCTTTACCGGGTACGAAACCATGTCGCAACATTTCATGCGCCACCATGACATCCGCAGAAATTGTTCTGTCGCCGGGAATGCATTCCCCTTCCGGAACTCGATGGGCGGACACCACATCGCAGACCTGGTACACCCACGGCCCAACGTCTTCTTCTGCTTCAACAAAGGGAATGATGGTGCCCGATTGTGGGTCGTTCTCTCCATGAACGACGATCTCCTGCTGGTCCCATTCAAACTTGACGAGCTGGTGCAAGCTGGATGGAACTGCTCTTGCGGCATGAATCCATGGTCGCCCTATTAGGAGGTTATATGACACCACCATGTCCAGCACCTGGAATTCCATGGTGAACTCCATTGGCCCAATCGTCAAGATCAACACTATGTCACCAACCGACGCTTTGCCTCCTCCGTCAAACCCTCGAACGCATACGCTGTTCTTGCGTACCCTGCCGATGTCTATTTTCAATTTGCCCAGTGTAGAGAGAGGACAAATGTTAGCACTGGACCCATTATCGACCAAGACTTTGGTAACCACCGCCTCTTCACACTTCACCGTAAGATATAAAGCCCTGTTATGCTCAGTGCCTTCCTCAGGCAACTCATCATCGATGAAGGTGATCCGATTTGCTTCGAAGATCCGATTGGTGATCTTCTCCAAATGGCTCACCGAGATTTTATCCGGTACATGTGCCTCATTCAGGACTTTCATCAATGTTTGCCGATGTTCTTCCGAATGTATCAGCAAGGATAGCAATGATATTTGCGCCGGAGTCTTCTTCAACTGCTCTAAGACAGAGTAGTCATGCAGCTTCATCTTTTTCAAGAATTCTTCTGCTTCTTCATCAGTGACCGGCTTTTTCAATACTGCCGGAGTGGTCTTCCTCAATTCCGCAGGGGCAAAACATCTCCCCGAGCGGGTCAACCCTCGGGCTTCACAAACTTCCTCTTTCACCTCCTTTCCTCTGTAGGTCGTTGTAATCCGAGCATAATTCCATGGGACAGCCCGGCTATCAGTTACTGGCAACCTGTGTTGCCGGCTGGATGATGAAAGGATCCATTCGAACGCCTGCTACTGTCAAGATGGGCTTGATTGCTGCCCCCGGTACAACTATCTTGGCCGGCTTCACCGGTACTTCGTTCACACTTTCCTTTCCTGCTTCCGACTCTCCTGGTATGTCTTTCTTGCAACTGGGCGACTCATCAAAGCTTGGCCCTTTTCTCGTTCCTGCCCCGCTAGACTTAATCATCATTACAGTCTGGGAGGCTTTCTCCTTTCCTTCCTCCGCCCGTACCAACTCGATCATATTGGTCTCATGATGAGTTGGAAGCGGGTTTTGGTTGATGTTGGGCTCGGTTGGAGTCTGGACCTCAATCCTGCGAGTGTCAATGAGCTCCTGGATGGCCGTCTTTAGCCTCCAACACTTTTCTGTATCGTGTCCCGGACATCCCGAGCAGTAGGCACAATTTACTGAATGGTCCAGGTTCTTCGGAAGAGGGTTTGGCAGCTTAGCTTCAACCGGATTCAGCAACCCTACTTGCTTTAACCGGTGGAACAGACTAGTGTAAGACTCTCCTAAGGGAGTGAAAGTCTTTGGCCTCGGCGCCCTGTCGCCCCTGAATGCCTGGTTCGGACGGAAACTCGCGCCCGAGGGGTTTCTGTAAGCTCTTGGGGGTGGATGATTGTTCTGGGGGTTTGGTGCACGCCACGGTGCATGAACGGGAGGTGCAGAATAGGACTGTGCATGGTGGACAGTAAAATGGGGATCAGGTGCGGGATAGTAATGTTGCGGGTGGCTATATGGGTTGTGGGAGCAATTTTGGTGGTGAGGTTGGGGTGGACTATATTGGGGTGCGGGGCCTCTATTTCTGAACCATGCCCCGGACTCGACGGCCGCAACTTCCTCTCTCCTCTTTTTCCCCAGTACTCCTCCAGTACCACTTTGGATAGCCTGAGTGGTGGCTTTCAGTGCCGAGTAACTCATGATCTTGTTGGCCTTCAAACCTTCCTCGATCATACCCCCCATTTTTATCACCTCGGTGAATGATTTGCCTACGGACGTTACCAGATGTCCGAAGTAGGTGGGCTCTAATGTCTGCAAGAAGTAGTCCACCATCTCGCTCTCTCTCATCGGTGGATCTACCCTGGCTGCCTGTTCCCTCCAACGGAAACCAAATTCCCTGAAGCTTTCAGCGGGCTTCTTCTCTAATTTTAGCAATGATAGGCGGTCGGGGATTATTTCAAGATTGTACTGGAACCGGCCGATAAAAGCTTGAGCCAAATCATCCCACGTAAACCATCTACTGGGATCCTGTCTAGTGTACCACTCCAGCGCAGATCCTCCCAGACTCTGGCCGAAGTAAGCTATCAGAAGCTCGTCCCGTCCTCCGGCCCCTCTCATTTTACTGCAGAACCCTCGGAGGTGGGCTACCGGGTCGCCATGCCCCTCGTATAGGTCGAATTTGGGCATTTTAAACCCTGCTGGCAACTGGACGTCCGGAAATGGACATAGATCTTTGTAGGCGACGCTGACCCGGTTGCCCAAACCGTGCATGTTCCTGAAGGACTGCTCCAGGCTTTTAACTTTTCTGACAACTTCCTCGTGTTCCGAACTTTGGAAGTGCTTTTCCGGTTCTGCCGGATTATCCCAGTGAGGTGTATGTGATTGTGGTTCAGGAGCCCTGAAAGTAGGCTCCGGAGGATAGTAAGAGTTGTCATGGATCTGAACATATGGCTCGCTGGCCGGCCTTTGCAGAGGAGCAGGTGGAGGTGCTACAAAAACAGGGGTGACTGGAGGAGGATTTGGTTTGGCTGGTGGAATGTGGGTGGCATATGGATTTTCCCCCTAAAAGTATGGATAGCTCGGGGCGCTTGTTGAAGGATCGATGGGCGGATGTTCCGGAGCTGAGGCGAGAGTAGGGCGGTTTGGTGAAGACTGTTCCCTGGCCCAGGCCAGGTGCATCTCTGTTATCCGTTGTTTTAACCGGTCTACCTCTTCTTTCATGATTTGTAGCTCGGATTTTTCTTCCTCGAGACTCTTGCCAGAACTAGACATGCTTACAGTAATCGGTCCTTTGGATCTAGTACGGTAGTGATGGCTGGCCAGTATATTCTGTCAAACCAACTGCTAAACTTTCCGGAATACGCAACAAACTTGTTAGTTCACCGAGTTTGACAGATATGTTATAGCACGTTGGATGCAATGCACCTAACCAAATAACCCTTTCTACGTGTACTCTTTAACATGCGTCATTCCGACCCTTTTTCTTTTTCTTTCTTTTTCTTCTCTTTTTTTTTTTTTTTTTTTCTTTTTCGACTATCTTTGCAAGCCTTTATTGTTATTTAACCTATGGATTCCTTTCTTTTTAGTGGTGGTCGAATCTTATGTGGATTGCCTACGTATCACGACCCCGCGTGAATCAGACCGAGCGTAGTTCTGGTAACAAGATTGTGGCAAAATTCAGTAACTTTTATATCAAATAAAACCGTGTAGTTACAAAACACGTCTTACAACAATCAACAAAACAAAAGAAAATGCTTGACTTGGGAAAGTAAAGATAAAAATGCCAACTAGCTTGACTCAACATTTCAAAATACATTTTCAATCAAAAATCTAATGCCCTAAAATCCCCGGGGGCCCGCGAGGCATCATTCGGCCTTGCCGCGGGCCTTGGTGTGAGGTCCTTATGCAGTCCCCTCAACTCTTCCATGATCCGATGAACATAACCCATAATTGAAGTGAAAAGGTCGGCGCGGGGCATTCGTTCACAAGCTAGGCACTTCATGGTGACATAGTGCCCGATTTCTCCAATTCTATCCTTGATCATGTCCCTTTCTCCGAGTAGCCGCTCTATTTGCTGGTTTTTCGCCCCCAATCTTCGAGCACTATTGGTGACTTGATCTAGGAGCCTATCCACTTGTCCTTGCAGTCGGGCCATCAAATTGTGGCAGCGGTCGAGGTCTGCTCTGGCATCTTGGGCTTGCTTGAAAACCCGCTCCCTAAGGACAACATTTGCTTCCCTCGGGCTAGTGATGATATCAGTGTAATCTTCTTCCACCCGCTTTAGGTGAAGTGCATGTTGATGTGCCTCCTTTTTCCAGCTAGCACGGATCCTCGTTATTTGGGCTTTCGACTCGTCCAATTCTCTTTGGATGTCGGTGACTTGGCTTCTCAAACCCCTTATCAATTTTTCGTCGGCCCGACTCCTCGACTGTCTGTCGGTATCTCTTTTCATTTGCTGGATTTGAGCTCTCAAGAAGTCATTTTCTTGTGCCAACTTCTTTTTGTCTCCTTCGTCGGTGGCGGCCTGCATGTTCTTCTCGAACTGAAGGTCCCGGACCTGCTGTTCTATCCTGCCAATCTTCGTCCTGTACCCCTCCTCCTTTGCTAACCAATCCCATTGTTCCCGTGAATCTTCCGTGAATTGTTGGACATGGGCTCTTTTAGAACATTTCCGACGAATCTGAAATCTTTTCCCGAACCACATGTTGTACTTTGGGTCCACCTCTCCCTTAGATAGTTCCCGGACCATGGTTTTAGGCTCAAGGAACCGACATTCGTGCCACGGCCTTCTAACCTTCTCTTCGGGGAAGACAACTCCCGGGCTCAACTCAATGGCGTACTTCCTTAGGTCTTGATCGGTAGGAATAACCCTGAAACCTTCCTAGTTGACGTAATACACGGTGAGGGACATATGGTTGGACACCGCGGATCCCCATCAGAAGGATATAACACTCCTCGGCTGCCATATATATTACTTCAGTATCGGGTAACCACCCGAATGCCCATTCAATCCGATCGGCTTCTATTGAGCTCAGTCGTGCAAGCCATGCCTCGACGCCTTCAGGGAATACAGCACCCATCATCCGTTCTTCGAAACCCCTGATACAGGTTTTTCCGGTCAACCCATGGTTCATGTATTGTGTTCGGTGATGGAGGTGTTCTTGCATCCATAATTGAAGTAACAGATTGCAACCTTGGAAGAAATTGCCCCCTTCTCGGCATACAGTCAAGGCTCGATAGATCTCGGACAAAACCAAAGGGACCACCGTGCTGGTAGCCTTTTTGATTGCAACATCGGCTATTCCTACCAGACCTATCTCTATTTTCTTATCTTCGCGCGGACAAATCACAACCCCCAAGAATGTCGTTAGGAATGCTAGAATTCGTCTGGCCTCCCACTTGGTTCTATTCCCTGCGTGAGTCAGTCCAAGGTTTGACTCTTCAAAACCCCGAGGAGTGCCGTACCGCTGATATAAGAATTGAAGATCGCAATACCCTTTCAACAGATCATCATTTTTCACCTTCCGACTAATGCTCAGTAAATCCAGAAACCCATGTGGGGATACCGGTCTTGGTGAGAGCAGGTATTGCCCTCTTAATTTCCCATTAAGTCCTGCATAGCCCGCAATTTCCTCTAATGTGGGCGTCAATTCAAAGTCAACAAAACGGAACACATTGCGGGTCGGATCCCAGAAAGATACCAGCGCCTTGATGATGTCCTCCCTTGGCTCGATATTCAACAGATCAACCAAACCTCCCAAAATTCTCCCTACGACCTTTTTGCTATTGTCTTCCAAATCGTTCCACCATATACGGAGTTGCTGAGGGATTTCACTAAAGATTGAAAATGATTTATTCTGATTCGTGCTCATCCTGCACATTTATTAAGGTGATGTAAATAAGAAAACAACTTTGTTTTGCTAAAAATGAAAAAGTCAGTTTTCAATCACGGCCTTTCAACGTCTCGGGGACGAAGGCTTTTAAGGCTGTGGGGTAAATTGATCGAAATCAAAATTGACCCAAAGGTGGCCGTTTATACGAAATTAGCCTTCCGGCGTCCCTTTCGGGAACATTCGGCTATTTTTTAAAAACAGCGTCACCGACTTATTTAGTACAAAAGTTAGTTTTGATTTTTCGGCCATTTTTTTTTTCAAAAGGTGAAGTTGGACCTGATGGAGGTTGCCTACGTATCTCACATCCAATGAGAATCAAACCCACGTAGTTCGGTTTTGACGAAACAAACGGCATTATTTATTTATTCACTTTACTAAAGGAAAACAAATAAGCTATTTCTATCTTGAGAGCAAAACACACACACATTTTTTTTTTTTTTTTTTTTAATCTCTAAAGCCGGTCAGCATGCAAGTCTATAACAGATAAATGCGCAAGACAAACAGGATGCAGCAGGATAGTCTGTTCATTTCAGGTCACCTGTCCTAGACGGACCCAACCCCTATGTTGAGTCCCCTAAGCCAAATGCGACATGATGCAAATAAACGTTTCCTACTAGGGATCCGGCATGAAGCTTTGTTATTCTAGGTTTAAAAACCTGGGTTTATCTGTTCTAGACTTGGCTTACCCGAGCGGACAGCTCGAGCCGAGGAGGAGGCAGCAACCCGGGAATACAGAAGCTTCACCGGTTTTGCAACTTATCCAAACCTCGTTCTAAAATGGGAATTAGACACTATACAGAAAAGAAGTCACACGAAGTGCACCCTTCTTCATGATTTAGAAGACTCGGAGAGGAGATTGGTTCCGGCACAATTTATATGTACAGTTCACAAAATATCAAAGCAGTAAAAACAACATTTTGCACATTGATGCCAACATGTCCAAGCTCGAATTCTTAAACCCTGAACCAGTGGTTCTGGGTTTTTGTTCCCCAGTGGAGTCGCCAGAGCTGTCACACCTCTCTTTTACGCACCCGCAAGGGTGCAAAGAGTTTTTCCAATTAAAGGACAATCGAGATGGGATTTATTTTAATTATTTCAGAGTCGCCACTTGGGAGATTTATGGTGTCCCAAGTCACCGGTTAAATCCCGAATCGAGGAAAAGAATGACTCTATTTAACAGTTCGCGAACCGGAAATCCGGATAAGGAATTCTATTAACCCGGGAGAAGGTATTAGGCATTCCCGAATTCCGTGGTTCTAGCACGGTCGCTCAACTGTCGTGTTTGGCTTATCTATCTGCGCTTTTTACAATTATGTACTTAGTGCAAGTTAATATCCCCTTTACCGCTTTTATTATTGGTTATGATTTACGAAAGAGAAAGTTGCTTAAAAATATGCTTTCGAATCACGTCACATGAAATGCACCCGGATCCTCGACATATTCTTATTCAACATTTCGGGGTTTGGATTCGGGTCGCATGAAATGCACACCCGTATTTAAGAAGATAGAACTAAAATATGCGCCCGGATCGACTACTTATTTACACTGTTGAGAAGGGCGTGATATTCGTTAAGAAGCGACGCATCTCAAAATCTAAGTATTTTATATGTACATTTATAAAGGCCTTGCGATTAGTGTAACTACTGGGCGAGGCACACCTTTAATTCCAATCTAAAGCGAACTACATCCCACTGTGTTTTTACTTAGGAGTTGATTCCAAATTATTTAAAACTTGCTACGAACCACACCACATGAAATGCGCCTGTGGTTCCTGACATGCTTTATTTGCTCTGCTCGAAACTGGGATCGGGTCACATGAAATGCACCCCCGACTCCTTTAATCTAATTACATCATTCAGTTGAGTAATAACTCCCTAGTTAATCTTGCTTTTAACATAAGATCTAACGTTTAACAGGTTTGGAGATTACACACATGAGTAGGGAAGATTGAACAGAGATACAACAGACTAATTCAGGTTTACGCGCATATCTAATGATAGTGTATCTTTGGCCTAGCTACATTTCCATAACAAAACTAGCAATACCAACTTAATTAAAGAATAACAGAACGTAATCAAGTACAAGGACTTTGGACGACTACATGATTCAATAGACTTTATGCATAAGCTTCAAACTTCATTCTTCTTCGAACCAAGGAATTACAATAACAGAGATGTGTACCTGGAATGCGGAAGAACAAGGAAGAGTGAGCAATGGCAATGCAGCAACAGCAACAAGAACAGTAACAGCAACAGTAAACCAGTAACAGTAGACACAAACAGCAACAACAACCAGTGGCAGCACTCAAACAGACTAACAACCAGTGAACCAGCTACAAGTCAACAACCAACAGTGATCGAACTTTACCAATCACTGAATCAGTGACTAAACTTGAACCAAACAGCAACACGAGAACCAAGCAGCAACACAGACACAACAACAACAAACAATGACCACCAGTGAACAATAGACACACCAGCCACAACACTGGACCAGCAGCAACCAAATAAACACAACAGCAGCAACAATACTAAGCCAGCACAGTCAATCAACACAGCAGCAGCATCCACTCAACACAGCTAAAACAATGGCTCAGCACTACCAACAACACAAGAACAACAACAAACCAGCGACCAAATACTCAGTCACTGGATCAAAACACACGAAACAGTCCAGAAGCCAATGAAACAGTAGCTTCTTTTTTTTTTGTATCTTTGTATCTGTGTATCAAAATGTATTCTTGCTGCCTATATTTCTCTCCAGGTTCTCTCTAATGTCTGTATGAATCCCTCCCCTAGTTACTCTCAGGTCCCTTCTTATAGCTGACCAGCAGCTCCTAAGGTTACACCCTACCCTGACTCCCCAACCCATCATATTCCCTGCAAACCCCACTATCTACTGTCCAATGTATGGACTCCAGCATTAAACAATAAGGCTGGTGGCAGGGCATCAGTGGGATACCCTGCTGTGCAGGTTCCACTAGCCCCTTTATGGGCAAGTGATTAAATAAACAATCTCGATTAAATCCTAACTCTGTAAACAATTAACTCTTAATCCAGAATTAAACAAGCAACCAAATCCCACACTTGTGCATTGCATACGGGCAGGCCAGGGCAAATTATACAAACAAATTGGATTGTTGACGACATTAAACGAACTAGGCATACAAGCTGTTGTGGCATTGAACTCAAACAAGAATTGGTAAAGAATAGGAATCGACCACATAAAAGGTCTGTTGAAGGAGGAGAATAGATCAATCGATATGCGAAATTAATAACAGATAAAAATTGAAACACAAACAAAACAAACACACATGTTCACACAATTGAATTGAATCGACCAGAGAAGAAATGGATACCTCATAAGAAAACTGCCGACCCAGGCTTTGAACCAAAATTTGGGAACTATTGAAGCCAAACGGGCTTTAATCAAGATGTTCTCGATTGAGAACACCTAGACTAAAGTCCCTTGGACTTCAATTGCGGCTAACCCGGCTCGAATTGGGTTTCTCCAAAAATTAGGGTTCTTGGGCTCGGATTTGGGGCTTTTGCATTTCCGGTTAGATTCGAGGCAAACGAAAGCCGGCGGGGGTACGAGGGAGGCCATGTGGGGGTTTGGGGTGAGTTTGGGGTGATTTGGCATTGGTTCGAGTTTGACTCGAATCTTCAAATGAAGATTCGAGGAGCTCCGGCATGATTCGAGGTTAGTGGAGGCCGGGTTCGTGATGGGGGAGGTGAGGGGAAGGTTTGGCGTTGGTTTGGGTTTGATTGGCCTACCGGAACCGCCGTGAGGCGATTTCCGGCAGGCGGAGTACGGCGGAGGAGGGCGGCGTTACACCGGGCTTTGAGAGCTTCTGAGGGAGATGAAGGGAGAGGGGGGGTCTGGCTTGGGGGGGCGGGGTAAGGAATGAGCTTTATATACGAGATAGGAGATTGAATCCTGATCGTTGGATCATTTACGATCAACGATCAGGATCCCCTCACTTAAACCAAACGACGTCGTTTGGTTAAATCATAATCTGAGTGTATATTGGAATTAAAGGATTAATCCGGGCCGTTGGATAATAAAATCCAACGGTCCAGATCAAGCGTTACCCAGGCTGAAGTTTGGACGGGTATTTGGGCTGGATTGGGGGAAATTCGTTTGGGCCTGGCTTTTAGACTGGATTTGGCCCAGATCGGATCTTCATGATGTACTATATGTGTATGTGTATATATATATATATATATGTATATATATACATATATATATATATACACACATATGTATATATACTAACCTATAACACCGCTATTTTTACTACAATTAACGTACACAATTACATATCACCTAAAAATGTAAATCACATGACTTCGATATCAAACACTAAAAATGCAAAACTTAGCATATATTTTTTGTATTTTTAATTTAAATAAATAAACGTGCACACAAAAAGATAAAATAACACAAAATCACAAAAATCATACCCAACACGAAACTATTTTTATTTTTGAATTTTCCGGGAGTACTTCTCAAGTAAGGCAAAAATCACGTGCTCACAAGCGCCTCTTAACCTCCTCATCCAAGCCCGCTTGCGGTGCGTAAGCGCTGATGACGTTCAGGATGCAACCCCCAATAACCAACTTAATAGACATTAACCTATCATTCACTCGCCTAACCTCAACCGCGGACTCCCTTAGATCCCTATCCACCAAGATGCCCACACCATTCTTACCTCTCACGGCCCCAGAATACCACAACTTAAACCCGTCCGCATTCCTCGCCTTCGACCCTTTCCACCTAGTCTCTTGGACACAGGCTATGTTGACCCTCCTCTTCTGAAGAACCTTCGCCAACTCAATAGACTTTCCCGTCAGGGTGCCTATGTTCCACGACCCGATCCTTAATCTAAAAGCGTTCGCTACCCTCTTCCCACCCTTGCCTCCCGCCCTACCCGCAGAACCACTCCCAGCCCCCCTACTCACCCCTGCCAACACCCCCGCCCCCCGAGGACATGACCTTACACTACCATCCCCCGTCGCGGCCGCTATCCCTCCAATCGATTACGGATGACAGATGCACACACGTACTATTGCGGAATACGCAAACTAATGCAAGTTAGGAATCGGCAAAGTAAACCACACACAGGATATTTAGCTAGAAACGTAAAAAGGTGTATAGAGTGAATACGAGGCCGGGAGGTACCAACTCCCGATGGAAAAACCTGGAAGTACGCTTTGATTCGCCCGATATCAACTACCGCTAGCTCTTGCACGTTTCGTCCGGTGATGCTTTGCTCTTCACGCCGAAAGCTTGCCTTGTCCGCCGTGGCTAGTACCTGAAAATCACACACACAACAAACTCCAAAAAGCGGGGGGAGGGGGGGCTGCCTAGCTCGGGAAAGGGGAGGGGTTGCCTAAAACTCACAAAAAGAAGAGGGTGGGGTAGGGGCGGTCGCCGGAGAAAGGGGGTCGCCGGAGAAAGGGGGTCACCGGGGTTATGGGTGACAAGGGGCAGGTAGGGGGTAGGGGCTGGGGTAGTGCAGAAAGGAGAGAGAAACAGAGGAGAGAGAGACACTTACTGGGGGGGTCGCCGGAGGGGGGGTCGCCGGGGGGGAGGGGATCGCCGGAGGGGGTCACCTGAGGAGGGGGAGGAGGGTTGGGGAGCTGGGGGGGGGCTGGCTGCTGGGAAGTTACCGTTGGGAGCTGATGGGAGCCTCTGGAGAGAGAGAAGAGAGCGTGAGTCTGCCCAGAGAAGAGTGGTTATGTTCACTGGAAGTCGGTGGTAAAAAAAAAGTCAAAGCCTTCAATGCCATATCTTAGAAGATATAGAAATCATAGAAACTTATATCCTTTAATGACAAATTGATTGATAAAGACGAATTAACTTGTATCTTTCATTGACGAATTAACATGAAAAAATAACGTTAAAGCCTCCAAACCTTCAATGACGAATTGAGGAAGGAAGAGGAACGTCAAAGCCTGCCCTGTTAGCCATAGCATAAGTGAATGGATGAGGAAGGATGAACTCACTGTAGATTCGGAATGGGCTTTTGAAATAAGGTTCAATTGATTAGGACATAATATATAAGAAGTTGCAATAACACAAAAATAATAATTGGTGCGATGAAAGCAAAGAGCTATAAGTAGTTTTAATGGGTAGTTTTTCTCCTCTTTGTCATTCTCCGCCGTCGATAATCACTCAAATGAAAATTTTTCAGGACAATGAAGAAGAATCAATGGACAATTGTGATCAGGGACGGATGCACCAAGGTGGAAGTGGTGTCATTCGCCACCGCTTCGCCGGAAAAACAAATTAAATATGTGTAAATTATTGATATTTAAAAAAAAAGTATTTGTACTTAATTTAAAATGACACTACATTTAACTAGCATCTCATTTGCTCTCCTGGTCAAGCACTTTTATATTTTCGGAAAGGTTCTAGGTTCAAAGTGGAGTCCGGTGCAGCACAACAATAATTTTTTCCCTTAACTTAGTTCCATCATAAGTTGTCTTACTATTTTTTTCTATCAACTTTATTTATAATAAGAGTTTTAAGTGATTATATATTTACTGTTTTATATAAAAAAAAAAGTATAAGTATTATTTCTGATAAGGATATTATGAATGCATTCTAAATTATGAAAGCTTGTCGAGGAGAGTTGTAGTAATATACTAGAATTTTTTCTGTAATTGGATTCTAATTTTGTTATTTTAATTTGTATCGTTATAGTGATTTATTTAATTAGTTACTTCTTTAATGTCGACACCACTTAAAAAAGAAAAAATCTGCATACGCCCCTGATTGTGGTTGTATTCATAGAGAAAGACTGGCGTTGAGAAAGAGAGGGTGAAGAAAAATTTGAAAGAGTGAGAGAGAACAATAATACTCGGCGTATTTTAAGGCTTAAGGATATGATGTGACTATAAATATATATTTGGCTATAAAAATTAAAATATATTTATGGAATATAATTTTTTAAAAGAATATTTATTTAAAATAAATAAAGTATCAACCTTTGCTAGAGGGTAAAAATTCCATAATTGAATCTAACACACAGTGGCGGAGGCAAGGGGGCGCAAGGGTGTTAACACCCTTCGCCGAAAAATTACACTGTATATATAAGGCAAAATTTATTTTTTATTTCTATATATTAAGTTTTGAACACCCTTGATACAAGGCAAATGTTTGGCTTAGTGGTTAAGGGTGTTCAAAATATACATAAAATCACAGGTTTGGTATACGTGAGCTATAATCCAATTTTTTTTGAACACCCTTAATATATATTCTGGCTCTGCTACTGCTAACACATAGTTGATTGTGATACGAAAATAAATGTAGTAGATCCACTTAAGAAAGTAGGACTATGGGATAAATAGTCGTTCTTTGATTTAATTTTTTATTAACAGCAAATGAATTATGATTGTAATAAAAGCAGCAGATTCAATGCATTTCAATGAACCGTTTGTGGAAACTTACACCATCATTTTATTTTATTTAAAACACAATAATTATTTTTTTATACAAATTAACCGTAAAAGAATGAGAAACAATTTTTTAATAATAATGAATACACAAATAGCGTAAAAAATATTTATATCATAGGTAAAAAATCTTTAATTAAGTATTTGGGAATGAGCTATAAAACCGGACAACCTCAATATTTCATCTTGTTAGTCCTGCATACTAGAGAGACAAAGAACCTCTCTCTCTTATTCTTTCTCTCTCTAATATAGGAAAAACTGTATCCAGTTAAATAAGGAGGAATAATTTGCTGTAATCAAACAGTGGTTCACAATTAATATGGAAGTCTGGTTTCACTGGTTATGCCTTCTCTTCATTTCGTATGTATTACTGTTATTTGCACAGAGAGCAATCGTTCATCTCTGGTGGAAACCAAAAAGAATTCAAAAACATTTCTGGAAACAAGGAATCAGAGGTCCTAAATATCATTTCTTGTTTGGTAACCTCAAAGACACTACAACAAATTCGATTATCGGTGACAAATTATTTTGTCGCCTAAAATTAATATTTTGTCACAAAAAACTTTTCTTGACGAAAAAAAATTGTAAATCATTCGTCCTTAAATGTGCGTCACTAAAGATATACAAAGACAACTTAGTGATTCGTCACTAAATAAAGTTTTTTTAACTACGAAATTGATTTTCGTCCCCAAACATATAGTATTTGTGACGAACTTATTTGTCAAAAAAAGTATAAATTTTTTGTAGTTGATAATACATGTTTGTCACTAAAGAGCCAATTAATAGCGACAAAACTACCTCGTCACTAACTATTTAGTTTAATTAGTGACAACATTAATTGTCTCTAAAGTTACATATATTTCGTAGTTGAACAAATGTAATTTTGTCACTAAAAATTACCTATCATACACAAAAAGATATTTCGTCCCTAAATATAAAAATTAGTGACAAATTTGCTTTAATAAAATTGGCTTAAAATTTTGTAGCTAAGACAATCATTTCATCACTAAAAATATTGCTTTTACTGACAAAATAAAATTGTCCCTATAAATTATCATGATTCACGTCAATTATAATTATCATAAAATAAAAACTAATTCATAGTAAATAAGGCAATTATGAGAAGAAAAAAAATATAAGAACTTTTCATTGCTAAAAAAGCAAACAGCATAAAGTATTCTAATATATATTACAATACATTTTCTTTGTATATATAAATAGCCCAAAAAATAATATAAAATATTTCCAAACTAATCATTTGCCTTCAAACTCCTCCAAGTTTGTGGTTGACTTTATTTTCTGTTGTTGGAGAACTTTATCCTTCCTATATTAAAAAAAAATAGCAAAGGATCAAACGAGAGAAAGAAATTACAAAATTCTAATAGGAATCCAGGTATAATTTATCAAGACAATCGAATGCAGAAGAAAAAGTTACAATGGAAATCAGAAGTTGGTAAGAAACTCAATAAGATCTTAAGATTTGACTAACATAATTTCCTGTAACCATCAAAGATTAGCATTAGTCTAAGATATGCTAACAAGACTACTTAAAGAGTTTACTTAATGCTTATATATTGGTGTTTCTAATATAAGCTTGTTGACAACAAGAACATTTAATTATTTTAAAGATAAGATGTTGCTCTTACATAAAAGAACCTCCGTTTACTTGACATTGAGATATGCCGAAATTTCACAATGGCGATAATTCTTAAACAACAACAGAAAGAGGATTGACATGTCTATAATCCAAAAATATCCTCTTTACCAATCACTTAATACAGAGACACAAATTCTCAATTGGGTAACAAGCAAGCATCATTATATTGTAACCATATAAAATTTTCTCCATTTTAAATTTATCATATTTTTCAAAATAACTCGTTACATTTTCAATAGTATCAGAATTTGTGATTTAAGGTCTATGTACACACTACCCTCCCCAGACTCCACTAGTGACATTTTACTAGGTCGTCGTTGTTGTTGTTGTTGTATCAGAATTTGTGACATGAAATACCAGATATGAAATTTTCAGAAACTAATCAATCCATAAATTTTTTAACCATGACGTATAGCTTGTATTATCTTTTACACAGAAGAATTGAAAAATGCCCTGGAGCAATGCTTGAATTCCCTAGAGGAACCAAATTCAAGAAAAAAATATTCTCTATCTGAATACATGTTGCATTTATTATGAAACAGAGTAAGCATTAAGAAGTGGGAACATACCTTGATTGAAGTTAGAAAAAATAGCTCCTTATTAGCATAATGTTGTATCCAATTGAATTCTAGATGCTGCTCTGTTCAGCAATGTAAGGAACTAAGGGAAAGTAGGATAATGTTAACAGTAAAGGAATATAAAATACAAAGGAAATGAGTTGACAATCTAATAGTCTCACAAGGATGCAACAATAAATTTGCTGAAAAAGATGCAAGTTAGAGTAAGGAAAAAAATAAAGTTCAAGTGTAGCACTAATACAAAATGTTGATACTTTTGCATGTCCCTCTGTGGAGTTTGAAGAGTTCAGCATTAACAAATTCAAAGGTAAACAGATTTTGTAATCATTTTACATGTTCTCATCTCTTATTAAATAAATATACAATTTCCGTTTGTTAATGACAAAAAATTAATATCGATATAAAAATATATGTACTAGTGATGCATATGGAAAGAGCCACCATATACAAGCTACTCTGAAACTTACAAAACATAATAGTATCATGTGTAGGCACCATTCTTAAGATAAAAGGATAATGAATATCATTTAAGAGTTCAAAATGAAAACAAACTGAATATTACGTATAAAAGAAAAAATTAAGCGGTCAACTAAGTATTCGTCACCCAATTTTGCCAACCCCCCCCCCCCCAATAAAAGAATAAAATTATATATGGCATAGCTGATATTAAGTTGTCAATCCAAAAGAGAAGCAAAAGATGCCTAGGCCAGAGTTTTCATGTTATACAAAATTGTTACTGTCTTAACCATATCCCTAGTCATACAAGATCACTAAAAAAGATATTTATCTGCAAAGAGCTTATGAGATATATGCACAAAAATTCTGAAGATATAAGGTCATTCAATTGAAGTGACATTAGGAGTCTAACCTCAATATTAGTCCCTCAACCCAGCACATAAGATTTAACAAATTGCTAATTTGTTCAATGAAAAAGAAAAAGTTTAACAAATAAGTAAAATAAGGCTTCAACAATGCAAAGTAAATCACATAAACAAGGAATGATAGACTTTTCATTATAGTGCTATAACAACAAATTTATGTTAAGTTGAGATTGGGTAAAACATACAACATCTGTAATTAGATGCATATCTGTCCCTAAATAAATACTTACAATGAAAAGCAAACATAATATAGTCTAATAGACTAATTCCAAATCAAAAAGCATCCCAACTTCAGAAATTTAATCATGGAAGTGCTTGAAAATGTTTATGAAGAAACATGTCAAAAGGTATGTAGTTGGGAATGCTCAACCAAGATAAACCTAATAATTTAGAAAACTAAACAATGAGATATTGCATATGGGAAGTGCAGATACATTTTTCCGAAATCCTCCACGTCAATTGAGCCGCAACCTACAAATATTTCAGTGCCTTCTAAACTGATACACAGATAAAAAATAATATATTCTGGTAATTATATTTTTTATTTTAACCGAAATTTTTCTGAATTTAACAGTAAGTCATGAAGTTATTTATCCAGTTACAAAGCAATTGAATTGCGGAAGTATAAGGATCCATTTGTACCCAAAGTTTAGCAAATCTAACAAATATTCTATAAATTTACATGAAAATCAAATAAAAACCTAACCTTGAAAAAGAGGGGAAGGAGCTTACCATTTCAAGCCCTAATTTTGGGTTGAGGGGGGAATTTTTGGTGGAGGGAAGGCCGAAGGATCATTCAGATCTTATTTTTTGGAGCTCTGGCTGAAGCGTTTGGGGGAATTGGGAAAGAGTTTGGGACAAAAGAGGG
Source organism: Nicotiana noctiflora (assembly GCA_032618575.1). NCBI lineage: Eukaryota > Viridiplantae > Streptophyta > Magnoliopsida > Solanales > Solanaceae > Nicotiana > Nicotiana noctiflora. The sequence continues at coordinate 124,826 of JASVEL010003123.1, forward strand.
AAAGGGTTTGCTCAAAACCTAAAAGAAAGAGGGGGAAGACCTCCCGCCTTTTGCATAAAATTTGGGAATTTTAATTGGCAAATCTTTTTGGCCACAAAGGCACTTTAAGGCTGAAACAAAAATAATAAGAACACTTTATAGATGACCTGAACAATATTAATTAAAATATTTAATTCAAGATTTCAAATTATTAGTGAGGTTCATGTAGTACAAACTTTTTTACTATTCATTTACTTCTTTTACCTTTAAAAGTTCAATATACCGTTTTTAATGTAAATGCATACAAATTTATGTCTCAATTTGAAATAAAAATTCATGTAAATTAATCACAATTAGATTAGTATATTGACTATTTTAAAATTGTATGGCTTTGAAACTTTGATTACACGTTAAAATAATATATCGAAAAATGAAACTCATAATAAAATTTCTTTTCAATGATGTTAAATATGTCCTCCTGTTAAATTCTTCAATTATAAAATTAGAACAATTTGTACTTCTTAATTATATTATTTTGATTTCATTGTTCATTTATTTGTTTTGCTTTATAACTTATAACCAAAAGCGAAAAACGGGCAAATGAATTCTTTAGCAAATTGTTATTTAAAATTTTGGTTTCTTCTATCTCCGTTTATTGAAATGGAACGTTAACATTTTGATAGATTTAATTAGAACCCGATCGTGATGGCGCCCTAGCACATTGCTAGGCCAGCCTGACCGACCTCACACAATACTGAGCTACCAGCTCTTGCTTTACTTCAAAAGTATTAACAATGATAATAGAAATATGAAATTTAGCATAAGTTGCGAAAATAACCCAAACAGTATAACACCTCCCATAGAATCTGGGGTCATAAGTCAAGAGCCTCTACCAAGAGTATAACAGTGATATTGAATACATAATATATCTGACAGAATGCGGAAAAGTCTAAAAGACAAAGGATAACAGGGAAAGTCAGGTCCTGCGGACGCTAAGGAGCTACCTCGACAGTCTGGATATGATCTCTGAAGCAGCTGGGGAGTCAGCCCTGCTGTGATATACCTGGATCTGCACACAAGGTGTAGGGAGTAGAGTGAGCACTTCCAACTTGGTGGTAATAAGCACGGATAAAGATATTGAAGGTAAAAATACCAAATAGACCACACAGTAAAGCTATACTATACATCTTTTTACCATTTTAATAGTATAAGTCTCAAATAAAGCAAAGACAACTAAAGCAGTACAACATATATGTCTAAATGCAATGTAGATGATTGAACATGACCGCTACGGCGCGTAGCCTGATCCATTTGGGTACCCGCGCTCACTGTGGGGGTTCAGACTCTAGAGGGGCTCCTACAGCCCAAGCGCAATATCAGTGATATGTTGCGGCACGCAGTCCGATCCATTACCAGTCCAGCTACATGCAATGCAAGCCTCACAGGGCACAATAAATATCATTTGAAATACCTTTTTATCAGTAACAGTAGAAAACAGTGTTCAGAAATATCAGAGTTTGAAAATTATTTTTAGACAGTGTTTAGCTCAAGATTGATATCAGGATAACATGCTATAATCATTTTTAGACATTGTTTAGCTTACAAACTGCTATCATATTCTCTTAAGGGAATGAGAATGGAGCAAATTCAATGAGACAGGTTTTCAACTTCTTGTGCTCACGGTCATAAATGACTTTGATCATGGCAAGACATAGAAATTTTACCACTTCAAGTGGTTATAATTTCTTACAAACTCCATTAGAGTTGTAATCAAAATTATTTGTCTTTGCTTGTATTTAAAATCAAGTTATAGAATTTCAAGAATCTAAAAGAGAAAAATAAAGTAAGATACTTACCTTAAATCCAGAATTTAACAACGAAGGAAGTTCATGGAAGAATTGACAATCATTATGCTCAATCACAAAGCTTCTACTCAATTGGTTAGAGTCACGTGCTAATAACGTGTTATAAAACAATAAAAGAATAAGAAGAACATTGCAGATTAAAGTAGGGAAAGAGAATTCTTATTGAATTGAGATGATTTATAATGGGGTAAGACCCCTCTATTTAGGGGTGTGCATTCAAATTGGTTTATCGATAAATCGAATCGATTATTTGTTATCGGTTTATTTATATCGGTTTATCGATTTATCGATTTCGATTTGGAAATTTTCCTTATAGAGTTATCGATTTCTATTTCTATTTGTCCTCTTCGGTTTATCGGTTTACCGATAAACGATAAAATATACTAAAAAGGAAAAAATATATTTTTTTTTTAAAAAAATTTAAATTTTTTTACCCTTATTCTATAACACTCTTTCCTTTACCCTAAGTCCTAACCCTATTATTTCCTCTACCACATTTAAGGAATGATAATATTTAAAGCACAAGTGAATGAAGTTCAAATTAATGGAAAAGAGAATTAGTCGTGATGATGTATTTTTTTTATACCATTAGAGTGTTGGTGGAGTACATTTGATCCCTTAATTTAGTTTCGTTGCATATGCTTGTTGACACAATTTTTATGTTATAAACGATGTTCGTCTTATTTTAGCTTATTTTTGTCCATATTAGTTAGGCGTGTTTATAGAGTTATACTTTTCGTGGAATCCTGTAAATTTTCTTATTGATGTAATCGATAACCGAATCGATAAGCTCCAAAAATCGATAAATCAAAATCGAGAAAATAGAAAACTTATTGAAACGATAACGATAAGCATATGAACAAATCGATAATCGATAAGTAATTATTGATAAGGGTCAAAATCGAATCGATAAATCGAATGCACACACCTACCTCTATTTATAGGGAAAAAAATGACTTAGCCACAAAGTAAAACTCTTTACATAATAGACATTCACTCTAATCGAATTCTACTCGTAACACTTTCAATATAATTGTAATTTATTTTAATTTTCACCTTGATAGTACACATTTCATCAAAAATCCACAAAACATCCAGCACCGCTGCAAAGCCCAGATTTGCTAGCTCTATATAATTAATACTTTTGGGATCACAACTCCAACTTATATTATTTTTTTGTTTATTATTTAGCTATAAAGCTGTTTCATAGTAGTCATATTATTCGACTACAAATTTTAAGTATATTTTGTGACAAGACTTTGCTGTCACTAAATTGCAAGTTGATTAGAGACAAAAAAAATAATTGTCACTAATTGTTTATAATTTTAGTGACAAAAAGTAAGGTCACAAAAAAGTATATAATTTTATGGCTGAAGATTAGATCATTTAATTACAAAATTTGAATCGTCACTATTTGGCAATACATTTTTAGTGACGAAATCTTTTCGTATCCAAAGTTCAGCTAATTTTAAGACAAATAAATTTTTGTCATAAATTGTGTGCAACATTAGTGACAAAATTAATTTGTCACAAATAATTTTACTTTTGTGGCTAATACACAATAAATGGCGCCAACTCATTTTTTGGTGGGAAACTTTCGTGGACGCAACTTTCGCCACGAAATTTTATGTTTCGTCACTAAAAGTGTATAGCTCATATCTTTAAAGACAAAATATAATTTTTGTCATGAATAATGAATAATCAGTGACAAATTTTGTGTCGTAGCTAATAATTTCGTAGCTAAATACTATATTTGTTGTAGTGAGAGATAGCAAGTTTCACTACTCCATTGTTATTATCTCGTCCTTTGCCTTTCTCTCATGATATTCTTCCTAGAGTTCTCCCCTTTTACCATCATTGGAAGAAAATCTATGGTTCAACATTTGTTATATGGTTTGGACCAACGGCTCGTGTGACCATATCTGATCCAGCTCTTATTAGGGATATTTTCGTCCTTAAATCAGAGAGCTTCGAGAAAAATGAGTCACCCCCGCTTGTGAAGAAGCTTGAAGGTGATGGTTTGCTGAGTTTAAAAGGAGAAAAATGGGCTCACCATAGGAAGATTATTACTCCAACACTCTACATTGAAAATCTCAAGGTTAGTCATAGCTATATATATTGCTGTATTTTCCCAATTTTGCTCATAGCTGTCACTGTTAAAAAAAAAAAGTTTTACGTATAAAAATTTCTAACTCTAATTTATTTTTAATTTTCCTACACACATATATATATATATATAGCTAATGATTCCGATGATGGGAAAGAGTATGAGGGAGATGTTGGACAAATGGTCAAAAATGTCGTCAAATTGCGGCAAGGTTGAAATTGAAGTCTCAAAAATGTTCCAAACATTAGCAGAAGATGTAATTACGCGTATTGTATTCGGAAATAGTTACGAAGATGGACGAGCCATCTTTGAGTTGCAAGCACAACAAATGGTTTATGCCACTGAAGCTTATCAGAAAGTTTTCATCCCTGGATACAGGTAAATATATAATTATATACAGACAATATTTCAGTCTTATTGGTTAGTTATCGGATTCTAAATGTAATATTTATATATATTTAATTAATTTTAAATAATAAATATATTATTTAACAAAAATTATTAGGTTTGGCCGAATGGGTTATTCAACTTGTGCCATATATAGAACCAATAACGCGTTATGATTTGGTAGTTAGTGTTTTGTGCAGAATCTTGAAACAATTGTAAAGTGAAAAAAAAATTGTTTTATATTGTGTTATGACAGGTTTTTGCCTACTAAAAAGAATAGAATTTCTTGGAGATTGGATAAAGAGGTTAGAAAATCTTTGATAAATCTTATTGAAGAAAGGAGAAAAAATTCGGAGGGTAGTCAGGTGTTGTTGTCAGATGAATGTCCGAATGATTTATTGGAAGCAATGATCAAAGCTAGTACAAGTAATGAATATACAACAAACAGTTCAAACATTACAGTTTATGACATTGTCGAGGAATGCAAGACCATCTTCTTTGCCGGCAAACATACGACGTCGAATTTGCTGACGTGGACTACCATTTTATTGGCCATGCATCCTCAGTGGCAGGAACTTGCACGTGAGGAGGTTTTGTCTGTCTGTGGATCACGTGATACCCCCTCTAAAGACGACCTCGCCAAGCTTAAGACGGTAATTAAGCATGAATTAATTAAAGTTTATATACCTTTTGTTTATTTACCATCATCATGCTTTTTGTTAAAACAATCCAACACTTTGGTCTATGCATGTGGTAAAGGTAAACCGTAAACAGACCCAACACTTTGTTCTGTCAGATAATTCTTCACTCTCTTTTTGGATAAGCTTTTTATATATTTGTCTTATTAATTTGACCGTATCATCAAGCTTTTTTGAGTTAAATGTGTATTAAAAGTAAAGAAATCTCAAATTTCAGTAGTACTATTTGCTTTACTAACTTATGCGCCCTTCATATTTTTCCAGAAGAAATTACCTGCATCAGATGTTAACGTTGTTAAGTACTAATCATAGTACAAAAATATACTTTGTTACCATATATGAAGGTTAAATATCACCTGCTATAATAGGTTATTTACCATAATTTTAAGCTACCTAACCATACTTGTTACTCTGAATATTACCTGTACTATTTACGTGACGTAATAGTGTTAAAAAAATTAAATTAATTTTCTTTTGGTGCACAGAATACAGACTTGTGCAAATTTTGGTGTTACTTAGTTTTAGTTTCGAGAAAATGACAATGTTCACAAAAGCCATATATATATAATTAAATAAATTTTATATATTTTTCCGGCTATCGAATGTAAATAGTTCTGGAGGGGACTAAAGTGAAAATAAAAGCTCTTTAGTTTCTTAAGGTGTCAAATCATGCTGTAGTCAATATGTTTTAGGGAATTTTACACAAATAGCCGTTCAGATTAAATTGTTATTTTTTTAGCCGATATACATAGATTATACATTTATTATACATGATTATACATATATAATATATGAAATATGCATATTATACATCTACCGACTATTGTTTTTACTTAAGAGAATAAGTAGGCCAGCAATTTGAGTTAAATCTTCTATTTTTGATGGCATGCAGCTCGGAATGATCTTGAATGAATCCTTGCGGCTATATCCACCTGCAGTGGCAGCAATCAGACGAGCCAAAACCGATACACAATTGGGGAATTTCAAATTACCCAAAGGGACTGAGCTACTTATACCAATTATAGCAATTCATCATGATCCAGCATTATGGGGACAAGATGCTAATGAATTTAATCCAGCAAGATTTGGTCGAGGAGTAGCACAAGCAGCAAAACACCCAATGGCATTTATGCCTTTTGGTTTAGGCGCCCGCCGTTGCATTGGACAAAATTTAGCAGTAATGCAAACTAAATTAGCAATAGCTATGATTTTGCAACGTTTTTCTTTTGATATTTCTCCAACTTATCAACATGCTCCTACTATTTTAATGCTCTTATGTCCACAATATGGTGCTCCCATTATTTTCCAAAAGTTGTAGTTGACATACTTATATATATATATATGTTCATGCTTGTACAAATACAAAATTTTCCAGATTAAATGTTCTGTGTGTACATTGGCTTTTATTGGGCCTGATGGGAAGCCTATTGGAAGTGTAGCTTTCGAGGAGATCTTTATACAAAGAAATTTTTACCTTCCTATACCATATATGAAACCTTATTACCCTCAATGTTTAAGGTTTGATTTAATTACAAACACGTATACCAAATTAACAATCATATATCATACTTAATTAAGGGTCTAATTAATGGTATTTTTTACTCCTTAATTAAAGGTAACCATATATCCCACTTTCTCTATCCCCATAATCCCTAAGATATTCTCAACTTCACGATAAGGAGGAAATATCTTCCAAAGAGACGTATTCACTCATGAAGTTCAAAGAAAATTTTTCCAATGGTAGATCCCTTCTCTTTTTCTTCTACTTTATCTTCTAATAATAATTGCATACGTACGAACCTTGCACTCCTGTTAATTTTGATCACATACAGTATGTGGACAGAAATTCTATGTCAAATCTCGAAACAAAAGTTGGATTATCTATTAACCTATAATTTTAGAGTGCAAATTGATCTCTGGAAACCTTTTAATTTGTCTCAATTTTGAGTTTTAATTGTCGTTATTTTATATTTTTATATGAATCGTTAATATATTTATAGTTAAATTATAGTTATATTGTGGTAGATTTGTAGTTGTTGTCAGTGATTTTGTAGTTAAATTCTAGTTATACTGACATTTTTAAATATAGTTAAATATATTTTAATTGTAGTTAAATGTAGTTTATTGTACTCAATCCATTATATAGTAATTACCCGCCTTGTAGTTTAATGTAGTATAAATATAGTAATTTTGTAGATACCCTTAAAAATAATACAACTTTATACAATATTAAAACTGATTTGTAGTTAATTTGTAGTTTTTTGTAGGAATTTTATAGATGAATAGAAAATTTTGTAGTCTACATTTTTTTTCAACATAGATCGTAGTTTAATTGTAGTATAAATGTAGTAATTTTTTAGATACCCTTAAAAATAATACTGCTTTATACATACTTAAATTAATTAATAGTTTATTTGTAGATAAATGTAGGAATTTTGTATATATTAACATAAAATCAGACTTCCTCTTCTACATTCATTCTTCTTCTCAAAAAATACAGAGATGAGACCCATTTTTTATAATCAGATTTTTTTTCATTCAATTGTAGCATGATTGGGATTTTTGGACATGATTGAATTGTGTCGCTGAGGTATTGTCCTATATTTTTATTATTTTTTGATTTGTGGATTGAGAAAAAAAAAGACGAAAAATAGATTTGATTTCAATTTGCTGAAGTTTTTTTTTTTGAATTACGAAAATTTTTTGGGAGAGATCAGATAAAGGATTTGCGTTTAAATTTGAACTTAAGGTCACTAAATCAATTCGGATATTTTTTTCCTGATTTTTAGCGCGTCATATTAGGAAGATTTATGTGACGACCCGGCCCGTCGTCACGGGAATTACCACCCCGTTATGTTTTAATTACATGTTTTATGATTTTATATCAGTGTTAGAGTCTATCGGGTGAGTTAGGAGTAAATTGGATTGAGAATGAGGCATATAGCCTTTTTGAAGGAGACTTGAATAAGGAAAGTCAACCCAGAGTTGACTATTTTGTTAGAGGGCTCGGAATCGGATTCTGATGATTCGGTTAGTTCCGGGAGGTCATTTATGACTTAGGGGAGCGATCGGAATTGAATTTGGAGGCCCGGTGTAGAAATAGGCTTGAATTGGCTAAGGTTGAATTTTGGCGAAATCCGAACCGTAGGTGAGATTTTGATCCGGGGATCGGAATGGAATTCCGACAGTTGCAGTAGCTCCGTTAGGTGATTTTGGATGTGCCTGCAAAATTTCAGGTCATTCGGACGTCGTTTGGTCGGGTTTTTGATTGGATGTGTAATTCGGAATGTTTTAAGGAATTTAGGCTTGAATTTGATGTGAATTATGGGTTTTGGTGTTATTAGACGTGTTTTGAGGATTTGAGCAAGTTCGAATAAGGTGTTAAGATGTGTTGGTGTGTTTGGATGAGGTCCCGGGGGCCTCGGGGTGTTTTCGGATGGTTAAACGGAAGAAAATCATGGAAATTGCAGGTTGAAGAGTACTGGTTCTGTCATTTTCGCCCCTGCGGAAAGCTGGGCGCGGAGGCGAGTCCGCAGGAGCGGACTGAGGAGCGTAGGAGCGCTTGGCTCCGCAGACGCGGACTCCTTTCCGCTGAAGCGGCATCGCTGGTGCGAGCCAGTGATCGCAGAAGCGGACGAGAAGAAAATGGGAAGGTCCGCAGAAGCGGATTCTTGACCGCCTGGGCGAGTCCGCAGGAGCGGACTCTGGAGCGCAGAAGCGGATGTTTTCGCAGAAGCGGACGTTTCATCGCAGAAGCGGACGCGCTTAAGCGGTCCTTTGCTCGCAGAAGCGGAATTGGCCGGCTAGGCCTGGAACCGCTGAAGCGACCCTTTGGTCGCGGATACGGACTCGTAGGAGCGGAAATGTTTCCGCAGAAGCGAAAATCGCTGTAAGTTAAGTGTATCAGAAGTTAGAAAAATTTCAGAACATTTCACACATTTGGGTCTCGGCTTTAGAGGCGATTTGGGCGATTTTGAAGAGAAATTCAAGGGAAATCATCAGGTAATCAACTATGGACTTAAACTATGATTAGTATTGGTAATATTATGCAATTATATCCTGAAAATGGAGGAAATTGGGGTAATTTATGGAGGATTTAGCCCTAGGCTTGAACTTTAGAAAATCAAGGTTTTGAATGGCCAAATGGAGTCCGAATTTGGTAAAATTGATATGCTTAGACTCGTATCGAGACGAGGGTTCCGAATATGTGACTTTTGTAATTTTTCGACAAGCGTACCGAAAGTCGAGTTTTGACAACTTTGGGAATTTTGATGTAAATTGAGTTGTATTGATTGGGTGTAGTCCCATTGGCCTAATTTGTTGTGTTTCTACTGTATTTGATCAGATTCTACGCGTGCGGAGCTTGATTCTCGTGGAAAGAGCATTTCGGAGTAGTCGTCGCGCCGTATTGAGGTGAGTAGTAGATGTGGGTGATGACCAGCGGGTTCGAAACCCCGGTATACCACTTTGTGACGCCGTATAGCGGCGAGACACGCACACTCTTAAGAGTGCGGGTCGATCATGAACTGGAGACTATATATTAGTCCGACCTGTTGATACTGTATTATTGGCTATTCTCGAGCCGTTGAACCCCCTTCTTGGGCGGTTGAGTATACTTGTGGGCCGTGAGCCACTTATTGGATCCCGCGAGGATCGTTATCATTGTCTTATCATATAGACATGCTAGTTTACTACTAGTCCGCAACTATTTTTGTTATTATGCTAATTCCAATCTCTGGAACTTGATATTACTGTTTTCCAACTGAAAAATGATAAAAAGAGTTTTCAAAAACTACTTTTGAGCCTGCGAGGCTGTATCTGCATATTAGCTGACTAGTAGTGGATCGGGCCGCGCGCCGCAGCGAGATATATGTTGGATCGGACTGCACGCCGCAGGAATATCTCTATGAGATGTGCTTGGGCCGTAGGAGCCCCTCCGAGTCCGAACCCCCACAGTGAGCACGGGTACCCAAAATCGGAGTCGGGCTACGCGCCGTAGCGGTCATATCATGCATTGCATTGCATTTAGCTACATCTGCTAGCTGTTATGCTATTTATTGGTATTTGTTGGTACAGGTATAGTGAAGATTGATTCTATGACAGGGTAGCTAATTATAGCTTTACATAGTGCTTTATTGCGGATTTCTTATCTGCGCTGTCTTACCCTTGTTTATTACCACTGAGTCTGGCAGTACTCATTTTACTCCCTGCACCTTGTGTGCAGATCCAGGTACCTCTCAGCAGTGATCCAGTAGCCGTGCGAGGCGACATCTGTGGGATATACGAGGTAGCTGCAGAGTCCGCAGGACCCGATATTCCTTCCTACTGTCTTTTGATTTTTGTATTGACATTTCTTTCCGCACTTGGTATCTTGTAAACCATTATACACTCATGTTCAGTAGAGGCTCATGACTCTTGACCCTTCGGTCTATGGGAGTTAGTATATTTTGGGACTTGGTCTCCCCGCTGTTGGTATAAGTATTACTATTGTTTCATATTTTGAAATGCTTAAACGGGTTAAAGAGAGCTTCTAGCTCCGTTGTTGATGTTGATTGGTCAGGCTGGCTTAGCAATGTGTCGGGCGCCATCACGACCGGATTTGGGGTCGTGACAAGTTGGTATCGCAGCCTAGGTTTACTAGGCCTCGCGAGTCCTGAGCCGGTTAGTACAGTCTCGTGGATCGGTACGGGACGCCCGTACTTATCCTCGGGAGGTCGCGAACCTTAGGAAAACTTCACTTTTCTCGAACTCGTCGTGCGATCTCGTTGTTCCGAGAACCGAACTTCTATATTCTATTCTCTCGCGGATGGCGAGAACGCGAGCATCGGGACGAGGTGGACGACCTCCATTGCCACCGTTAGAGGCCGCGGGCGCGGTCGTGCTAGAGGTAGAGGTAGGGCGGCCGAGGCGGCGCCACCGACCCGCCCGTTGTACCGCTCGAGAGCGAGCCCCCGCTGGTCGATACCCCGGCCAGTCCCGGCTCGTGGCCGCACTATATCTATTGCTATTCCCCGGTCTTCGGGAGACTCTTGCTCGGATATTATCGCTGTGTTCCGGTTTGGCTCGGTAGTTTCAGCTACCGCCACCGTAGCGACATCTCAGTTAGGGGGTGGTCAGCAGACCCCTGCAGCTCGCACACCGAAGCCGGTTGTTCAGGGACTTCAGACGCCAGAGGCGGTCCCCGCTCAAGTGGTTGCACCGGTTATTCCTCCAGCTGCACCAGCTCCAGCTCCAGAGCATATGGTTCAAGTTATGCCCGAGGACGAGCAGCCGTCGTCTCGAGAGATTTGGTAGACTTCAGCCACCCCATTTCAGGGTGGCGCTGAGGGCGAGGATGCCCGTGGTTTCTTGGATAAGTGTCAGAAGATGCTGCGTACGGCCGGTATTCTCGAGTCCCAGCGGAGTTTCACTTACTACATTTCCTTTACCGGTCCCGCATTTGATCGGTGGGAGGAGCTCGAGAGGCGTAGGCCTACAAGAGCAACACCTCTCACATGGCAGCAGCTTCTCACTCTCTTTCTAGATAAATATGTACCTCGGCCTCGTCGCGAGGAGCTACGTCGCCGGCTCGAGTGGTTGATTCAGTGGCGACATGTCCGTGACCCGACATGAGCTTAGATTCACTCGGCTGGCTAGGCATGCCACACGGATGATCCCCACCGATAGGGAGAGGATCATGAGGTTCATCGATGGCCTCAACTACTCTATCCGCATTCTTACGACCAGAGAGAGAGTTTTGTCATCATCGTTTGAGCAGGTTGCCGATATGGCACGCTCCATCGAGGCGGATCGTCGCCGAGAAGAGAGAGGAGCGGGAGGCCAAGCGGCCTCGTGGTTCTGGCGGTTTCAGTGGTGCTCCATCTAGAGGGCATTCCCGGCAGAGCCGAGGTCGCTCATCTAGACCTTCTCATTCAGGCCGCCCAGAGCAGAGCGGAGGTTCCTATGGTCGTGGTCGACAGGGGTTTCAGCGAGGTCAGTCATCGCTCGGTGCCCTCCCAGCCCCACAGTGCAACACCTACTTCTCCAGCGCCAGGGTGCATGTTACGAGCGTGGTGAGTTTGGTCACACGAGGAGACAGCGCCCTCGACTACGTAGGGGCGGGACTCAGCAGAGGGATCGCCCTCCTCTTCGACGACCATCTCGGCCTAGTAGAGGCGGAGGTCGGTCTTCTCGTGGTCGCCCCGTGGGCGAGGAGAGATCCGGTGGAGACCAGGCACGGTTCTATGCACTTCCCCGACGGGCGTGATGCAGCTTGCCTCCGACGCCGTGATTACAGGTATCATTTCCGTCCGTCGCGGAGATGCCTCTATGCTATTTGATCCAGGGTCCACATATTCTTACGTGTCCTCTTATTTTGCACATTATTTGGGTGCGACTCGTGGTAGTCTTGATTTGCCTGTTCATGTATCCACCCCGTGGGTGATACGATCATTGTGGATCATGTCTATAGATCCTGTGTTATATCTATTGGGGGTCTGGAGACCCAGGCAGATTTGTTATTGTTGGGGATGGTGGACTTTGATGTTATATTGGGTATGGACTGGTTGTCTCCGTACCATGCTATATTGGACTGTCATGCTAAGACAGTTACGTTGGCCATTCCTGGTATTTCTTAGATTGAGTGGCGGGGTTCGACCGATTTCGTCCCTAGCCGTGTTATTTCGTTCCTAAAAGCTCGGAAGATGGTTGAAAAAGGGTGTTTATCGTATTTAGCTTTTGTGAGAGATGTGGGAGCTGAGTCTCCTAGCATTGATTCTGTACCTGTTGTGAGGGACTTCCCAGATGTATTCCCCTCAGACCTGCCGGGCATGCCGCCGGACAGGGATATTGATTTTGGCATTGACTTGGTGCCGGGCACTCAGCCTATATCCATTCCTCCATACCGGATGGCACCAGCTGAGTTGAAAGAACTGAAAGAACAGCTTCAAGAGCTTCTGGATAAGGGTTTCATCCGCCCTAGTGTGTCTCCGTGGGTGCACCGGTATTATTTGTTAAAAAGAAAGATGGTTCCATGCGAACGTGTATTGATTATAGGCAATTGAACAAAGTGACAGTGAAGAACAAGTACCCTCTACCGCGCATAGATGATTTGTTTGATCAGTTACAGGGTGCGAGGGTGTTTTCTAAGATCGATCTTCGTTCGGGCTATCATCAGCTGAAGATCGGGGACTCGGATATTATGAAGACTGCATTCAGGACCCGATATGGTCACTATGAGTTTCTTGTGATGTCGTTTGGGCTGACCAACGCCCCAGCAGCATTTATGCATCTGATGAACAGTGTGTTCAGGCCCTATTTGGATTCATTTGTGATTGTGTTCATCGATGACATTCTAGTCTACTCCCGTAGTCAGGAGGAGCATGCTCAGCATTTGAGTATTGTGTTGCAGAGATCGAGGGAGGAGAAGCTATATGCTAAATTCTCCAAGTGCGAGTTTTGGCTCGAGTCCGTAGCATTTCCGGGACATGTGGTGTCTCGTGACGGTATTCAGATTGATCCGAAGAAGATAGAGGCGGTGCATAGTTGGCCTAGACCGACCTCAGCCTACAGAGATCGGGAGTTTTCTTGGCTTGGCGGGGTATTATCGCCGGTTTGTTCGTGGATTTTCATCCATTGCTTCTTCATCGACTAAATTGACCCAGAAACGGTGCACCATTCGTGTGGTCTGACGAGTGCGAGGAAAGCTTTCGTAGCTCGAACATGCCTTGACCACGCCTCCGATGTTAGTATTGCCACCGCCTTCGGTGTTCATATACCGTTTATCGTGATGCCCCGAGAGCGGGGATAGGTTGTGTGTCGATGCAGGAAGGAAAGGTAATTGCTTACGCTTCTCGGCAGTTGAAGTCGCATGAGAAGAACTATCCCGTTCATGACTTGGAGCTAGCCGCCATTGTTCATGCCTTGAAGATTTGGAGGCACTATTTGTACGGTGTGTCTCGTGAGGTGTATACCGACCATCGTAGTCTCCAGCGACTTGTTCAAACAGAAAGACCTTAATTTGAGACAGCGGAGATGGCTTCAGTTTTGTCAAGGATTATGACATTACTATATTATATCATCCGGAAGGCCAATGCGGCGGCCGATGCATTCGGAAGGCGGTCGATATGGGGAGCTTGGCATATATTCCACCGAGGAGAGGCCATTTGCTTATGATGTTCGAGTGCTAGCCAATCTCGGCTAGCGAGGTTAGACATTTCTGAGCCCAGCGAGGTATTGGCTCGTGTTGTATCTCCGGCCATCTCTATATGATCGTATTCGTGAGCGCCGATATGATGATCCACATTTGGTCGTCCTTAGGGACAGAGTTCGGCACGACGATGCTGAGATGTCACCATTGATAGTGACGGTGTATTGAGGATGCATGGCCGGATATGCGTGCCCAATGTTGATGGCCTTCGTGAGTTGATTCTGGAGGAGGCCCATAGCTCGCGTAATTCTATCCATCCAGGAGCCGCGAAGATGTATCAAGATTTGAAACAACACAATTGGTGGAGAAAGATGAAAATGGACATTGTCAGACACGTAGCACGGTGCCTCAACTGTCAGCAGGTTAAGTACGAGCCTCAGAAGGCCCGGTGGCATATTTCAGCGCATTGATATTCCTGAGTGGAAATGGGAGAGGATCACTATGGATTTTGTTACTGGACTCCCTTGGACGGCGAGGAAGTTTGATTTTGTATGGGTGATTGTGGATAGGCTGACCAAGTCGGCTCACTTCATTCCAGTTAGTACTACCTACTCATCGGAGCGGTTGGCAATGATCTTTATTCGAGAGATTGTTCGGTTGCATGGAGTCCCGGTGTCTATCATATCCGATAGGGGTCTCAGTTCACTTCTCAGTTTTGGAGAGCATTTCACCGAGAGATGGGTACGCGGGTCGAGTCGAGTACGGCATTTCACCCCCAGACGGACGGACGGTCCGAGTGCACTATTCGGATCTTGGAGGATATGTTGCGAGCTCCGTGTGATTGATTTTGGTGGTTCGTGGGACGAGTTCCTACCACTTGCCGAGTTTGCCTACAACAACAGGTTATCGGTCGAGTATTCGGATGGCCCCGTATGAGGCATTGTACGGCAGGCGGCGTAGATCCCCCGTGGGATGGTTTCAGCCTGGCGAGGTTAGATCGATAGGGACCGAGTTAGTCCGTGATGCTCCGGATAGAGCAAAGTCGATCCGGAGAGGCTTCGTACGCACGCGCCTCGTCGGAAGAGTTACGCGGACCGTAGAGTTCGAGAGTTGTCTTTCATGGTCGGTGACAGAGTATTGTTGAAGATTTCACCTATGAAGGGTGTCACGAGGTTTGGGAAGAAAGGAAAGTTGAGTCCCAGGCACATTGGTCCTTTTGAGATACTTAGGAGAGTTGGAGAGGTGGCATATGAGTCGGCCTTGCCACCCAGTCTATCGGGAGTTTATCCGATATTCCACGTGTCTATGCTCCGAAGTACATCGGAGATCCGTCTCATGTATTAGATTTCAAAACCATTCAGCCTTGATGGCGATCTATCCTATGATGTGGAGCCTATTGCCATTTTGGGACCGCAGTGAGAAAATTGAGGTCTAAGGAGATTGCATCGGTTAAGGTTCGATGGAGAGGTCGACCCGTGGAGGAGGCCACTCGGGAGGTCGAGCGGGAGATGCGGAGCAGATATCCTCACTTGTTTGAGACTTCAGGTATGTTTCTCGACCCGCTCGAGGACGAGCGTTTGCTTAAGAGGGGGAGAATGTGACGACCCGGCCCGTCGTCACGGGAATTACCACCCCGTTATGTTTTAATTACATGTTTTATGATTTTATATCAGTGTTAGAGTCTATCGGGTGAGTTAGGAGTAAATTGGATTGAGAATGAGGCATATAGCCTTTTTGAAGGAGACTTGAATAAGGAAAGTCAACCCAGAGTTGACTATTTTGTTAGAGGACTCGGAATCGGATTCTGATGATTCGGTTAGTTCCGGAAGGTGATTTGTGACTTAAGGGGAGCGATCGGAATTGAATTTGGAGGCCCGGTGTAGAAATAGGCTTGAATTGGCTAAGGTTGAATTTTGGCGAAATCCGAACGGTAGGTGAGATTTTGATCCGGGGGTCGGAATGGGATTCCGACAGTGGCAGTAGCTTCGTTAGGTGATTTTGGATGTGCCTGCAAAATTTCAGGTCATTCGGACGTCGTTTGTTCGGGTTTTTGATCGATGTGTAATTCGGAATGTTTTAAGGAATTTAGGCTTGAATTTGATGCGAATTATGGGTTTTGGTGTTATTAGACGTGTTTTGAGGATTTGAGCAAGTTCGAATAAGGTGTTAAGATGTGTTGGTGTGTTTGGATGAGGTCCCGGGGCCTCGGGTGTTTTCGGATGGTTAAACCGAAGAAAATCATGGAAATTGCAGCTTGAAGAGCTCTGGTTCTGTCATTTTCGCCCCCGCGGAAAGCCGGGGCGCGGAGGCGAGTCCGCGAGGAGCGGACCGAGGAGCGCAGTGAGCGCTTGGCTCGCAGCACGCGGACTCCTTTCCGCGGAGCCGGCATCGCTGGCGCGAGCCGGTCGATCGCAGTGTCGGACGAGAAGAAAATGGGAAGGTCCGCGAGTCGGATTCTCGACCGCCGGGCGAATCCGCAGGAGCGCGACTCCGGAGCGCGTAGCGGATGTTTTCGCAGAGCGGACGTTTCATCGCGAGCGGACGCGCTTAAGCCGGTCCCTTGCTCGCAGTGCCGAATTGGCCGGCCTAGGCCCGGAACCGCCGAGCCGACCCTTCGGTCGCGGATACGGACTCGTAGGAGCGGAAATTCTTCCGCATAAGCGAAAATCGCCGTAAGTTAAGTGTATCGTAAGTTAGAAAAATTTCAGAACATTTCACACATTCGGGTCTCGCTTTAGAGGCGATTTGGGCGATTTTGAAGAGAAATTCAGGGGAAATCATCGTGTAATCAACTATGGACTTAAACTATGATTAAGTATTGGTAATATTATGCAATTATATCCCG